>CM035417.1:23500843-24080843 GCA_020310875.1 Ceratopteris richardii | reverse complement strand
TAATGCGAACACCCTTATGATCATATGCTTATTTATGATCTCTTCAAAAGATTTTTGGTAGGGTTACCTTTGTCCAATGTGTATATGAACCCAATCAAATATACTAAATCCACTCCTAAACCCAAACTCTAGGTGAAAGCATAAGAAATCAGCATGTAGCATTAACAAATTCTCTCTCATACGATGCCAAAATTTATTACATCCATCCTGTGATTGACACACGAGGTCTTTGGACTCTCTTCACTTTAGTCTTCCACCTATATAACCAAGGTATCTCCATGAGACAAGAAAACCCTAGTTAAAAGCCTCACCATGTCCCTCAATTTCTGTTTAATTCAAGGTTTTCTTCAAGGTAAATATAGCCTCACAAGGCACATGAGTTGTCCAAACTAAGGACCCACAATTGCATACATTCGTCACACAACCTCTGAGTAATGTCGATTCAAGGACCCCACAAAGGTGTACATGATGTCGTCGGCCACATGCACTCAAAATACAAAGAAAAAACTAAAAATAAAATTTGTACCTTGTTATATAAAAATTGACTTCTCAATACTCTTCTTCCACTAGAATAGTGCTATAGAATTGCCTTGTTTTATCCCCAGTTCTATAAAAATAGACTTCTCAATACTCTTCTTCCACTAGAATAGTGCTATAGAATTGCCTTGTTTTATCCCCAGTTCAGTTCTTGTAGATGAAAGCTTCTCTTCGTTCTTGTCCTCAATGAAATGCCACAATTCACTTCAATGTAGATGCAAGTTTTTGTTGCTCTGAACTATATCAGCAAGGCGTTCTTGAAGAAGGAAACAAAGGCACATGGCGGACTTCGAGAAATCCTTTGATCATTTCTACTTACATCTGGGCAGGAAGGCGGTTGTGCATAGTGTGAGAAGATCTATGCATCTCTCTGACTATGAGATGGAGCCGGCAAGGATGATGCTGCATCGTTTGGGGAACACTTCAAGCACTAGGCTCTGATATGGCATGGCGTACTACAAGGCAAAGGGAAGGATAAGGAAGGGTAACAAGGTTTGGGAGCTCGTTTTGGGCTCTGGGTTTAAGTGTAACAGTGCTATGTGGAAAGTGTTTCGAGACACTAAGCCTTATGCTATATTCAATCCTTGGATGGACTGCATCCACTGATACGCTGCCGAAATTATGGACATGATTACGCCCTTCCACAGGTACTACAGCACTGTTAAGGAGGCTGAATCTTTGATATCACTCTGTTAACCTAGCACAACGATGGCGCTACATCTACAAGGACACAGTATGACGAGGATACAGCTGAGAAGAGAGAATCTTACATTTTTTTCAATAAGGCCCGCGCGGTCAGCCTTTGAGAAGACGCATATTTCTTTATTCATTTTAGTGTTTAATATTTGATGTGCCACATCATCAGTAGAGTATTTTATATTGAAAATATGTTTTTAACTATGAAACCAAGCGGTGGATGAGATAGGAGGAATAAGATGTTAGAAGAAGGCTTAAGTATGAAGATTTGCGCGTGATCAAACAAGAATTGAAGATTCGAACATGGAAGAACAAGGCTTCTCAATTCCCTTGCCTTCCCAAACAGAAGTGTTCGACTAACTGTTTTTTCGTTGCAATCTGTCTCGAATAACATTCTATCGTAGAAACGAAGATATTATTTGTACATAATGCATAGTCAAAAGCTGCAAATAATTTGTAACCTTAGCCTTTTTCATACCAGCGAGAGAGAGAGAGAGATTTGGTAGTCACATCTTAGAACGAAAGTCAGCATTTGGATCCGCGGACCACGTGGATTTGTATCATCCATATTCCACCTCCATTAGTTTTATCCAAATACTTTCAGGTTTTATACAAAAATGAACACTGTAAAATCACAGAGAAGAGTATGCCAAACCGATAGCCATTCAAGGTTATATTTGCTGTCCATAAGAATTCGGATTTTCCGCTTATATTTCACACTTTACACGATCAACGGTAGGGCATCTTTGCTGTGTACGAAAAATCCATGATGACAGATAAAAATGCTCATTAAATATTATAATCAAACACAAGCAATACCAGTGATATTTTCAGTCAACGCTAAAACCCGCAAAACAAAAGATGAAGCGCACTTCTCTGAGGAACTGTTATTTTGAAGGGGTTCTTTTTAATATTGAAAGGTCGATTTGTATACAGATGAACGGTACTATCATTTGAGGTTCTTCTTCGACACGGGCGACTCCGGAAAGCTAATAGCATGGAAGTCAAACTTAGGAGATAGAGTCTTGGCAAACAAGCGTATATTATATGTTCAGCTGTGAAAAGCTAATAGCATGAAAGATAAGTCGAAGTTTACAGTTCCAGTTGCATCACCGAAGAGACCTTGACATCTAGGTGTCATGGAGATCAGAGAACCTCATCACAACCCTCTTTATGAATGTAAAAGGCATTATGCAGAAAACATAACCACTCTATCAATGATCACATGGTTATACATAAACGCTATCTAGAAAACCATACATATTGTGTATACGATCAGTATATGTTTTGTAAATGATAAAGAGTCCTCGAGCCTATAAAACTCTTATATACTCTACTAGGATTTTATATGGTTTTTAGGATCTGAATTGAGAGGACTTTTCAAGCCAACAAAACTAAATTAAAGTTAAACAACATATCAAAGTGTCAAGAAGGTTATCATAATCAGGATAAATGACAATGTCATTGAATCTAGCAAGAGGTTCTTGCGTTGGTAAATATTTACCTGAGAGACTTTGTATCCAAGCTCTTTCATGTGATCGTGAACCCTTTTGCTCTCACTTCCTTGCATCTCAGTTTGTATTGTGTCCTCTCATGCCCATGTCTACCCGCAAGGATCATTTTTATTATGTTTGGTGTGTGACTCCTCACATGATTCATGTGAAGTTCCTCCATTGTGTTCTATCTTTTTGGTTAATGTCATCATATAATCTTGTAGAAGAATAGTCCATCATGGTCCATGCTAGCGTATGCAATGCATCATACTTGTAACTATATAACAAATAGAAAAGAGGTGAAAATATTATTTTCAATTACTCATGAACAAATGGTTTGTAGGCTTAAATGTTTGTTTGCATCCATCAATCACAAACAACGAATGCGTAGTCAATCATATGTGATAAAATGTATTATTTTCGTTCATAGGATGCACTTATGTCTCAATATCTGGTCCCACCTACTAATTTTTAGGTGTTTGGGTAATCTTTTGGTTATTCTAGATAACCGTATTCCTCTCAAGGAGAAGCTTATTCTTCGTTGTATGTAAACCCTATGTGATATGGAGCAATTATATAGATATTTTTCGGGTTCGATCACGAGATGGTTTCGATTCATGATTACATAGGGAAATCATCTCTAGGCTCTTGAGGTTATCGTCGTTTGCGAACTCTAGTAACTATTGATATAGCATGCATTTTTTTATTATATTCACATCTATCGAGAGGGTTTATACTATTTTTGAGATGTGATCTTAGCTTATGGTATTTTTTTACTTTTTTTTTTTTAAGGAAGTTCGGTTGACGAATGTTTTACTTGGATTAACTTGAATTAATTGAAAGTACAAGTGAAGGGAGGCTTAATACCCATGATAACCCATTGTATCCCACACAGTAGTGAATGAATGCCTTGCACAGTCAAGACTAGAAAGGCAACCAAGATCATAAAGTCGGAAGACTCGCTAGAGTAGAACGCTTGGGAAGGGACAACCTTTCGGCCCAATAGATAGACCGCTATGCCAGAGCCAAATTTGAACCCACACCCTCCATCCCACAGGCAGCTGGCTAAATCAATGGACCTTCGTGGGCTGGACTAATGATATCATTAAGGGGAGCTCATATTGGAGTATTGCATTGATGGATGATATTAAGGCATGGAATATTTTCCTTCCCTATTCATCCTATTTATTTATTAAATCCTATTTATTTATTAAATCGATCAATTCATTATATTGGAAAGTAATGGGGAAAAGGGGGAAGTCGCTGAAAGTTTGATGTATAAAGCAATTGAAGGTGATAAATGTTTAGATAAATAGCAAAAACATTAGGCACAGCTGCTGCACTTTCTTAGTTTCTAGGCACATAAAAGATTGGACATACAGCATTATAGTTATATATTGAAGGAATGGTGAAGTTTAATTTTCGAATGTCTATGATGTTTCATCTGTTATAACGATCTTTCCTCCATTCTGAGAAGCATCTCTTCATGTATTATTTCTTTGCTGATATGATCATTTTGTACACTTATGTAGCAGCCATATACCTCTGATTGCAGGGAAAATTTTATATTTTTCATTCTGTTCGATTTCCAAAATGTCTTCGTGATATTTGTGAGGAGTTGCATAGATATGCATAAGAGAAAGCATGTGTACGATTGTGTTCATACGCCTATATTCATGTTTCTGCGTGGATTACACACATCAATTCTTTTTGTTCATTAATCTACGTATTTATGTTAGGTGTATTATTATTTTCTTATTTCTACATGTGTGAGGCATATGTGTTGGGTTTGTGTGTTTTAAGTGTACATGTGTGAGAAGTGTGTGGCATATGTGTTGACGTCGCAAACGCAGGAGATGTTAGGATTTAAAGGAAGGGATAGCCGAAGAGAGATGGAAGTGAATGCATAATGAGAGAGAGATAGAGAGGGAGAGAGAGTAATTGGCATTAAAGTTGTATGAAGTTCCTGAATAAGAGATTAATAACGTATGGAGATCCTGTTGATAGTACCAAAGGCTTTCTGGTTCATATGTTGTGCTTGTAGATGTATACCTGTTCATTCTCTACACAAAAGAACTCGGGCCTGCTTCATGTATCATTGTAGATTCTCCAATGTGTATGTTTTCTATGACTGAAGTAGCGACTTTGTGAAACGGACTTCCGCTGTTTATATTCTCAGCTCCTTGTGTGCTAGTTCCAAACTTAAAACTAATGAAAACGTATGTTGTGCTTACTTGCATATTCAAATTGTTTCTTGAGAGTATGACTATAGGATCTCGCACTTTTAAACTGTATTACGGATTTTTGTTTGCTTCGAGAGTCAAATATCGAGTGATGAACGTTTAGCTGTTCACATACTCCAAGAATATTAAGAAGCTTGTTAGCTTTATCATTAAGAAAAAAGAAAAGCTTTCTCCGATGCTTGGAAGTCCTCTTGGCTGTTTTTCTCTATTCATATGTGGGAATAATTAATGGAAATTGAATTTTGAAATGCATCCATTAAACCCTCCGAACATTCGAGTAATAGGAGAGACAAAATTTTAATGAGATTTCAAGATAGGCTTTCTTCTCAAAGAACTATGGATGCCACTTCTTCTTGAAGATGCATCACTTCTAATCCCAAACTAAAGAATGTATCTCTAGCAAACATTTATTATATTGCATGTAAAGTGGCACATGAACGAGGTTAAGGAAGACAGCTATCCAAGATTAATTAGGTAGGAAGCCGAGCGGTGGTTGAATCTTTTGCCATTCCTTGTTTTAGTGTTTATTTCTATTATTTGTCTAAAGAGAGCCATTGAGAAAAGGTATACCCCTTCATTCAACCTCCTTCTTTAACCTAGCCTTGCAATTGGTGAACCCAACATGAAAGGAGGAGCAAGTCACTATAAAGGCGAAAGGGGTTTGAGTTAACACCATGGAAGCCACACGTTGTCAATTTGTGTAAGAACAAGTGCAAATTAAATAATAAAGTGAGACCTTGCCATGACCTTGTGAGGATATCATTAAAAAATTGGGATGATCTAAAGGTCATAATGTCACCAAATATAGCATGACTGATGAAGCTACCTCTCAGTACCTTTACATGATAGACATAAACGAAAGAAGTAAATTCCCATTTGCATGTGAAATCTCTTGTAGAACCTAGATCCCCATGTTACACATGTGTCCCTCTAGTAGCTTTGATGTGAACTATTTTCCTACACAATGGCACTCTTTACTCTAGTACTAGCTAGAGGAGTTTTCCCCATGTAGACATATACACATGATATACTCATATGTGGTGGTATGTTGTACTTAGGAATCCATTGATAGCTCTCACTTCATTCATTCTTATACTATTGATTATCTATTGGTAGAGATCTCTTTTATCCATTGCATGTTTTTGTGCTTCCATCTCCTTGTTTGTTATTGTGTGTAGTTTATTTGTGCTTTCTCAATCGCTCATACACCCAACATGGTATGAAAGAAACCTAAGCTCTTCTCAACCTACTATTTTTTTAAACCATCACTACGTGAAGTTCTAATAGTTCAAATAAGTTTCGGATCATAGACATACAAATTTTAGCACTTTGTGATCATTTCAATCAGGAGAGCTAGGGTTTTACTACCATTTTGAATCCTTTTGTGCAATTTCTCGAAAGGAGTTAAAATTTGTGAGTTGCTTTTCAGCTTGCATTTTTTGCTTTGAAGTTCATATCTTGCTACTTTTTGACTTTTTTGGTGCAATGGCAAACAACAATGGCTTGTTTGGCATGCATAAAGCTGAAGATAAGATTAATGGGACCAACTATCCAATTGCAAAGCAACTATGGAAGACAATGGAAAATGTTGACAAGTGAATGGGTCGTCCTTCTACTATGCCACTCGTTGTCATATATCTTCTTCAATTATAGTGGTTGTGCCTTCTTCATCTATGCAAGAGCAACCTAGATGGGATGGAAAAAGATTCGCAAGAATTTGCATTGATTGCCCTTCCTATGAAGCCACATATTATTCTACACATCTGATCAAGGACTATTTGAAGATAAGCTAGGGAAACGCTTGCTTTCTTATATGGAGATCATAACAAAGAACATGTTTCTTACTTGATAAATGAACTTGAGGATTTATGTATGGCTGAAAATGAGTGAGTGGATATACATGTTACACGAATCAAGGATCTTAAAGAGCAATGAGCAAACATTGATGATACCATTTTGGATGCATCTCTCATCTCTTTAACCACTAAAATGATTTGCAAAATCTTTTCAAAGCTTTTCTAATAGACTTTGTATGGTTGCTAAAGGTAATCCAAACATAAATACCTTTGATGCGGTTGTGTCTCTTCTTTTGCAAGAATAGCAAACAAGAGTGAATATAAGTGATTTTCTTGAGGGAATGCAAGCAGTTGCTATTAAACAAAATGACAAAAGAAAGTATTCTTTACCTCTTGGTTCATCAAAACCAAATCCTTACTCTTTCTCTTCCACTTTATCCTCTCTTGATGGTGATATTGAAAAGAAGAAAAGATGTAAGTATTACCAAAATGTTGGACATATTGAATGTAGAAAACTTCCTAAGTGTAATGAAAAGAAGAAAGAATCTGGCATGTCTATTGTTGAGAATACATCTAATGCAAAGAATGATGAAGCTAATGTTGCTCGAGATGTTTAAGCATTTGTCATTACATGTCAATATGATTCATCATCACAAAAATGTTTGATTTTGAATGAGATTGTTTGAATTCTCTTTTTGGTTAAGGTGCTTGAGGGCATATCACTTGATGGTTTTTTTTTTTGCATATGTCAAAGAGGCCCCCAATGTATGACATGTTGTATGTTCAAATGATTCTTATCCTTTTATTGGAGTTTGAGAAATTCAACATACATATGCAAGTGCAGGTATTGTTACTCTCCAAAATGCATTCTATGTACCTTGTACCAAGAAAAGCTTGACTTCATTTCCCTATACCAAGAAAAGCTTGATTTCATTTCCTAGTATTCCTAGTGATGGAATTAATGTATTTTACCTCAATAGTCAACGTATGAAATATATCATTGGTTTCTTCCATGGCTGGTGACTAAACAACCTGATGCAAAAAAATTGATTATGTCTCAAAAATTTGAATAAAGAAACTCTCTCAAGCTCTACCAAACTTGTAAGAAACTTTGAGGCACTTGTGTTGGTGTGCCAAAACTTGGATATATGTTGGGCAAAGAATGAAAAAATGCTTGTAGAATCATTGTGATCATGCATTTGGAGTCCAAAACAAGCTCAAATCAGAATTTGCCTACCGCAAATCAAATTCTTTTAAAATCGTAATAATCCTAAGTGTGCTCAATAATTTTCGTGCAATTCTAAAACTGTGACCAAAGGGGTGTCGATAGTCTAGTCTTTCTCACAATGGCCATATTTTTTGCAATGGTAATGGTTCCTAGGTGCCTATGATCTTCCTCTACCTCTTGAGTTTGATCTATCTCTACCTCCTGGCATATTCAATATATTTACATTTTTAGGGATTGAATGACAACGACTACAACCTCTTCCTCTATGCTGAAAGAATGCATGATCTTTTGTGTCCCCACTTCCTCATAGTTCACTATTCCCCATTCACTATTCCCCATAGATCTTTTCCCATCAAGAAATTCTCCATCCTATATTAGCATATGTGATAATTGTCTTTGTTAAGCTTATCGCTCACTATTTGTGCAATGTTATCACCCATTTTTGGACTGTCTTCACTTTAGTCTCCCACCTATATCACCAAGGTATCTCCATGAGACAAGAACACCCCAGTTAAAAGCCTTACTACGTCCCTCAATTTTTGTTTAATTCAAGGTTTTCTACAGGGTAAATATAACCTCACAAGGCACATGAGTTGTCCAAATTAAGGACCCACAATTGCATACATTCGTCACACAACCTGTGAGTAATGTCCATTCAAGGACCCACAAAGGTGTACATGATGTCGCTTGCCACATGCACTTGAAATAAAAAGGGATAACTAAAAATAAAATATGTACCTTGCTATATAAAAATATACTTCTAAATACTCTTCTTGCAATAGAATAGTGCTATAGAATTGCCTTGTTTTATCCCCACTTGAGTTCTTGTAGATGAAAGCTTCTCCTTGTTCTTGTCCTAAATGAAATGCCACAATTCACTTCAATGTAGATGCATGATATGGCATGGCGTACTACAAGGCAAAGGGAAGGCTAAGGAAGGGTAACAAGGTTTGGGAGCTTGCTTTGGGATCTGGGTTTAAGTGTAATAGTGCTATGTGGAAAGTGTTTCGAGACATTAAGCCTTATGTTGTATTCAATCCTTGGATGGACTCCATCCACTGATACCCTATCGAAATTATGGATATGATTAGGCCCTTCCACAGGTACTAAAGCATTGTTAAGGAGGCTAAAGCTCTGATACCACTCTGTTAACTTAGCACAACTATGGCGCTACATCTACAAAGACATAGTATGATGATGATACAGCTGAGAGAGAGAACCTTTCGTTTTTTGCAATAAGGCCCACGTGGTCAGCCTTAGCGAAGACACATATTTTTTTATTCATTTTAGTGTTTTACATTTGATGCGCCACATCATCAGTAGAGTATTTGATATTGAAAATATGTTTTTAGCTATGAAACCAATCGGTGGATGAGATAGGAGGAATAAGATACTAGAAGAAGGCTTGGGTATGAAGATTTGTGCGTGATCAAACAAGAATTGAAGATTCGGATATGGAAGACCAAGGCTTCTAAATTCCCTTGCCTTCCCAAACAGAAGTGTTTGACTAACTGCTTTTCGTTGCAATCTGTCTCGAATAACTTCCTATGGTAGAAACGAAAATATTATTTGTGCATAACTCATAGTCAAAAGCTGCAAATAATTTGTAGCTTTAGCCTTTTTCATACCAGAGAGAGAGAGATTTGGTAATCACATCTTAGATCAAAAGTCAGCATTTGGATCCGAGGACCACGTGGATTTGTATCATCCATATTCCACCTCCATTAGTTTTATCCAAATACTTTCAGGTTTATACAAAAATGAGCACTGTAAAATCACAGAGAAGAGTATGCCAAACCGATACCCATTCAAGGTTATGTGCTGTCAAACCGATACCCATTCAAGATTATTTCTATCATTTACTATACTGCAATATTTTCTGCACATAAGAATTCGGATTTTCCGCTTATATTTCACACTTTACACGGTCCACGGTGGAGCCTCTTTGCCGTGTACGAAAAATCCATTATGACAGATAAAAATGTTCGTCAAATATTATAATCAAACACGAGCAATACCAGTGACATTTTCAGTCAACGCTGAAACGCGCAATACAAAAGATTAAGCCCACTTCTCTAAGGAACTGTTATTATTTTGAGGGGTGTTCTTTTAATATCGAAAGCTCAATTTGTATACAGATGAACGGTACTATCATTGCTTGTATGTTAAGCATGGAAGTCTAACTTAGGAGATGGAAGTCTAACTTAGTTTAATAGCATGGAAGGCTAACTTAGGAGATGGAATCTTTGCCAAACAAGCGTATATTATATATTCAGCTCTGAAAAACTAATAGGATCAAAGACAAGTCGAAGTTTATGGTTCCAGTTGCATCACCGAAGAGACCTTGACATCTAGGTGTCTCGGAGATTAGAGAACATCATCACGACCCTCTTTGTCAATGTAAAAGACTTTATGCAAAAAACATAATCACTCTATCAATGATCACATGGACATACATAAGCGGGATCTAGAGAACCATACATACTATGTATACAATCAGTATATGCAATAAAATAGCACCCAAAATCTTGAATTTATAGCCGAAGCAATAGCCAATAACACCTACAAGTGTAGATGAACTCCATCATTCAGACCCACAAAAACTTGCATAAATTTTGAATGGCTACTCCCACCACAACTTAAAGCCTTTCAAGAAACATGTAAGAGCACTCAAGACTAAACGTTTGGTAGTGGTAATCATTCAACAATTGTAAAATTTGCTTCTAATGTTGGGAAATTTCCACCAAAAAAATTTCTAAAAAATTCAATGCAAAGAGTCCAAGCAGACACTTTAAAGGATCCAAAATAGTTTACATTTTTTATGGTCACTTCTACAATAACCAACTAAGTAAGGCTTAGTGGTAGGGAAACTTTCTAGTTAAGAGAGCCTTGGGGGAAACACTACTAGAACAGGTGACCTCGCTAGAAATATTACTACTTTATCTTCCTTGTTTGTTGAGGTCCTTCCTCATGCACATCAAATGGCACCAATGGTCACTTTGGTGACTCCGACTACAAGATATGAAAATGTTTATCCATTGGTTTCCACCCTCACATAAGCCTTGGAGGAAAACACAAGAAGCCACAAAGTGTCCAAAACTAGAGATGCTTGTTTCCCGCTCACAAAAGTGAAACACTTTTTTTGCAAATTGCTATGATACTAGTGAAGTGGGGCAATAGCAATGCACTATGATGTGTTTTCGTTTGAGACATCTTTGTGTGATACTAGTGAAGTGGTGCAATAGCAATGCACCATGATGTGTTTTCGTTTGAGACATCTTTGTGTTGATGCCTTCAGAGTGGAAAGTTGATCATTGAACAACATGCACAATACTCCACATAGACATGCATAATACACAAATATTACAGAGTATGCATAGAGTTTGAAGAGAGACTTTCTAGCTAGGTTTACAAATGCGATGGAATTGATAATGTGTGGTTGACCATGCCACTAAATGTTTTATTAAAGAAGATATATGAAAGTTGTCAACAGTCGTTTGGCCTCCACATGGACGCTAAAGGTAACATTATGCTGAATTAAAACTCATATCATGAATCCATTTGACTCTCCCAATACTCCTTCTCAAGCTCAAGTATTTTTGTTTGCATCTATTACCTTCATATTGATAAACTCTTTGATCTTCATAACCTTTCTTAAATCAAAATAACATGACCATGATATGAGCTACTTTCAACTTAGTGCTCGTGTGCTAATGTTATTCATCATGTTGCTAGTTCAATCCATTAGTTATTTCGTCTCATAGCAAAGGCCTCTAGATAAGAGCCTTTGCCAGCTAATCGTTTGGACAAACCTCCAATGTGTTGGAGATCCACGATGTAGAGGTATCATGAATATAGAATGAGATGTCTATTGCGGTTTAGATGTCAAGGTTGCATTAAGGATCTTCGAAACGGTTTTTGTTGTACCAAATACTGTTAGGAAACGAAGACTCTTTCTCTTTTCAGGGTTCCTGGTGGAGAAATAATCATGAGATCAGAATTCTTCCTTTTTTCTACATAAAATTCCAATGCTTTGGATTTGGTAACTTGGTATTAAAAAGCTCGGAATCAATTGAAGTTCCATTGCCACCTTAACATTCACAAGAGATTATCGAAAAGAATGAGAAAAATATATTCATTTAGTTCACCATCGAGGGGACCCCACCCACGGAAAAACGAAGATGCATCTAGCTTGAAGAAATAAGTGAAAAAGGTATTTGATATCGGAAGTATGCTTTGAGTTATGAAACTAGTCAGTTGATGAGATAGGAGGACTAAGATGTTAGCAGAAGGCTTCAGTATGAAGATTTGTGCGTGATCAAACAAGAATTGAAGATTTAGATATGGAAGACCAAGGCCTCTAAAGTCCATTGCCTTCCCAAACAGCAGTGTTCGACGAACTGTTTTTCATTGCAATCTGTCTCGAATAGCTTTTTATACTAGAAAAAAAACTATTATTTTTGCATAATTCATAGTCAAAAGCTGCAAATAATTTGAAACATTAGCCTTTTTCATAAAAGAGAGAGAGAGAGATTTGGTAATCACATCTTAGATCAAAACTCAACATTTTGTAGCCGAATACTTTGAGGTTTATAGAAAAAGGAACATTGTAAAATGACAGAGAATAGTATGCCAAACCGATACCCATTCAAGATCATGTGCTACCTCTACTTTGTGGCATCTGATGGGATTACATGCGTATGAAGCCCGACGTCACTTGTACATTCAATTAATCCAATTTAATCTCACGAGAATAGGACCTATCGAACTTCCTTTAAAGACAAGAAAAAAAATAATACAAGTTAAGATCACATCCCAAAAATATTATGAACCCCCTCGATAGATATGGAATATAATGAAAGATGCATGCTATATCAACAGTTATTAGAGGTAGTCAACGATGATAACGCTACGAGCCTAGAGATAATGTTACTATGTAAGCAGAAATCGAAACCAACTCATGAACCCGTAATATATTTATATAATTGCTTCATATCACTTAGGGATTACATACAATGATGACGAAAAGAAAATAGAACTCAAAAGATAGTATTTTTAGAAAAAAAATTCTCCTTTAGAGTAATATGGTCAGCTAGAAGCATGAAAAGACTAGCCGAATATTTGAAAATCAGTGAGGTTGACTTAGATATTGAGACATGTAGAGGAGGTATTAGGGTATCTCACTTTGGTGAGTGCCAACTTGTAAGGGAAACCAAGTAGTCACTTCCGGTATGTCTTCTACTCAAGGGAGGTTCTCCTTAGTGAAGTATGCCCTATAACATAAGAGAAATTGAACAGTCTTGGAGAAAGGAACTGTTGGAAGGAGTAATTTTGAAGGAGCATTTTTGATGTAAAAAATTAGTAAAAAGTCAAAAAAAAACTTGTAAAATATTTATGCAATGATTGTAAAAATAAGGAAGAGTCTTCCTTATGTGGTTGAGGATCTCATGTAATTTTTGTAGAATTTTTAGAAACTCTTAGATAGCATTTTTTTAGAAAATTAGAGAAAAAAGACCTAATTTCAAGTGTGAAAAGGGACACTTGAAAATGTATATAAGTCAATTTTCTCTATTTTGGAGAGGTTGGTTAGTCATTTGCTCAAGCTATCAATAGAGAAGAAAGAGTTTCTGCAAAATCGTGTTTTCTCCTGTTGAGTGTATTTCTTTTGATGTGTGAGCTTGTCTCTTGCTTAATCATGGAGATTTGTGAGTCATATTTGTGTATTACTGAGTAAGTTGTATGAAGAGAGAGACCTATTGCTGTAAATGAGTGGAAAGGACTGAAGGAAGTTCCAAAATTGTGAAAATCGTCTGTTGGTACAGAATCGCGATTGTCTCGTCTTTGTGATACAGGTGGTATTTTTCAGTTTTGAGTTCATATTTGTATTCTGCTAATGAAATGGCATGGTTTTGACATAAAGAATGTGGAAAATGATGGAGATTTGCCTTAGTTATGGTAAACTCAAGATTTTCTCTTCATCTTCAATTTCTCTCAGCAATCCAGCCATCAATCTCTGATTTCCTTGAATCTATTATCTTGAAGGGGCTGTGGTCTTGTGGATATTCCTAGGATTGACAAAATAAAGATGATTTGTTGATTCTTTGTTACTTCATGATTGGAGAGGACAACTTGGAGTCCAAAACAAAACATTTATTGGTGCCGTTGCCGGGGAACATTCCAAGAACTTCTTTGAAGTTGGACCTTTGCTGGATCTTCAGTTGATGATGGTAAACAAGGTAAAGCTCATCAATAAGGAAAAGTGCACATGAATAGGTAGATATCATTGTTTGTCTTTAGGGAAGAAGAAAGCAATGGATGTCTTGTAGAAGAGGAAGTGCTGAAATTTTTGTAGATTGATAGTTGCTCATCATTTTGGTGAAGTAAAAGTGCAGGTGTGTGGAGGATTTGAGCCAAGAAGCTGAAGATGGAGGTAACTTGAATCTATTCTTGCATTTCTAGATTTCTTTTTGCCCAAGTACTGGACACCATGGGTGATCTTGGGAAGATAACATGGTGATACTAAGGAAAGGACAGTTAAAGTAGCTAGATGTGGGAATGAGGGATTCAGTTGTTGACCAAGTCTGAGCATTAAATCTTGAGTTGTGCTGCATTTTGAAAAAAAATCATATGATTGAGTTTATCTTTACAAAAATTGATTGCCTTTCATAACACTTTTTCATTGGAGAACCTTTCTTTGGTACTTTAGTGATAGCTAAGGACACAGAAACTCATAACCAATCAAGAACCATAGGATCAGTTGATTTCCAAAACCAGAAACCCTAAGTAAAGTGTTCACCTTTATTTTTAGGGCAAAAATACCAAACAAATTCACAAAACTCATCAAAAACAATCAAACAAATTTCCTTTCTTGATAAGAAGTTGAAGTGAGGTGTTGTGGTTAGGAGTGATTGTGAAAAACTGGAAAAGAAAGCAAAAAATGATCAAAAAATCAGGAAATTGAAAAACACGATTCTCTGCACAGAATCGCGATTCACAGAAGGCAAGGACAAAGAATACTCAAAATTTGCACAAGAAAAAGATCTACAGAAAAAACACGATTCTCTACACAAAATCGCGATTTTCTGTAAAGAAAGTTTTTTTGGAATCTGTGGTAAATTTGGGTACATTGAGATAAGGAAGTGTAAGGAAGATTAGGTAGATTGAGTAAGTGAAGAGGAATAAGTGAAAGAGTGTGAAAAACTGAAATTTGAACAAAATCGCGACTTTCTGAGTACAAAATCGTGATTTTTTGAGCACTATATAAGCAGATATTTGAAGAAAAAACTCATTTGAGAGTGAGAGAGAGGGAGAGAGAGAGTGAGCAGAGCTGCCAGAATCGCGATTTCCAGCAAACAGTGGACTTTGGAACATTTGCACCCAAGGAAGAAAGGTAAGAATCCTAACTTCATATTTGAATACATATTTTTGGTTTTTGAGTGAAAAATAACACCAAAAAATAGAAAAAAATAGAGGAGGACAGAATCGCGATTGTCTGATTTCTTGAGTTTTGCTAAGGAATCATTAGTTTTTTACTTTAGTTGCTTCATTGCATGTTAAAATTTTGATAAGGCGATTCTATAGGTTAAAAAATATTGAAAAAAGCAAAAAGTTGAAAATCTGTCAAAATTTTGGACAAAATCGCGATTCTGAGTTTTACTCAAAATCGCGATTCTGTGAAAAAGTGCCAACAACATCGCGATTCCCAGAACGCGATTTTCATAAGAAAATCGTGTTTTTAACAATCTGTGAGCAATCACGATTGTCTGGGAACAAAATCGTGAAAAACACGATTTTGACACAAAATCGCAAAAAACACGATTCTGTGAACAAAATCGTGGAAAAACACGATTTTGACACAAAATCGCAAAAAACACGATTCTGTGAACAAAATCGTGGAAAAACACGATTTTGACACAAAATCGCAAAAAATACGATTTTCAACACAAAATCGTCAAAAACACGATTTTCAACAGAAAATCGTGAAAAACACGATTTTCAACACAAAATCGTGAAAAACACGATTTTCAACAGAAAATCGTGAAAAACACGATTTTCAACACAAAATCGTGAAAAACACGATTTTCAACACAAAATCGTGAAAAACTCACAAGTAAGTAGAAAATCGTGAAAAACACGATTTTCAACAGAAAATCGTGAAAAACTCACAAGTAAGTAGAAAATCGTGAAAAACACGATTTTCAACAGAAAATCGTGAAAAACTCACAAGTAGGTAGAAAATCGTGAAAAACACGATTTTCAACAGAAAATCGTGAAAAACTCACAAGTAGGCACAAAATCGTGAAAAACACGATTTTCATCAGAAAATCGTGAAAAACCCCAAATGCATCATAAAATCGTGAAAAACACGATTTTCATCTGAAAATCGTGAAAAAACACTACTGGCAGTAGAAAATCGTGAAAAACCCTAATTTCATTAGAAAGTCGTGAAAAACACAAAACATAGGAAGAAAATTAAAACACACACAATTTTGGACAGAAAATTGTGGAAAACTAATACATTGGTTAGGAAACTGTGACAAACACTCCTTTGAGTATTAGAAATTTGTCAAAAATAGTTGAATGATACTAAGGTCTGGAAATAAAATAAATTCACTTTCTAAGCAAGACCTAACAAGGAAGGAAAAAGAGCCAGGAAGTAATAAAAGATCAGAAAGAAGTTTAAGCCAAGAAAATAACATGGAAAACCTAAATGAAACAAATGAGTCAATAGAAACTGGGGATTTTAGAAACATCCTTAAGTACATGTATACAAATAGGTTTGGAACCTATATATACCAGGATGGAATGCATAAATTCCTCATTAGACTGAGAAATTTAGAAATTCCCCTGAATATAACTCCAGTAGCCCAATTCAAAGATGGAAGATATGAAGACAGGCAAGGATGTGTATACATCTTCTCTCAAGACCCAGAAAATTCAAATGATCTAGGGCAATGTGCTGACAAAGGACCTTGGGAACATAACATGGGACAACCAGACATACCTAGACCAAATGAAAACTACACTAATAATGAGCAAAATTATGGGAGAAGGACACATGCTTCACCAAATCCCTTTGACAGAGAACCAGAAGGAAACAATGACTTCCCACTCAGAAGAAGACCTCATTGGCAACCTCAGGGTAGGATGCTTAGACCATACCAAGTAGCCAAATGCATGAAGAACCAATATGAAGGGTATTCAGATCCTCATGCTCATGCAGCAGAATTTAGACAACTGATTAGAGCAGAGGAAGTTGAAGATTACAAGGTACAATTTGAAGCATTTGGTCTAACCCTAATAGGGCCAGCCTTATCATGGTTCATTCCTTTGAGAAAAGAAATGTACCTAGACATTGAATCTTTCTTAGAAGCTTTCATTGGTGAATTCTCTAAGACTGGAATCAAACATAGTACAGCCACATTGATACACAGCTTCAAACAACAAAAGGAGGAAAATGTTAGGGAAGCAGCCAGAAGGTTTAAGCAGTACATTGATAGATGCCCAAGAGAAGAAGTACCTTCCATGGCAAAACAAGTATCCTTATTCATTGAGGGATTGAAAAGTGCCCAATTAAGGACCCTAGTGTACTATAGGAGATGTCCTGATTTAGCAGCTTGTGTTAAGGAAGCAATAGATTTGGAGGACAACAGAGGTCAAGATTTGTTAGCATTTGATCAACCCAGATCTTATGAAGACAAAATTCCTCCAGCAGAAGAGTTGGCCCAGGCTATTGCTAAAGCCCTAGAGGTAAGCACTAAAACTAATCTGATAAACTCTAGGATAAACACAAACAAGAAATGTTATATTTGTGGAGAAAATCATCTGGCACAACAATGCCCTTATCAGAAACCACAACACTTACAAGATAGGAAGACACTCAAGTATTGTACACTAGAGAGAAAATGGACAAACCATACCAGGGAGGATTGCTTCTATAACAAACAACCTGTCAAGGAAAGAGACTATATGGCTCACAGGGAATCAGGTTATACCGAGCAACCAAGACCAGTATTGGGACAACAACCTCCCATTCCAACCAATGTGGTACCAGTCAAATATACACCCATTGACGAAGGAAATTCAAGATTCAGATCACCTTATAAGGAGGAGTATCAATGGAGTGAGGGACATCAGGAAGAATGGGAAGATTATGAAATAAGGGAACCTGAGCTTAAAGCCCTAGATCTGGGAAATGGAAAAATTGAAATGGACACAGCAACATTCATGTACATTACTAACAACTACATGTCCAATCAAAAACCTCAATTCAAAGGGGGACCAAAGATAACATGTTATAGGTGTGGGGGAGAGCATTTCATTAGAGATTGTCCACAACCTCCAACATTCAGGATAGAGTGAGCATATTGTAAGGATTGTGGTAGAGAACATCTGATCAAGGACTGTCCAAAAAATCCCCAAAAACAACAGAACACACCTAATAACATACCTTTAAAAACAGTCAAAATTATGGAACAAGAGGAATTGAGTGACAATGATCAAATTGAACTTAATGTTATAACAAGGGCACAAGCCAAACAACAAGGAACAATTAAAGAACAAAATGAGGGTTCCACATCAAAAGGGAAGAAAAATAGACAAACAGGGAAATGGGAAAAGAAAAGGAAAGTGGGCAAAAGTCTGGAAGAAGACAGTCAGGAACAAACAAATTCAAAACATTCTTCCAGTCAGGAACAAACAAATTCAAAACATACTTCTCATCAAAAGACCCAGAATCTGTCAGAATTAGGAAAGTCTCAGAGCCTAGACACCCTAATCAAAGCCTATAAAGGAAGGATTCAAGAGGGACCAAGCCCTGCAGATCATGCAATGGCTTATCCCATACCGGATTTAGAGCATGAAAGGATGCTAAAATGCAAACAAATTATCCAGGAAACACAACTCAGATTAGGGGAAGAAGACAGCTCTAGGAGAACATTTGATCAGCATGAAAAAACAAAAACCAAGGAAGATGATAAAGAAGGCAATCATCACATAACATTCCAAATAAGTTTAGATGAACATTGTAGTATTACATGTCATACAACATGGGAAAATTTGTTGAAACAAAATCCTCATCTACAAAACAAGATGAACAAAGAAGAAACAATATCTGGAAACCTTCATTCACCAACACAAGAATTAGAGGAACTATGGTATATTCCTATTGACAAAATAGGAGGATATTGTGAAGGAGAAGAAGGGAATTCAACCTTAAAATTACAATATGAAAAACATTCAGCAAAAGCCATTTTGGATAGTGGATCAGGAGTGGCTATAATGACTAAACAAACCTGGGAGAAATGGGGAAGAAAGGAATTACTACCCACTAAAATGAGATTACAACTTGCAGATGGACATATAGAAAAGCCCCTAGGAATTTGGGAAAAAGTGATTGTGGACATATGTGGCATAGAAATAGAGCATACTTTTGCTATAGTAGAATTTCCACAATCAACATCTTATGAAATTATCCTAGGAAGACCCTTCATGAGACAAATGCAAATTGTACAAGATTGGGGTAATGATTGTTTATATCTTCAGAACCAGGGGAGAATAACAAGAGTAAACTTAAGAAATGGCCACTATTGTGACATATCTCCTAGAGAATGGTATAAAATACATCAAAATCAACCAGAAAGTGAAGAATCAGAGAGGGAGGATCAGGAAGAAGGTGAATCAGCAGTTTGGAAGTGTAACATATTAAGAAATATCACAAATAGGAAAAGGAAGTTAAGGAGAGAAGATTGTGTGGAAGAAAGAGAAATACAAGATGAAAATTATGTGCCTCAACAATTCAAAGATGAAGAGTTTGAGCCTTATGGATGGAATCAAATCTTAGCTACCATGGATTTGGCCAGTGAGGAATATGTGGGAATGGAATTTCAAAATGAGGAAGGATTTGACATCTTCCACATTAGCATACATATGATAGGAGTATCACAAAGAGAAGAGGATCAAAATCAAGAAATGATATTAACAGAAGGAAAATCACAATATTTGGAAACAGTAAAAGCTGAGGATGCAATCAAAGACAAAATCTCAGGCAAATACAAGGAACATAAACACAAAGAAACAGAAAGAGACCAGGAAAAGGAAAAGAAAGAGAAAGAGATAAACAGAGATCAATACTTTGATGTACCAGCAAACTTTAAAACTTATGAAGTAGAAGATAGACTACTTCTGAGAATGAAACCAAAAAGAGAGAAGAAGAAAGGGGAAGCATATGATAACGAAGAACAAACAAAGAAAATTGTAATTACACAGGAAGAAGGAGAAGAGAGACAAATAGTAATAGCTGATGACATGACATCACAAGAAGAAGAAGCATTAAGGAACCTAGCAAAGAACTATAGGGATGTATTTGCTTACAGTTATAAAGATTTGAAAGGAATTGATCCAAAAATTTGTGAGCATAAGATTCCTATGACACCTGATGCAAAACCAAGCAAACAGAGACATTATACATTTAATGACAAATACTCTGCCAAAATAAAGGAAGAAATTGATAAGTTGTTGGCTGCTAATTTCATTTATGAAATAGAGTACACTGAATGGATATCACCTATAGTTGTGGTGCCAAAAAAGAACGGGAAACTTAGGGTATGCATTAACTTGAAGAAAGTAAATGCAGCAACTATAAGGGATAGTTATCCACTGCCAATAACAGATCATCTTCTTGAGAGAGTTGCAGGAAAGGAAGTCTATAGTTTTCTAGATGGCTTCTCAGGATACAATCAAGTACCAATAGCTTTAGAGGACCAACATAAGACTGCCATTTCTACAGAATGGGGGGTTTATGCTTTTAGGGTTATGCCCTTTGGATTGACCAATGCCCCAGCAACTTTTCAAAGGTTGATGTGTCATATTTTCAAAGAATTCCTGAGAAATGTGATGGAAATCTATGTAGATGACTTATGCACTTTTTCTTTAAAAAGACAAGATCATTTACAAGATTTGGAAAGAATATTCAGGAAGTGCAGGACATATAGAGTATGCTTAAACCCAGAAAAGTGTGTATTCTATGTCAGACAAGGAAGAATGTTGGGTCACATAGTGTCAAAAAATGGAATCTCTACTGATGAGAAGAAAATAAAAGCCATAATAGAGCTTCCTAGACCAACAAATGTGAAGGAACTCCAAACTTTTATGGGACATTGTGGGTACTACAGAAAATTTGTATACAAATTTGCTGATGTAGCCAAGCCCTTATATTCCCTCATCACAAAGTTTGAGTGGACTGAAGAATGTGACCAAGCATTTGAAACATTAAAAACTTGTTTGGTGACAGCACCAATCTTGAAAACACCTCAGTGGGATAAAATCTTTCATGTACATGTTGATGCTTCAAATTATGCTCTGGGATGTGTGTTAGCACAACCTATAGAAGGAAGCAAATTAGATTTCCCAGTAGCATATGCAAGTAGACAATTAAACAGTGCAGAAAAAAATTACACAACTATTGAGAGAGAAGGATTGGGAATGATCTTTGCTGTCAAGAAATACAGACATTATCTATTGGCCAACAAGTTTAAATTCTTTGTGGATCACCAAGCTCTACTCTATTTAGTAAATAAACCATGTCATACAGGAAGAATAGTAAGATGGTTTCTTTTACTAATGGAATTTGAGTTTGAGGTGGTGGTTAGACAAGGAAAAACACACTTGAGAGCAGATCATTTATCAAGAATTCAGTCAAAAGAACCTAGTTCACCTATAGATGATGAATTGCCAGATACATACTTATTCAAGGTGGAAAGTGTTCCTGAATGGTCGATGTCATTAATTCCCTTGCTAACCATGGGACCTTGTAGGTCATTAGCAAATAATACACATCTGGTGTTACAAAGTAGGAATTTCATGTTGTTAGCTGGACATTTGTATCACCTCAATCAGTCAGGTATACTGGAATATTGTACTCCAGAAGAAGAGCAACATGAATATGTAAGAAAAGCTCATTGCTGGAATCCATGTACTCATGCTTCTACAATTGTTACTCTTAGTAACCTTAATAGGATGGGAGTACATTGGCCAAATAAGATTCAAGATGTGGAGAGATATATTGATAATTGTCAAAAATGTCAAACAAGGCAGAAAGCAGAATTAATAACTCTATATTGGTTTCAGAAAAACCCTGAATGGAGTGAAAATATTGTTGAGAAGTTGAAGAGAAAGGAGAAAGGGGAACAAGAAATAGCTGGTGCTGATTCAAGAAATCTACAAGTGATCTCAGAGGAATATCAACTCATAGGAGAACAATTATACAAGAGAGGAATGGATGGATATCTGAGAATCTGTGTTCCAGAAGAAAAGTATTTAGAGATGTTGGAAATGGCACACTCAGGAGTAGTTGGAGGACATTTCTCAAGTGATAGAATAGCCAAACTCATCTTATATTCTGGATTTTGGTGGCCAACCCTATTTCCCGATGCTAGAACTTATGTAAAAAGATGTGATGTCTGTCAAAGGGTAAGCCAACCAAACAAAAGAGATAACATGCCATTAATTCCTTTAATTTCAGCCAGAGCTTTTAGTAAATGGGGATTGGACTTTATTGGACCAATACATCCTCCAGCCAGACAATCTCATGCAGAATACATACTAGTAGCTACAGATTATTTGACAAAATGGGCTGAGGCCAAAGCTACTAAAAGAAATGATGCTCACACCACTGCTAGATTTTTGTATGAAAACATTATCACTAGATTTGGACTACCAATTGAATTGGTAAGTGATAGGGGGACTCATTTTTTGAATCAGATCATAGGAAACATGACTAATTATTTCATGATTAGTCACAATAAGTTAGCCCCATATCACCCACAAGCCAATGGGTTAGCAGAAAGTACTAATAAAGTACTTTGCAATGTATTGACCAAATTAGTCAACACAAATAGAAATGACTGGGATTATCAACTGAATCATGTTCTTTGGGCTTATAGAGTGGCATACAAAACAGCGTTAGGGACTACACCATTTAATTTGGTGTATGGCCAGAATGCAGTTTTACCCATGGAATTTCTTATTCCAACACTGAAGGTGGGTAGCCAATACAATTGGACAGGACATGAATTATCTGAGAGAGTCATAGACTTAGAAAAACTGGGAGCATCGAGACTCCAAGCAGTGATGAGTATATACACAAACAAGAAAAGACAAAAAGCTTATCATGATGTTCACATAAAAGACAAAGATCTACAAGAAGGAGACCTGGTCTTAGCTTACACAATCAAAGAACATCAGAAAAAGTTTCAGAAAAAAGGTCATGGGCCATATATCATACATCAGATAAGCAAAAGTGGAGCTATTCAGTTAGCCAATATTGATGGGGAAATCATGCCAAATTTCATAAGTGGATGTAGAGTGAAGAGGTATGAGTGCCCATTAACTACTGAGGAATGGAGAAGGTTGCAAAAGGCCCAAAATAGGAAAAAAGAAGAAGAAAGTATTAGAAAGGAGGCTCAACTAGAAGCCAACGAGAGAATTAGAAAATTGAAACAAGTGTGCTTATGTGAAAACACTCTAAAACAAAAAGAACATTTGCCTTTGATTATGATGAATTACCAGAATGAAAACATAAGGGTTTTGATAGACTCAGGAGCTCAAGTGAATCTAATTAGCTCAGCCTTGATCAATAAGTTTAATCTTAAGAGAGCTGAAAGCAGAATTTTGATCAAAACCCTGGGAGGGAAAAGAATTTAAAGCATATCTTCACTTTCTATTAAAGTTAAATTTAATAATGAATATATGGAGATAGATTGTGAAGAGTGGCCAGACCATTTAATGACTGAAAAGCTGATTTTAGGGCAGCCATGGCTCAAACAAGGTAAAGTCATCTTAAATTTTGAAAAAATGAAGCTTAATTTGACCATCAAGGACAAAAAGTTTTTAATGTTCTTTCTGAGTAATGAAGAGCAGGTAGTTCATATGGATGTTCATGACCCACATCTCGAAGGATTTGCTTTCTCAATGAAGGACAGGAACATTTTGACAATACAAAGTGATCAAGCTTCATACACTCAAGATCAGCAAAAGACTGAAGAGGTAAAGGTTGATGAGGAGACAAAACAGAGAAGACTATTATTGCCAAAGTTGCAATATCAACAAAACAGAACAAAAAGAATATGGAAACAGGTCATGCACAGTTATGGCTCACCTAAACAGGAAATTAAAACAAAATGGATATGGAAGCCAAAAAATGTCAAAAAATGTTCATCCACAGAGCATGGATATTTCCATAACAGAAGGACAAATGGAGTAAAATATTACTGGGTAAAAAAATCAGAATTGGGTCAATGGAAGAGCGATAATCCACCGTGGACCTATTTTTGGAATTTTGAAAAGGACAAAAAAATATTTCTTTCTTTCCCCTTAGAAGAAAATTAGGAGGGGAAGGAAAGAAGACGAAAAAAAAAAAAAAAAAAAAAAAAAAAAAAAAAAAAACCAGAAAAATATATTTTATTTCTTTGATTTTCTTTCTAAAATAAAAAAACACAAAGCAAGATATAGGGAGGGAAAGAGTAATTTATTGTGGAAAAAAGTTGTTTTGTCTTATTGATTTTTAATTTTTTGTGATCATTTTTCTTTTTTACCATTACTTTTTCAAGTTTCTTCATTAATCATCTTTTCTAGCATCATCCTTTTAATTCAGGAGTTGTTTTTTGAGTAAAGAAGTGACAATTGGAGAGAGCACAATAGATGTCTTGCTACACCTGTGTTGCTCACTTAAAATTGAGTCTTGAAAAAAAAAGTAAAAATTGCTGGGAACTTGTCTTTCTTATTTTTTATATGTCAGTAACATTCCAGAATAATATAGTATTTTCTTATGAAATCTTGTGACTCATGTGGGTGGAGTATTTTCTTTTCTGTTATATATAAATACAGGATGGTGAATACAAAGGAGTTGGCAATCCACGACTTCAAAGCTGATTCAGTGACTTTGTCCAGAGGACACTGGTTTTTGGACAGTGATGCAGCCGAAGAACAAGTGGACTTAGAATCCGATGAAGACCAAGAAATCCCAGAAGCTGAAAAAATAGCAAAAGAACTTAAAGAAATTCTGGGAGTGATAGGACAGCATATCTTCACAGTAGCAGTGGGAGGATATAAGTACACCATGCTGTGCCAAGAATTTTACAGGTTTCAGAAAACTTCTGTCAACCTCAAAAGATGGAAAGCTGTGGGATTGCACAAGCTCTTAGAAGAACCTCTTTTCTTTATTGACTTTGAAAGAGTAGCACAAGTGATGGGAACTTTGGAGGAAGTGGGAAAAGGCAATGATGCCTACTTCAGATGTAAAGTGAAGAATAAAGACAATCAGGAGGCAGGGATAGTCATCAAAGCAGAACATATCAGAGCCGCCTTACAGTTCTATCCAATGGGCACTAAACTGGACCAAAGTTTTGTCAAGAAAAATAAGGAGACTTACGCGGGGTATGTAAAGTTCACTGACTTCAAGGGAAAAGAAAATGAAGAATATGCTATAAGAATGTTCTTGCAGTTCTTTTGTTTTCCGAAATTACCAAGGTATACCATGCCTCATAAGTCAGTAACTCTATTAATGTTCAATAACAAAGATAAAACCAAGCCATTTGGGGTGATGGATGTCTCACCTTACATCCATGAACAGCTGAAGGAAGCAGCAAAGCACTGGGAGCAGAAGAAATTCATGAATGGAGCCCAGTTTTTGACAAAAATCATTTATCATGTTCTAGGTATGGAAGAACAGTTAAAGTTAGCTCCTGAGGCACAGTACTTCAGAAATTTGATGTCAGGAATCAAAAGCCCCCCAAAGAAGGCACTTGGAAGAGAATCAGAAGGACAAACTCGAATGAGGGGAACAGGAATGAAGAGAAAAGTAATATCTGAGGAAGTGATTCCAGTAAAGAAAAGAAGGTTGGACCCCAGAAAAGTAGAGTTAGAACAGGCGGAAGAAACAAGAGAGGAACAGGTGGCAGCACAGAAAAAGGTGCAATCCTCCAGTGAACCTCATCCTCCGCAGACAAGCAAAGAACAGCTTTACACTTATCTCACTCAAGGAAACAGCAAGAGAGCCATATACGAGGCACAATATCAAAAAATGTTGGAAGATTTTTCATGTAAAGCTACTGATTGGATCCAAGAAGAGGTGGAGCACTATGAAGCATTGCATGAAGAAATGATGGCAGCAGAAACTGAAGAGATATTTGTAAAGAAGGAGGTAGAATTGCTGGCATACTTCAAAGAGTTGCAAGGACCTCCAGAGGCCAGAACTACGGTGATAGTGAAAAAGAAGATGCCAAGGAAACCTGTTCAAAAGAAGAAGATGATAAAGAAAGGGAAAGGAAAGATGGCAGATGAACCTGTGATAAAAGAAATGAGACAAGTAATTACCAAAGAAACACAAAAGCTAACCTCAGAGATGGAAGTGTCAAAGCCTATAGAACAAGAAGTGGGAGGATCTTCACGATTCTCATCTGATTCAGATAGCGACATTGAGAGTTTTTTGCTAAAAAGTTTAAATCTGTCAATACCCAACACTCCCAATATAGCTGCACAGGTTGTGGAAAAAGTGAAAACACCTGAGGATTCAAGTAAGAAACCTCAAGAGAAGCAGACACAGGAGGAAATAGTCCCACAGATGAGTGCTGAAGAAAAAAGGAGGCAGTTAAAAGGAAAGGCAAGGATGACAGAAGAGGAAGACCAGAAGAGAAATGAAGATAGTGCTGGAATAATGAATGTTGACAAAAATTTAATATGGACCAACCCATCACAGACACCGTTCAAATTAAATGCAAGGTTGACTGCAAGTTTGGAGGAACTCGCAAGGAGAGTATTCGGCAGTTCAAATGATCAGCAGAAGGATGCATCCAAAGAACAGGAAAGCAAGGAGTTAGAATCAGAAAAGAATGCTCAAGAGGTTTTGGGACAAGTAATAGAGGAAGGAATTGTTCAAAGTATAAAGGATGTGCTGCAGGATATAAAAAGCAGTGAGGAAGTTACATCTAAGAATGATCAAGAACAGGAGGTGGAAGCGGATTTTATGGATATTGAGGAGCAAGATCAGGAATGCATAAAAGAGAAAAGTAATGACCAGGTTGCTGGTACAAAAGAAATTGAATCAATTGAAGTTCAGGAAAAGCAGGAACAGGAAGACCAACTCAAGAAAGTTCAACAAATTCTTGTTGAAAAGAACTCAGACAAAAGTCAGGAAACCCTAACACAAGAAAAGGAGATACTAATTAAAGAAAACCAACTCTTCACAGAGAAGCAACAAGTATTGGAAGACAAGAAGCCATTAGAAAAGAAGGAAGCTTCAGATTTCTCAGAGCAGAAGAGTGCAAATGACAGAGCACTAGTTTATGAAGAGGATGATAACAATCAGGATACAGAGAACTATGATCACAGTGGTGAAGAACAAGACATGCAGGACATAGAAGATGAAACAGCAGCAGAAGAAGATGATGTGGATAAAGAAGATAAGCAAATTGAAGTTAGACAGACAGAAATAGAAGTAGGGTTGGAAAGAATACCCAAAAATATAAGATCAGCTTGTCAAATGATTATGAGCAACATTGAACAATTCAGACCATCTAGCAGAAATATGATCATATCAGGAATGGTGGCTGAATCAGAATTTGAAAAAGGCAGTTTAATTATCAAAGAACACAAGAAAGAAAAAGAGCAGATGACAGAGCAATTAAGGTTGATAAAGGAAAGGAATGAAGAATATCTCAATAGAATCATTGCTTTAGAAGAAGCTGAGGTTCAGAAGTAGAACAGGATCCAATATTTGGAAGAAAAGAGTGTAAAGTTATCAGAACAGAATGCCAAAATGGATATGGAATTAAAAACCATAGGAGGAAGATACAGAACTTTACAAACATCTTATCAAATTCTGACTAGAGCACATGAAGAGATTAATAAAGTGTTGTTAGAAGAAGGTCAACTACAAGGTGGAAGTAAATATGTTCAATTGACAGAGGAAGAAAAGGAAGAGCTGCATAAAGAAATTCAAAGACTTCAAACAGAATTAAAAGAGGCCAAAGAAATGGAGAAACAGGCAAACACTCATGCTGCCACATCAATGAGAGGATATCATCAATTACATTTGGAGGTAGAGAAGGAAAGAAGTGAATGGCAAGCAAAGATGGAGGAAGAAAGAAATGAGTGGAGGAAGGAAAAGGAGTTATGGGCAGCTCAGAACAAAAGTTCAATGATGACTATAGAAGAACTACAGAAACAGTTGGAGAAATCAAAAGTTCCAGAAGAAATTCAAGATCAAGTACAGGCAGAAGATACAGACAATAGGGAATATGAAACAGGGGATTTTGACAGGGAACAAGAGAACAAGGAACCAGCAGCCAAAGAAACAGAGGAAGAATATTCTGAAGATTTTGTACAGAAATTATTGACCAATAGAGAGTCAAGAATGGAATTTATCAGAAAAATGCATGATGAGTATGAAGATCAAATAGTTACCTTTGCTCTGAATAAAGGCATTAATCCAGATCAGCATCATTGGGCTGCAGATGGATTGGGAATACCTTTCTGTATGATTTTGGAGAGTATAAAGAATTATCAATTAGCCAGAGTAGGGCTATCTCCGAACAAATACCTTGAGTATGAAGAAGATATTAATGTCACGAAGGAGTTATTTGAAAGAGCAAATCCTAAATGGAGGAATAAGTGGTTGGATGCCAATAAGGAATGCAGGAAAATTTGGAAAGAGGCACCTTTGAATTTAAAGATCAACCCAGCCTATTGTCCAGTTGCCAGAAGAAGAGAATGGACTGTTTTTTGGGAAAGGAGGAAAACAGGGCAGATTCCAGCAAAATGGCTGAATTTTCCAAAAATAGCAGGTCCAAAGGCAGGCACTTGGCCTACAAAAAAATTACATGGTGAATACTGCTGAGTCAGTTTTAACAACATATAAAGATGTTAATGATCCAGCCTGTATATTACTTGTCAGAATAATGAGATTGATTCTAGCCTGTATCGAGACCTACACTGATACAGATATCAGAATTTTGAACTACATAGGTTTTAATTCACCAACAGATGCTCTTTTGTTTGATTTGAGTGAGACACCAGACAGGATCTGCTTAATGGCCTACTACAGCAGAATTATATTTTTGGGTAGCCATTACTTACAGATTTTTGAGGATGCTTTTGATTATGGATTTTTTGAGAGGGAGTCAGAGATTTTTGGAAACCTATCAGTTGTTACAAAAGCAAGACTTACTGCCTATGAAGTTGCTTACACAGAATATTTGAAGAAGGATGTCATAGATAAGCCTGAAGCTGCAGTACAATGGAGGAAAGCCTTATTTGAAATGGTCAATAATTTGAATGTCACAGAAAGGAAGAGCCATGACTTGGTGTCACAAGTGTATCAAAGGAAGAAGAAATAAAGCTGAGCTCACATAAGAAAATCTTTCGTCAGGAGCCGAAAGGCTTAGGAGGGGAAGGATGTTGGAAGGAGTAATTTTGAAGGAGCATTTTTGATGTAAAAAATTAGTAAAAAGTCAAAAAAAAACTTGTAAAATATTTATGCAATGATTGTAAAAATAAGGAAGAGTCTTCCTTATGTGCTTGAGGATCTCATGTAATTTTTGTAGAACTTTTAGAAACTCTTAGATAGCATTTTTTAGAAAATTAGAGAAAAAAGACCTAATTTCAAATGTGAAAAGGGACACTTGAAAATGTATATAAGTCAATTTTCTCTATTTTGGAGAGGTTGGTTAGTCATTTGCTCAAGCTATCAATAGAGAAGAAAGAGTTTCTGCAAAATCGTGTTTTCTCCTGTTGAGTGTATTTCTTTTGATGTGTGAGCTTGTCTCTTGCTTAATCATGGAGATTTGTGAGTCATATTTGTGTATTACTGAGTAAGTTGTATGAAGAGAGAGACCTATTGCTGTAAATGAGTGGAAAGGACTGAAGGAAGTTCCAAAATTGTGAAAATCGTCTGTTGGTACAGAATCGCGATTGTCTCGTCTTTGTGATACAGGTGGTATTTTTCAGTTTTGAGTTCATATTTGTATTCTGCTAATGAAATGGCATGGTTTTGACATAAAGAATGTGGAAAATGATGGAGATTTGCCTTAGTTATGGTAAACTCAAGATTTTCTCTTCATCTTCAATTTCTCTCAGCAATCCAGCCATCAATCTCTGATTTCCTTGAATCTATTATCTTGAAGGGGCTCTGGTCTTGTGGATATTCCTAGGATTGACAAAATAAAGATGATTTGTTGATTCTTTGTTACTTCACGATTGGAGAGGACAACTTGGAGTCCAAAACAAAACAGGAACAATGACAAGTACAAATAAGAGAGAAAACACAACTCTTAGCTTAGAAAATGATTACAGAGGGTGAGAAATGCTCCAAAAGGAAAATGTAGTGGGACAAAATTCCATTCTAGGATGTAGATACAATCAATACGGCATGTACTAATCTCACAAGGAGTTCTACAAGGATGAAGCCTCTATCCTCAGAAGAAATACAATAGACTCACACAAAAATGCTATATCCAAGCCATTCAATCAATCTATAATTCCAATAGCCAACTCCACTAGGAGGCCTTTACTCTATATTTGCACCATAGAGTGACCTCCAACACGGTGCATGTAGAAACATAATGGGGAGAGTTGTCAAGGAATGGTGCCAGATAATACTACTACCAAAATATGCCCATTGTGCTCAAAGGAAGGGATCTAAGATATCCCCAATGAGTGCAAGACACTTGCTTTTATAGACCCCAAGATGCTAAGAGTGGCATTACTGAATCCCAATGTTCAGTGAATATGCACCAAAAGTAGTTGTCCAAAATTGGTGTGGCCTAGTTATGGCTCTAGTACCCAACTTTATCATACATCACCTCTTCCTTCGCATGAAGGCTTGACCATGGAGAATTTGACACCCAAGTTCCTCCATCATCATGTTTTCTTGGAGAAGGTGTAGTACATGCATAATCAAATCTAAGATCATGACTATCCGTAAACTTTTCATCCATTCTAGTTCTGGGATCAATAATAATTCGCACATCTTGAATATCTTCATGTGTCAAGAATCCTTGCTACCATGGACGTTCTTCTTAATGGAACCAAGGACCTCCAATGAATACCTTGAAAGAGACTATACCACATGTCTCACTACATATAGGATGGAATTGAATATCTGCAATCATTGTATTGTGTAATCACCTCCACACCTCATTGCATCACTATGTAGCATGTAACTCCTCCATACAACTCCACCCATCTTCCTGGCTACAGAGGATTAACCGTTGTTGTAGGTATAGGTGATGGTACATGGCAATAGAGAGAGAGAGAAAGAGAGAGAGAGAGAGATAGAGAGAGAGAGGGAGATGCACATAGGCTACGGGCCAGTGCATTCATGGAGGCTATGGATAAGAGGTACGGACTTGAGTAGACAGAGCACATTTGGAGATCATGGCATAGAATCTACTGACAAAGGTTTGCAGTTCGTGGTTGATAGAGCACTATGAGAGAGATCATGGTGTTGCACAGAGAGAGAGAGAGTGGGAGAGAGAGAGAGAGAGTGAGAGTGAGAGTGAGAGTGAGAGTGACAGTGAGAGAGAGAGATAGAGAGAGAAAGAGAGGGATGAAGAAGGAACTAACAGAGAAGGTGGCGGGATGGCGGGGTCATGGGAGGTGGGCACGTTTAGAGAGAGAGAGAGAGCGGTGTCGGGAAGAAGGAGGTCGTGGCGGGAAGCCGACGCCTGGGGTTGGATCAGGCCCCGCTCTGGTGCACCGTTCCCGCTGTCCTGCGAGCGGCGTCTGCGCGCTGGGCGCCTCGCCTGTGCTCTCCGGAGCGTGCGCAATCCTCGTAGGGTCCCTTGCCCCTCGGAACTGTCGAGACATGGGACCGTGGGCGTCGAAAAGAGACGATCGGGTACCGCAATGATACACGTGATGTAGATCAAGCTCGAAGATACAATCCGAAACAGAACTGAAGCCTCCAATAAAATGAATGATACAAACAGGCCGCTACAGTGCGGGCCGATGGTACAATAAAACCGCTACAGTGCGGTGCGATGATACAATATGAATGCCGCTGCTACAGTGCGGGTCGGCTAGTATATACTAGATATCTCGCTACAATGCGAGAAATCGCCCACGGGATTCCGCTTCGGTCTTTGTGGTCCAAGCTTTTCTTTAGGTCTTTACTTCGGTCCTTTCTTTTCTTCAAGTATCCTCCGCAATGGCCTTCCTTCTCTTTACTTCAGATAATCAAAAACCTCATAAACCTGGAGGAGACGATCCACAAAGGCAATCTGGAGGAGACGATCCACAAGGGCAATCTGCAGGATGGGGATACTCTTTTCTTCAATCTTCAATCACTTGATATACTTCATAAACCTTCATGAACCTGGAAAGACGTTCTGGAGGAGACGATCCACAAGGGCAATCCACAGGACGGGGATACTCTTTTCTTCAATCTTCAATCACTTGATATACTTCATAAACCTACATGAACCTGGAGGAGACGATCCACAAGGGCAATCCACAGGATGGGGAAGAAACAAATGAGTTTGGATTTATTTATAGGTCCCTCCCTAGGACTTCCTTCTAGAACGTTCTAACCTCCTCAATGAACTTTCTATTTTTGGCGTACCTTTAATTTTTCCTTAGACTATGGTTTTGATTTCACACTGGATATTCACAATTTCCTACAGAAACCACAATTTTCAAGGGTCCGACCTAGGATTTTTGGTCGAGAAAATTAGGGTTTTGATCACAATTAACTCAAGCTCATCAATTCAAGGTTTAATTTAAAGTTCGGACCTAAACTCTAAGGGTTTCCAAGGGTTCAAGTTCATTTTTCATGGGATAAAACCTCATTTTCAATCAATTTCAAGGGTCAAACCTAAGGTTTTCATGGGTCTAATGTCTGTTATTTACACGCACGATTCTAACGCACATCTCCAACATGGTTTTTTATCACACAGGCAATCATATCAATCAAACCATGCACAAAATATACCCTCTTCAATCAAAACATCACACAAATCTCATAAAATCTATGAACTTTGAAAAAAACAATGCACACTCCCTACGGGATTTCATCCCGACATTCGCCCCCGCTAAACCTGCACATCGTCCCGATGGGCCAACCTGCAAGATCAAACAGAAGTGTATCAAGATTCTTTTTGAAACACTTTTAACTTTTTATGTTTTTCTTTTCAAAATCAAAACGTGATCTCATGCAGTACATGCAATTTTTATAAAGATTGGTATGAATTTTAGAAAATTAGGTAGATTCAAGCTTCACAAACATCATATTATGTTTCTGCGTCTGCAATCTGACAAGTAATCACATGAATAAATCGTCGGCTTTCTAGATCTTTTGTTTGTTCAACTGATTCAGATCCAACTGCTCATTCTAAGTACTAGCATATACATATGTTTCTACTAACTCAGTTTGTAGAATATACCTCGATTCCTACTATTTATCTCCTACTTGTCCATCTCTCCATTAGATCTTTCTTTCTTTTTCTTTTTCTTTTTCTTTTCCTCTTCATCTCAGCTCAGCATTTCTTTTTATCTTTTATTTTTCACAAATCGGCCTATGTCGAAATCGGGTGCGACTCATGGACTTGTCCACCCGGCCAAGTTCGTTCCACCTGTCTGCTGACCCGACATAGCGCACGACATACACAACGTCAGCCCTGCATGAAATCGACGTCAGCTCGTGGCTCTGACCACCCAATCAGAGTGACTCCACCCGCCTACCGACCCATACAGGCGCATGACAACAGATAGGTCAGGCCTACGACGAAACTAGCTACGGCTCGTGGCCTTGATCACTCGACCAAGGTGGTTCCACCCGCCTACTAGCCCATCGTAGCGCACCAACGACATACACGCACATATACAGCTGGCATGAGTATGAATGTTTCTTTATATCACGATCCATATGGAGGTAAGATCTCATAAGAAACAAATAGTAAGATCCAAAGTTTCCCACTCACTAAGTGTTCAAATCAATCATTATATACATGCACTCGGTCTAAGCATGCCATCAGATCCCCAAGCTTTCACTCCCAAAAGTCTCTAGTCTGCTAACTGATCTCACTCATATAATTTCCTAGTCATTCATGCTTCATGCAAACCCATAATAGATCTTTGTTATCTTCATTCTACATGATTTTCATAAACTCATACATATCTTAATCACACACATCAATGCAATGCATATGCTCTATCAGAAAGAAGACAAAACTTAAATCAGAAACATTCCACCTGCTCATTTTAGTTCATCTTCATCTTTAATTGATCCAACTTTTCTTTATCTTCATGGTCTATCATTTTTTTATCAACATCAGCCTCAGTGTCATCAGTATCCTCCAATGTCATCAGTATCCTCCAGCATCATCAATATCCTCCAGTGCCATCAGTATCCTCCAGTGTCATCAGTATCCTCCAGTATCATCAGTATCCTCCAGCATCATCATCATCATCGTAATCAATATCATTAATGATCATAAACCATCATTATCAATCATTTTCAACATCAATCATTATCTTTCATCATCATCATCAATTATCAACCATCATAAACAATCATCATCATCAATCATTTCCATCATCAATCATCATCATCCGTCATCATTCAATATCATCAATCATCATCATTCATCAATCATAAACCATCATTCATCATCATACATTAATCATTGTCATAATCAATCATTATCTTTCATCATCATCATCAATTATCAACCATCATAAACAATCATCATCATCAATCATTTTCATCATCAATCATCATCATCCATCATCATTCAGTATCATCAATCATCATCATTCATCAATCATAAACCATCATTCATCATCATACATTAATCATTATCATCATCAATCATTATCTTTCATCATCATCAATCATCATAAACCATCATCATCAATCATAAGCATTCATCAATCATCTTCATTCAATAGTTCTTGATCATTCTTGTATGTTTCGTTATGCTTTTTCTTCAATCATCACTCAAGATTTGCAAATATGTCTTTAAAGGTTAGATTTCTACTTCTCTTATTCTTCTTCAAACTCTTAGAAGTCTTTGAAGTTATCTTTATATTCCCCTGAATTTGCGCAATAATGTCATCAAGCAACTGTTTTTCTGCTTTGTTAAGTCGTTTATCAGATTTTGTATCTTCTTGAATTTCTTCTTCACTCTTTTCATGTTCAATTTGTTTGTCAAAGTTTAATTGATATTGTAATTTTGCAACTTTCTCCTGATCAAATAGATTCTCATTAGTTAAAATTTTTGGATCAAATGAAACATACACCTCTTGGTCTTTCTTTGATCTCTCTTGCATTTCTCTATCAGACTCTCCTTTATGATCTATTTCTATTTGCTCTTTTAATATCTGTTCAATTTTTTGTTTTTCAACTTTTATCTGTGTACTTTTTGTTTCTTCAGTTGGTTTTTCTTGACTCCCAATAGATATCATTCTTGTTTGTTCATCTAATTTACTGTTCTCTAGTCTTTTGGGTTTCCACACCCTTTGAATTGATTTCGATCTAGTTTTGGTCTCTTCAAAATATTCTTTCATTCCACCTTTTCCTACATTCAAATGCAAAGGTGATTCGCCTTGATATTTATAAATTTTTCCTTCATGCTCACTTACAAGTCTATGTCTGCATGCACTCTCATATGCTATGCAGTCCCAAAACATATGCCCAAATTGATCGCACCAAAAGCAACATATAGGTCTCTTCTCATCCCAACTTGATTTCCTATGTGTTACTCTAGGCATGGATTTTCTAAGACCTAAAGACTGTTTGTGTGCAGATATGCCTTGGACTTTTACCTCATGCTCATTATCACATTTCAATACTTGTAGGTCATTAACTTGGTTTGTCAACAAGTCAATCTTATTTCTCAATTCAGAAATCTCAGAATCCATTTCATTTTTTAGGCCTTTAATACTTATGCCCATTAGCTGAATAGTATCAGATATTGCATTTATAGTTTGCATTAGGGTCATCACAATACTAAACTTTGATTTTATAGATTCATTTGTGTTAATTTCTATTTCTTAAATTCGCTCTTCGTATTTTCTAAACTGTTCTTCAATCATTTTGTTCATTTTTGTTTTCCTCTTCTTATGGTCTAAATAAGAACTAGATTCTTGATCTTTGTGTCAATAAGAAAGTGCACACTCGTATGATCTAAAATGATGCAGAGTGTGAATGCTCAGAATCAGGCAACCAAAACAGTCTTTCTATTTAAAGTGTATGTGGAGCAATGCAAAAAAAATCACAAAACCTGAAATGCTAGTACCTGGAGTCTCTGTCCGATGCCGAAGTTCCCATCTATCTTCTCAAGGAGTGGGTGACGCGTCGAGGATCACCGGGCAACCGCTTCGCTTCACGTCGGGTTCAGGTGTCGGGAAGAAGGAGGTCGTGGCGGGAAGCCGGCGCCTGGGGTTGGATCAGGCCCCGTTCTGTTGCACCGTTCCCGCTGTCCTGCGAGCGGTGTCTGCGCGCTGGGCGCCTCACCTGTGCTCTCCGGAGCGTGCGCGATCCTCGTAGGGTCCCTTGCCCCTCGGAAGTGTCGAGACGTGGGACCGTGGGCATCGGAAAGAGACGATCGGGTACCGCAATGATACACGTGATGTAGATCAAGCTCGAAGATACAATCCGAAACAGAACTGAAGCCTCCAATAAAATGAATGATACAAACAGACCGCTACAGTGCGGGCCGATGGTACAATAAAACCGCTACAGTGCGGTGCGATGATACAATATGAACGCCGCCGCTACAGTGCGGGCCGGCTAGTATTTACTAGATCCCTCGCTACAGTGCGAGAAATCGCCCACGGGATTCCGCTTCGGTCTTTGTGGTCCAAGCTTTTCTTTAGGTCTTTACTTCAGTCCTTTCTTTTCTTCAAGTATCCTCCGCAATGGCCTTCCTTCTCTTTACTTCAGATAATCAAAAACCGCATAAACCTGGAGGAGACGATCCACAAAGGCAATCTGGAGGAGACGATCCACAAGGGCAATCTGCAGGACGGGGATACTCTTTTCTTCAATCTTCAATCACTTGATATACTTCATAAACCTGCATGAACCTGGAAAGACGTTCTGGAGGAGACGATCCACAAGGGCAATCCACAGGACGGGGATACTCTTTTTTTTAATCTTCAATCACTTGATATACTTCATAAACCTGCATGAACCTGGAGGAGACGATCCACAAGGGCAATCCACAGGATGGGGAAGAAACAAATGAGTTTGGACTTATTTATAGGTCCCTCCCTAGGACTTCCTTCTAGAACGTTCTAACCTCCTCAATGAACTTTCTATTTTTGGCATAGCTTTAATTTTTCCTTAGACTATGGTTTTGATTTCACACTGGATATTCACAATTTAATTGGTTTTTAGGGTTTGACCTACAGAAACCACCATTTCCAAGGGTCCGACATAGGGTTTTTGGTCGAGAAAATTAGGGTTTTGATCACAATTAATCAAGCTCATCAATTCAAGGTTTAATTTAAAGTTCGGACCTAAACTCCAAGGGTTTCCAAGGGTTCAAGTTCATTTTTCATGGGATAAACCCTCATTTTCAATCAATTTCAAGGGTCAAACCTAAGGTTTTCATGGGTCTAATGTCTGTTATTTACACGCACGGTTCTAACGCACATCTCCAACATGGTTTCTTATCACAGAGGCAATCAAATCAATCAAATCATGCAAAAAAATATACCCTCTTCAATCAAAACATCACACAAATCTCATAAAATCTATGAACTTTGAAAAAAAACAATGCACACTCCCTGCGGGATTTCATCCCGACAGCGGCTGCAGTACTGCATCACAAAACATATAAAAAAGACATGTGGATGATTGATTTCTTGAAATTTTTGAAGATTTGCTTTCTTAATCTACCGAACACCTCATTTAAAATATCAAACGTGAAAGGTGTGATGGAAGAAGGGAATAAAAAGTACCATAACCGAGTTATGCGCTCAACAATAGAAGAATTATCGAACACAATGAATAGGTCATGAAACTAACAAATGAAGCTACTTTTAGTAAAAAAGTGATTTTCATAAGCATTCCTGGAAAACACGCAAGCAAGGAGACATCTTTTTCAGAAGAAAATAAATATGAAATTTCAAGTAAAGGATATTTAGGTACTAAAAGCCATGATAGAATCTCAAGACGTTTATGCTTAGATGTGAGTTCTTAGGTCAAAGTTACTATATTATCAACCATAGAAAAGCATAAGAAAAAGGGAAACCCAAGAAAGAAGGAAGAACCATGAAAGTAGCATACAAGTATCACACACGAGTAATGTCGTAGCCATCAACAAAACGTTTCATAAGTACAAGTATGGGTGTGCAAGGATTGGTCATAAGGAAACATAGCTGTCCATATGTCTAAAAAGCAAAAACAAAAAAAAAAAAGGTGCAGAACACAACACCTGTGCTAGATTCGATCACAGTTTAGAACCTTAGAAGCTCATATTGAAAAACCAGAGGCTCAAATCAATCAGATCACCATCAACATGTGTGCTTATAAGGCCACTCCAAGTTTCAGATAACTAACAGAAAAATGAGCACTATTAGTAGCATTTCTCCAACCGGATACTGTGGGTGCCTTCACATCCATATGTCTCTAGGAAATCTTTTCAAGTAACCCAATACAGTAAATTTTTCAAGGTATTTATAGTATACATTCATCGAGACACATTAATGTCATGCACAGGGAAGTTATTTGGAAAAATTCATTGCATACATTTCACCTTATTCCAACAAGTTATGTTATGAATGTGACAAAATTTCGTCACTAGAAACGAATTGCTCCTTCAAATATTTGATCTTTGGTGTAGAATTTTCAAGTGCCTTTCCTTGATTCATATGTTCAGTCTCCAACTATTTAGAGAGGTAAGAAACATGAGCCTCATTCTTGCTTCATATAATGTTGTAAAAGTATCACAAGGATGTTTGATTGTCTTGCAAGAGTGAATGTTACGGATAATGGCATGTTTGACAAACAAAGCTATCACTGCATGTGCATGCGCATCACTCCCATCCCATAAAATTTTCTTTAGAGTGAGTGGAGAAGATTGTAGTTGTAGTGTGGTGCAACTCTCTCTCTCTCTCTCTCTCTCTCTCTCTCTCTCTCTCTCTCTCTCTCTCTCTCTCTCTCTCTCTCTCTCTCTCTCTCTCTCTCTCTCTCTCTCTTTCAGTTCCCTGTAGCCCACTTTCTCTCTCTCCCCTACCATTGCCTGTCTCCCCCACTTGGAGCCCCCATAGACACTCCCCTGCATGCCTCCTTCACTCCCTCACTTCCCCACCCGCAGCCCCCTCCCACCACCTTTGGCAGCCCACCCCCCCCCCATGCTTCCCTCTCTCTCCCACCTACATCCCCCATTGCAACTCCCCCCCGCTTCCTCGACTCCCTCACTTCCACACCCATAGCACCCTACCACCACGTCCCGCAACCCACTCCCAAAACCTCCTGCAGCCCACCTCCCCATGCCTCCCTCTCTCCCCCACCTGCAGCCCCCCCCAGCCACTTCCTCGTGCCTTCTCCACTCCCTCACTTCCCTACCCACAGCCCACCCCCCATGCCTCCCTCACTCCCCCACCCACAACCCCTATACCCACTCCCCTCGCATGCCTCCTCCTTCAACCCCCATGCCTATCTCTTCTCCACCCCCAACCCTCCAACCTCATGCCTCTCTCTTGCCCCACACTCCCTCATAGCCCCACACCACCCCCACCACTCACCATCCACACCACCCACACCTCCAACACCAATCACACCACCCACACCTCCCACCACTCCCTACACCACCCACACCGCCCACACCATGCACACCACCCACCACCTCCTACCACCTCCCACCACTCCCCACCCCACCCACACCACCCACCACTCCCCACACCACCCACACCACCCACCACCTTCCAGTACTCCCCATGGCCAAACACCCCACCCACACCACCCACCACCTCCCACCACTCCCCACACCACCCACACCACCCACCACCTCCCACCACTCCCCACACAACCCACACCACCCACCACCTCCCACCCTTCCCCACACCACCGTAACCACCCACCACCTCCCACCACTCCCCACAACACCCACCACCTCCCACCACTCCCCACGGCCACCCACACCACCCACCACCTCCCATCACTCCCCATGGCCACCCACACCATTCAGCACATCCCACAACTCCCCATGGCCACCCACACCACCCACTAGATCCAACCACTCCCCATTCCACCCACCACCTCCCACCACTCCCCACACTACCCACCACCTCCCACCACTCCCCACACCACCCACCACCTCCCACCATTGCCCACACCACCCACCACCTTCCACCACTCCCCACGGCCACCCACACCACCCACCCAACCCCCAGAACCCACCAACTCCCACCACTCAACACACCACCCACCACCTCCCACCACTCCCCATAGCCACCCCCACCAACCACCACCTCCCACCATGCACCACACCACCCACCACCTTCCACCACTCCCCACGGCCACTCAAACCACCCACCCCAACCACACCACCCACCACATCCGACCACTTCCCACACCACCCACCACCTTCCACCACTCCCCACGGCCACCCACACCACCAACCACCTCCCACCACTCCCCATACCACCCACCATCTCCCACCACTCGCCACACCACCCAGACCACCCACCACCTTCCACCACTCCCCAGACCACCAAGACCACCCACAACCTCCCACCACTCCCCACACCCCCCACCACCTCCCACCACTCCCCATGGCCACCCACACAACCCACCACCTCCCACCACTCCCCATGGCCACCACCTCCCACCACTCCCCATGGCCACCCACACCACCCACCACCTCCCACCACTCCCCACGGCCACCCACACCACCCACCACTCCCCACACCACCAACACCACCCACCACCTCCCACCACTCCCCACACCACCCACCGCCTTCCACCACTCCCCACGGCCACCCACACCACCTACCCCACCCACACCACCCACCATCTCCCACCACTCCCCACACCACCTACCACCTCCCACCATTCCCCACATTACCCATGACCACCCACCACTCCCCACGGCCACCCACACCCCCCACCACCTCCCACCACTCCCCACGGCCACCCACACCCCCCACCACCTCCCACCACTCCCCACACCACCCACACCACCCAGACAACCCACCACCTCCCATCACTCCCCACACCACCCACCACCTCCCACCACTCCCCGCACTGCCCAGACCACCCACCACCTCCCACCACTCCCCACACCACCCACACCACCCACCACCTTCCACCACTTCCCACGACTACCCACCCCACCCACACCACCCACCACCCACCACCTCCTGCCACTCCTCGCACCGCCCACACCACACACCACCTCCCATGAATCCCCACACCACCCACACCATGCACACCACCCAACACCTCCCACCACTCCATACACCACCGACACCACCGCCTCTCACCACTCAATATCTAAGATAGGAAAAAATTGAAGCTCGAGTTTTCGTGACATCAAAGAATGATTTCTTTCATGATCAGAGGGTCAAAAGCTGCTACAAGAATTATGTAGGCGCATTACATTATCAAGGGTGGCACATAATGAGCATCCCATGATCTTTGTTTGTGAACTCATAAATGAATCTAAATGTCCAGTCCAAGTTCTGTTAAGAAGGAGACCTCAGCTTGGATTCAAAAGCGACACTAAATATGTAAAACGATAAATGAGTGTTGTCGCCAACCATTCATGATGACTTCAAATTTTTGAGGATTTAATTTAAAATTGGTGGCCAATACCATATTGGATCTTACCCCTCCAATTTTGGGCAATCAATTGGCACATATTCAGTGAACGTGGGAAATCAGCAAGGCCCTCTTGGCCTATTGGGGCCTATAAAAGCAATGGACTAGTACTCATTGAGGGGCTTATTTGCAGCATCTCTTTTGGTCCTCTCTCTGCACTCTGTGGCTACAATCCTACTGTAGGAAGTCACTTTGTGGTGAGGATACAGAGTATGGGCTTCCTAGTGGAGGGCTAATAACACTATAGTGTGAAGAAGTGGCTTGGTTTTTTCATTCAATATGAGACATTTGTATTTCTGTGCCGTTTCCCTTATAGCAAGTCTTCATACCTTTGTACTGATCAGTGCAAGTCTTCATCTAGTTGTGTTCATTGTATGTACTGGATGGATCTCTTGTATTGATTCTATTTAGTTCTAGAATGGCACGTTAGCCCAAAGCATCAACTTTTACAGCATTTCTTTTGCTTATAATGTAATCACATATTCGAAGTAAGGAGTGGTTTAGTCTTTTTCATTAATCTTCTCTATGAGTATTTACAAAATTCTGCAACTATTACAATCTGGCTGCTCACAGAAATGTTAAAGGGTACACTTCCCTAAGGTGAACCACCCTTGAGTAGGGGAAGTACTGGAATTGCATATTGCCTTCTCCTGCTAAAAGTAGGTACCCCAATACCTCCTCTATAGTTTGGCACGCCGGGTGCGAACCTTGCATTTCTGTGAGAGGCCTTGAGCATAGTAAATAGTCCTTTTCCATTATTTTTGCCCTATTACATTTTGCAAATAAGTATATGACCCATTCTTAAGCAGATAAAGAGTATCTTCATGTATAGAGGAGCCTTAGAAAATCATCTTTACCTTCGAATAGTAAACCTAGATCCCCTCTACCCTCCTTGAATTTATTTATTGATTTGGGTGCGACACCATTGTCAATGGAAAAGCATAGGAGTTCATTAGATTTTTTCTCAAATACTTCATAGGAAACACCAGTGCCAATGGAGGATCTCTCTCACGTACTCTCTAGACTCAATATCAAGTTCCCTACCTTTAAGGGACAAGCTTATGAGGATGCTGATGATCATGTGAGGAGATTCATCTCCCTATGTCGTGGATGAGGTCTACAGATTAGAGAGAAGATACATTATTGAATTGGATGACGGAAAGCACAGAGTGTTGCACAATGGAAATCAATGAAATAGAGGAAGAAGTTGTAGATGGAGGAGTTGTAGAAAAAGGCCATGAAAGTTCACAGGGAGTTAGAGAATGAGAGTTTGCACTGGAATACAAACTTTGAAGGGGCATCAAATATAGAAGTATCAGGGAAGGGAAGTTATGAGCTTGAATGTAGAGAAGATTTTCCCTTTTTGGATATACCTCAAATGTGGACTAGAGAACATATTGTAGAGTATAAGCTAGATTCCACTCCTGCATAGAGTGGGGATGATTTCTTAAGTAAGACTAGTCTTGAAACACTTGTTCAAGAAGTAAATCTTGGTGATGAAGAAAATCCTCAAGTAGCCCACTTGGCCTCGTGGCTATGGCATTATCCCCCTTTACTGCAGAAGGTAACTTCTTTACTTTTTGCTTATAAAAATGTCTTCCCATGGTCCTACAAAGATCTAACAGGGATACTAGAGGAGCTTGGATTACATCGAATACCCTTAGCTGAGGGAGCCACACTTGCAAGAAGTAGGCCGTATCGACTGAATCCAAAGTATGTAGAGGCCGTAAAGTTGGAAATTACAAAACTAGAAGAAGCAGGTATAATTGTTCGAGTAGAACATTCCACATGGCTTTCTTCTATGGTTATTGTACCCAAGAAAAATAGTGGAAAAATAAGAGTCTCTGTTGATTTTCGTGCCTTGAATAAGGTAAGTGTTCAAGATGGATTTCCTCATCCCTTGATCGAGCAAGTACTTGAGCAAGTAGTCGGACACACTTTGTATAGCTTCTTCGATGGTTTTAGTGGCTACAATCAAATATTGATCCATCCTGATGATAGGGACAAAACAACCTTCTTTACTCCATGGGGCCCTTATGTCTATACCCTCATGGCTTTTGGCTTGAAAAATGCACTAGCTTCATTTAATAGAACAATCTATCTGATATTGGGCTAGTGGTTAACAACAATTATGCACATTTTCATGGATGAATTTTTAGTGTTTTCCGGTAGAGATAGAAGAGCAACAGTTCAAGATTTGCATATTCATTTGGAAAATCTAAAGGAAATCTTTGAGCAATGTCTAAGAACACGTTTGAAGTCGTCCCACACCACCCACCACTCCCAGGGCCACTCACACCACCCACCACCTCCTACCACTCCCCACACCACCCATACCACACACCACCTCCCACCACTTCCCATCCCCACCCACCCCAACCACACCACCCAGCACCTCCCACCATGTAGAGGAGGTACTGGGCTATCCGCTTTTAACAAAAGTAGAGAATGAAAACTAAACACGTCCAGTACATCACCTACTCAAGGGGGGTTCTCTTTAGGGAAATATACCCTTTAACATTTCTGTGAACAGGTAGATAACACGGATTGCACAGAGTGGTACATACTTCAGAAAATATGAATAACAATTGACCAAGGAAGACCATACACGTCTTGATTCGATTCAGATGATTACAAGATTTGACAAGGAAATGTTCAAAAAAACTAATGCTCAGAGCTTCGTGGTACTCTATGCAGATAAATACAGATCAATACAAATGATGAAGGAATTGCTCAAGAGAATAGAGCTTAACACCAATAGTGTCTCCCAGAAAAAAGAAAGAAAATCCAAGACACTCTCTTACACTATAGTGCTCATAGCCCTCCACTGAGAAGCCTACCCTCTGAATCCACACTACAGAGTAGCTCCTACAATAGGCTTGAAACCAGCAAGTGCAAGAGAGAACTTCTGCACGTATACACGCGTCAAAGTAACTCCGAAAATGTACCAAAAGTGTGTACCCAAATGAGCACAAATCCCTTGTTTTATAGGCCTCAATAGGCCAAGAGAGCCTTGCCGAATCTTCACGTCCACAGTTCACGCGCTGGTTGCTTACCCAAAATTGGAGGGTAGGTCAATTATTCCCTCGATTTGAATTGAGTCCCAAAAAATGGGTAGTCTTCCTGGATGATTGTTGGCACATGGCAGAATCTTTTCTCCGCTTCTACTTTTTACCCTGCACACTTTTATCCCATACCGGTTCCCCATTTCGAGGACTGTTCAGAGTGCGATTTTTCACCTCCCGGCTGCTCTTCAGATCATTCTAGAACGGGTCCTTCCTATCCAGCCCTATCTATAGCATTGTCAGTCAATTTAATCTCATCTCAGTACCACTTTCTTCAGCTCCAATGTTCCCTTTATGAGGTTTTGTAGCAGCATGTTTATTCACTCCCTGAGCAATAGCCGAACATGAAGACCGCTTCTCTAATTACCTTGATTTGTAGTGGGGGTGAGTGGAGGAGAAGGTGGGGATGAGGGGGCGCAAGGTGGGGTTGAGTGGGGTCGGAAGGGGTTGGGGTTGGGGGTTGAGTGGAGGAGGAGGTGGGGATGAGGGGGCGCAAGGTGGGGTTGAGCGGGGTTGGAGGGGGTTGGGGGTTGGGGTTAAGCGGGGTTGGAGGGGGTTGGGGGTTGAGCGGGGTTGGAGGGGGTTGGGGGTTGGGGGTTGAGCGGGGTTGGAGGGGGTTGGGGATGAGGGGGCGCAAGATGAGGTTGGAGGGGGTTGGGGGTTGGGGTTGAGCGGGGTTGGAGGGGGTTGGGGGTGAGGGGGCGCAAGATGGGGTTGGAGGGGGTTGGGGGTTGGGGTTGAGCGGGGTTGGAGGGGGTTGGGGATGAGGGGGCGCAAGATGGGGTTGAGCGGGGTTGGAGGGGGTTGGGGGTTAGGGGTTGAGCGGGGTTGGAGGGGGTTGGGGTTGAGCGGGGTTGGAGGGGGTTGGGGGTTGGGGTTGAGTGCGGTTGGAGGGGTTTGGGGGTTGGGGTTGAGCGGGGTTGGAGGGGGTTGGGGATGAGGGGGCGCAAGATGGGGTTGGAGGGGGTTGGGGGTTGGGGTTGAGCGGGGTTGGAGGGGGTTGGGGATGAGGGGGCGCAAGATGGGGTTGGAGGGGGTTGGGGGTTGGGGTTGAGCGGGGTTGGAGGGGGTTGGGGGTGAGGGGGCGCAAGATGGGGTTGGAGGGGGTTGGGGGTTGGGGTTGAGCGGGGTTGGAGGGGGTTGGGGATGAGGGGGCGCAAGATGGGGTTGAGCGGGGTTGGAGGGGGTTGGGGGTAAGGGGACGCAAGATGGGGTTGGAGGGGGTTGGGGGTTGGGGTTGAGCGGGGTTGGAGGGGGTTGGGGATGAGGGGGCGCAAGATGGGGTTGAGCGGGGTTGGAGGGGGTTGGGGGTTAGGGGTTGAGCGGGGTTGGAGGGGGTTGGGGTTGAGCGGGGTTGGAGGGGGTTGGGGTTTGGGGTTGAGTGGGGTTAGAGAGAGAGAGAGAGGCATATGGAGGCTCTACAGACCCCCACATCAAGCCTTTGCACCGTCCCTGGTGCAATTTCTTCCTTATTATGCTTATTTTGATGAAATCTAGGTAAAGTGCAATTACTGAACGAAAATACGATATATACAGGGGATGAAGTGCTTCCATTTTGATTTAGGTCAGATACTTCTTCACCCTAGAAATATTGACCAAGGGTATCCTCTTACCCTGCAAATCTTCTAGATGTACTGCTCCATGAGGTAATACTTTTATCACCGTGTAAGGTCCTATCCATTTGGGTGCCAGTTTGGTTGGAATTGCTGGGACCTGATGTACTAAAACCATAGATCCTTCTTGTACTTCATTGGACCTCAGATACTTGTCATGCAGTCTTTTGCGCTCTTCTTGTTTTACCTGAAGTTTTTGCATTGCTTCTTCTCTGTATTCTTCTAATGCCACCAATCTCTGAATGGGGGGTTCAATTCCAATGGTTTTGATTCCTATTTCCTTTCTGATAATGAACTCAAATGGTGCCAATGCCTCTTTTCCATAAACTAAACGAAATGGAGTTTCGCATGTGGTTCCCCTCTTCGTGGTTCTGAAAGCCCAAATTGCACCAATTAGTGCTAGTGGCCAAGAGCTTTGATGATCAAAAGATAATTTGCGAAGTAGTCCAATCAAAATCTTATTGGAACTCTCTGCTTGGCCATTTGCCCTTGGGTAATAGGCACAAGATTTTTTATGGAAGATCTTGTACCTGTCAAATATAAACTGGAGCAATTGATTTACAAAATGTGTGCCTCTATCACTAGTAATCTCCAGTGGGCAACCAAATCTTGAGAAAATACGTTTATACATAAATTTAGCTACTGTTAAAGCCGTGCAGTCCACAGTAGCTTTAGCCTCTATCCATTTAGTGGCATAGCATGTGGCCATCAAAATATACTTTTTACCTCCTGGTTGCCCAGTTGGGCCAATTGGCCCTATGAAATCAAGACCCCATCGTTCAAATGGGAGCCATCCTGTAGATATGACCAATGGTTGGAAATTCAATCTGGTTGGCGCGGGAGCACACCTCTGGCAAATGTGGCATTCTTTGGCGAACTTGATTGCATCTTTGAAAATGTGAGGCCACCATAAACGTTTGTGGATGATTCTATGAGCCAATTCTTCCCCCTTTAGATGTCCTTCACTGTGTGCAGCTTCTAGCAAAAGATTTACCTCCTCTGGATAGACACACCTTCTCAATATATCATCCTGACAGTATTTATATAAATTTCCATTTATAAGAGAATATGCTTTGGTTTTCAGGAGCAATCTTCTCTTTTCTACCGATGTCAAGTGTTCTGGAATCTTTCCAGTAGTGAGAACATGAAGAATTTCATCATACCAACCAGTTCGAATTGTTACTAGAAAAAGATTGCTATCCACCAATTCATCATTAATACCTGTTGCCTTTTCGCTCATTGCCGTCATGGATACTTGGTCTGCCATGTAGTGCTCTTTTCCTGGCTTAATATGAATATCAAAATTAAATCCTTGAAATAGGAGTAACCATCGCCAGATCCTTCCAGCTACTCTGGGCTTGTTAATCAGGTACTTCAAAGGTTGATGATCAGTTATGACAATAAAATGCACACCTAAGAGGTAATGCCGGAATTTTTGAAGAGCGAACACGATAGCCAAACCTTCCCTTTCAGTAGTGCTGTAGTTCCTCTCTGCTTTGGTAAGCAATCTGCTAGCATAAACGATAGGTTGGTCTATCTTCTGTGATGATGGTTGAGCCAAGACTGCTCCAATTGCATGAAGACTGGCATTTGTATGTACATGGAACTCTAATGACCAATTAGGAACAATTAAAAGAGGAGCAGTACATAGCCTCAGTTTTAATTCGCAAAATGCTTTCTCAGCTTCAGGAGTCCATGAGAAAGGGGCATTCTTACTTGTAAGCCTGGACAAGGGCTTAGCTATTTCTGAATACATTCTGATAAATCTTCTATGATATCCTGCATGGCCCAAGAAACTTTGCACCTCCTTTGGGCTTTGTGGAATTGGCATGGAAAGGATAGCAGTGATCTTTGTCGGATCAACCGTTATCCCTTCAACCGATACTATGTGGCCCAGGAGAGTACCTTTGGTCACCAAAAAATGACATTTAGCAGGATTCAACTTCAAACCTGTTTTGAGACACTGCTCAAAGATTTCCTTTAGATTATCCAAATGGTTATTGAAATCTTGAACTATTGCCCTCTTGTCTGTTCCTGAAAATACTGAAAAATCATCCATAAAAATGCGTAGAAATGAGGTTAACCATTTCCCTAGTATGAGATACATAGTCCTATTGAAGGATGCTGGTGCATTCTTCAAGACAAAGGCCATACGGGTATAAACATATGTGCCCCATGGTGTAACAAAAGCCGTCTTGTCTCTATCTTCAGGATGAATGGCTATCTGATTGTAGCCACTGAATCCATCAAGAAAACTATATAAAGAGTGTCCGGCTACTTCTTCAAGCACCTGCTCTGTGAATGGTTGAGGAAAGCCATCTTGAATAGTTACCTTATTCAAGGCATGAAAATCAACACATACTCTTATTTTGCCGTTTTTCTTTGGTACAATGACCATGGAAGAAAGCCACCGTGAGTGTTCTACCGGAACAATAATACCTGCCTCTTCCAATTTTGTGATTTCTAGCTTTACTGCCTCTGCATACTTTGGATTAAGTCGGTAAGGCCTACTTCTTGCAGGTGAAGCTCCTTCCACTAAGGGTATTCGGTGTAATCCAAGCTCCTCAGGTATCCCTATTAAGTCTTTATAGGACCATGCAAAGACACTTTTATAGGTAAAAAGTAGGGAAGTTACCTTCTGCAATAAAGGCGGATAGTGCCATAACCAAGCAGCCAAGTGAACCATCTGAGGATTCTCTTCATCCCCAAGATTTACTTCTTGAACAAACTTTTCAGAATTGGACTCACTTGAAAGTTCATCTCCACTGTAGGCAGGAGCAGAGTTCAATTTATGATCCACAATTTGTTCCTTGATCCATCCTAAGGGTATATTTGAGAATGGAAGTTCTTGAAGGTCGCAATTATCTTCCCCATCTCTTTCTGGTCCTGCAAGCATAAAATCATCTGATTCCTCATGTTTACCTGCCTTTTCCCTACATACCATCTTAGTGGCGCTAAGTGTTGAATTTTGATTATCTGATTCAATTGGAGATTTCTGTCCTTCAGGAGGTGCCTGCAAAAAATAAGCTTGACTTCCTTGCTTACTCTTTTCTATTTTGTTCAAGTGAAGAACATCAGTTTTTCCCTCTTCCCGTCCTCCTTGTGTTGCTTCTGCAAAATCTTCATTTACCTCACATATCTCCACTGTGCAGCATTCTGCACTTCCCATCATCCATCTTAATAGGGCATCATCTTCTGAAGGCATTACCTGAGTTTCCATTGCATATCCAGTAGCCTTGTTGATGTCTGATCCTTCTTCCAAATGTATCTGTAATTGATTGTTAGTACATGTGGAAATCCATAATTTGTTCTTTCCCCAATCCTGTAGAGCCTTTGCTTGCCTTAGCCAAGGCCTTCCCAGGAGTAGAGGGTATGAGGTCTCCTGAGGCAGGGCAATAACAACAAAGTCTAAAACAAAATGACAACCCTGCACTATCATAAGTACCTTTTCAACAATGCCCACTGGTGCAACCCGACGTTGATCTGCTAAAGTGACTGTGAAGGGTGCTGCCTTTGCGGGATTGAGCCTTAGTTTCTTCATAGTGAAATCAGGCATCAAATTGATGCCGGAACCTCCATCTATAATAACACCTGCTAGAGCTTCATCCTTGATTAAAACGGATAATCTTGAGCTCTGATAATCAGCCAAGGGTGCGGGAGGGAAGTCCACCATAAAACCATCTATGCTAGGAGGTGGGCACAAGCATGCAGAATGTATAATCTTCAGCAGATCACTTCTTACTTTAGGATCTATCTTTATGAGTTGATACAGGCTAATCTTATGATGAATACCTTTCAAAATTTCTTCAATGTCCACTTCTTGCTTGCCTTCAGAAGTACTCGTTGGTTGATCTTTCAGCAAAGTAGTTGCCCTCTCATAAGCTTCTTCCATTTCTTCTTGGTCCTTCCATCCCACCCTCTTTTCTACAACTCTATCTTTGAGTCCTTGTTGTTCCTCCTTTTGGGCTACTACCGCTTGCCTGGCTCTGGTCATCATTGGCATGGATGAAGATGAAACAACATAAGATTGAGCTGTCATACCTTCTACAGGTGGGGAGACTGCAATCATGTGAATAGGAGCCGGACGACCTCTTGGGCAATCTCTGGTGTAGTGATCCTTAGCATCTGGACAGTGCTGACAAGGGGGTGCATCCTCTGGAAGAGAACACCTGTTCTGCATATGGCCATACTCCCCACAACGGTAACACATTAGGGGCCGATTGTATCTAGGCCGAGTTGGGCGGGTCTCTTCTCTATTAGGTGCATTAGAAGTGCTAGCATAATATGAATCTACACCTTGATAGTTACCTCGCTGTTGTGTCCCCTTAAGGTAGTAGCAGTCTCTTGCTTCATGACCCTCTTTGCCACAGAACTGACAACTGACTCTGTTAGGACAATTTACATTGGAATGTCCATTATTATTACATATTGTACACCAAACCTGTCTTCGTATGTCCTGGGTAGTCCGCAAGTCTTCAAGCTCACGCCTAAGTTGAGACACTTCATCCACATTATGGGTTGAGGGTGGTGGTATGACCTTCTCTTCTTGGCGACTTTGCTGCATTCTTAAGGCTTCCAACTCCTTCCTGAGTTGCCCAATCGGATCCAAATCGGATGCATAATTTGGTTGAGACTCCACTTCAAAATGTATTCTAGCCTCCTCAATGCGTGATGCAGTTGCAACAAAATCATCAAGTGTTGCATCCAGTCTGAGGGATTCTCGAAGCTTTTGTTGAGATGACTTAGGCAGAGCCTTCTCAATCCATTTTTTGACTAAAAAATCACCTGGAGCATGAGGCAAACGAGAAACGAGTGCTTTAGTTCTAGTGTGCAATTCATGAAAGGATTCACCTGCTCGTAATTTTAGGTTCTCTAGCTGATCTAGAGCTCGTTCTGAGGAGTCGCTTGGTCGAAATGTCTGCGAGAATGCCGCTTTTAGTGCCTCCCACGTAGTGAAGTGCCCATCTGCATACTGGCTATACCACTTGTCTGCAAGGCCTTCCAAAGTGGATGGAAAGAGCACCAACATTGCATCCTCCCGGTTCTGCAAACCTCTTCCACGGCATAACGAGACGAATCTCCTCACGTGGTCATCTGCATCTTCATAAGCCAATCCTTTAAATGTAGGAAACTTGATGTTCAACCTAGAGAGTAAATGGGAAAGATCCTCCATTGGTGCCGGCGCCTCTTCTGAAGTATCAGAGGAAAAATCTAAGGTTCTCCTATGTTTCTCTTTTGATAATGGTGTTACTCCCAAATCAATGGATAGATTCAAGGATGGTGGAGGAGAGGTAGGCTCACTGGTTGTGGTTATTTCTAACTTGTTGACACGCTTCCGTTCACGATGAGACTCCTTATCCGCCCGCGTATGGGTCATGTACCTACTCGCAAATACAATAGGGCGAAAACCCTCTCACAGAAATGCAAAGGTCCCACCGGGCGTGCCAAACTGTAGAGGAGGTACTGGGGTATCCGCTTTTAACAAAAGTAGAGAATGAAAACTAAACACGTCCAGTACATCACCTACTCAAGGGGGGTTCTCTTTAGGGAAATATACCCTTTAACATTTCTGTGAACAGGTAGATAACACGGATTGCACAGAGTGGTACATACTTCAGAAAATATGAATAACAATTGACCAAGGAAGACCATACACGTCTTGATTCGATTCAGATGATTACAAGATTTGACAAGGAAATGTTCAAAAAAACTAATGCTCAGAGCTTCGTGGTACTCTATGCAGATAAATACAGATCAATACAAATGATGAAGGAATTGCTCAAGAGAATAGAGCTTAACACCAATAGTGTCTCCCAGAAAAAAGAAAGAAAATCCAAGACACTCTCTTACACTATAGTGCTCATAGCCCTCCACTGAGAAGCCTACCCTCTGAATCCACACTACAGAGTAGCTCCTACAATAGGCTCGAAACCAGCAAGTGCAAGAGAGAACTTCTGCACGTATACACGCGTCAAAGTAACTCCGAAAATGTACCAAAAGTGTGTACCCAAATGAGCACAAATCCCTTGTTTTATAGGCCTCAATAGGCCAAGAGAGCCTTGCCGAATCTTCACGTCCACAGTTCACGTGTCGGTTGCTTACCCAAAATTGGAGGGTAGGTCAATTATTCCCTCGATTTGAATTGAGTCCCAAAAAATGGGTAGTCTTCCTGGATGATTGTTGGCACATGGCAGAATCTTTTCTCCGCTTCTACTTTTTACCCTGCACACTTTTATCCCATACCGGTTCCCCATTTCGAGGACTGTTCAGAGTGCGATTTTTCACCTCCCGGCTGCTCTTCAGATCATTCTAGAACGGGTCCTTCCTATCCAGCCCTATCTATAGCATTGTCAGTCAATTTAATCTCATCTCAGTACCACTTTCTTCAGCTCCAACGTTCCCTTTATGAGGTTTTGCAGCAGCATGTTTATTCACTCCCTGAGCAATAGCCGAACATGAAGACCGCTTCTCTAATTACCTTGATTTGTAGTGGGGGTGAGTGGAGGAGAAGGTGGGGATGAGGGGGCGCAAGGTGGGGTTGAGTGGGGTCGGAAGGGGTTGGGGTTGGGGGTTGAGTGGAGGAGGAGGTGGGGATGAGGGGGCGCAAGATGGGGTTGAGCGGGGTTGGAGGGGGTTGGGGGTTGGGGTTAAGCGGGGTTGGAGGGGGTTGGGGGTTGGGGGTTGGGGGTTGAGCGGGGTTGGAGGGGGTTGGGGATTGGGGGTTGAGCGGGGTTGGAGGGGGTTGGGGATGAGGGGGCGCAAGATGAGGTTGGAGGGGGTTGGGGGTTGGGGTTGAGCGGGGTTGGAGGGGGTTGGGGCTGAGGGGGCGCAAGATGGGGTTGGGGGTTGGGGTTGAGCGGGGTTGGAGGGGGTTGGGGATGAGGGGGCGCAAGATGGGGTTGAGCGGGGTTGGAGGGGGTTGGGGGTTAGGGGTTGAGCGGGGTTGGAGGGGGTTGGGGGTTGAGCGGGGTTGGAGGGGGTTGGGGATTGGGGGTTGAGTGGGGTTGGAGGGGGTTGGGGATGAGGGGGCGCAAGATGGGGTTGGAGGGGGTTGGGGGTTGGGGTTGAGCGGGGTTGGAGGGGGTTGGGGGTGAGGGGGCGCAAGATGGGGTTGGAGGGGGTTGGGGGTTGGGGTTGAGCGGGGTTGGAGGGAGTTGGGGATGAGGGGGTTGGGGTTGGAGGGGGTTGGGGGTTGGGGTTGAGCGGGGTTGGAGGGGGTTGGGGGTGAGGGGGCGCAAGATGGGGTTGGAGGGGGTTGGGGGTTGGGGTTGAGCGGGGTTGGAGGGGGTTGGGGATGAGAGGGCGCAAGATGGGGTTGAGCGGGGTTGGAGGGGGTTGGGGGTGAGGGGACGCAAGATGGGGTTGGAGGGGGTTGGGGGTTGGGGTTGAGCGGGGTTGGAGGGGGTTGGGGATGAGGGGGCGCAAGATGGGGTTGAGCGGGGTTGGAGGGGATTGGGGGTTAGGGGTTGAGCGGGGTTGGAGGGGGTTGGGGTTGAGCGGGGTTGGAGGGGGTTGGGGGTTGGGGTTGAGTGGGGTTAGAGAGAGAGAGAGAGGCATATGGAGGCTCTACACACCACTCCCCAAACCAGCCACACCACCCACCACTCTTCACACGACCCACACCACCCACCACCTCCCACCACTTCCCACAGCACCCACCACCTCCCGCCACTCCCCACGGCCACCGACACCACCCACACCACCCATCACCTCCCACCACTCCCCACGGCCACCCACACCACCCACCACCTTCCACCACTCCCCATGGACATCCACATCACCCACACCACCCACCACATCCCACCACTCCCCACACCATCCACACCACCCACCACCTCCCCCCACTCCCCACAGCCATCCACACCACCCACCACCTCCCACCACTCCCCAAACCACCCACACTACCCACCAGCTTCCACCACTCCCCATGGCAATGCACACCACCCACCACCTCCCACCACTCCCCACACCACCCACACCACCCACCAACTTCCACCACTGCCCACAGCCACTGACCTCACCCACACCACCCACGACCTCCCACTACTCCCCACATCACCCACCAGCTCCCTCCATAGTGCACACGACCCACACCACCCACCACCTCCCACGACTCCCCACACCACCCACCACCTCCCACCACTCCCCACACCACACACACCATCCACCACCTCCCACCACTCCCCACTGCCCCCCACCACCTCCCACCACTCCCCGTGGCCACCCACACCACCCACCACTCCCCACCTCCACCCACACCACCCCCGACCTCCCACCACTCCCCACACCACCCACACCACCCACCACCTCCCACCACTCCCCTCACCACCCACCACCTCCCACCACTCCCCACACAACCCACACCACCCACCACCTTCCACCACTCCCCATGGCCACCTGCCCCACCCACCACCTCCCACCATGCCCCACACCACCTCCCACCACTCCCCACACCACCCACACCACCCACACCACCGACCACCACCCACCACTCCCCACGTCCACCCACACCACCCACCACCTCCCACCACTCCCCACACCACCCACCACCTCCCACCACTCCCCACACCACCCACCACCTTCCACCACTCCCCATGGCCACCCACCCCACCCAAACCACCCACCACCTCCTACCACTCCCCACACCACCCACCATCTCCCACCACTCCCCACACCAGCCACACCACTCATACCACCCACCACCTCCCACCACTCCCCACATCACCCACACCACGCACCACCTCCCACCACTCCCCACACCACCCACCACCTCCCAACACTCCCCACACCTCCCACACCACCGCCTCTCACCACTCAATATGTAAGATAGGCAAAAATTGATGTTGGAGTTTCTGTGACATCTGAAGATGATTTCTTTCGTGATCAGATGGTCAGAAGCTATAACATATTTAGGGTCATTACCTTATCATGGTTGGCACATAATGAGGATCCCATGATCTTTGTTTGCGAACTCCTAAATGAACCTAGATATCCAGTTGAAGTTCAGTTAAGAAGGAGACCTCAATTTGGACTCAAAAGCGACAATAAAAGTGAAAAAGATAAATGAGGGTTGCAGCCAACCATTCATGATGACTTCCTATTTTTGAGGATTTAATTTAAAACTAGTGGCCAGTACCATATTTGATCTACCCCTCCAGTTTTGGGGCAATCAATCGGTGCATATTCAGTGAACATGGGAAATCAGAAAGGCCCTCGTCCTATTGGAGCCTATAAAAGCAATGGACTAGTACTCATTGAGGGGCTTATTTCCGGCATCCCTTTTGATCCTCTCTTTGCACTCTGTGGCTACAAACCTACTCTAGGAAGTCAGGTTGTGGTGAGGATACAGAGTGTGGGCTTCCAAGTGGAGGGCTAATAACAATATAGTATGAAGAAGTGGTTGGTTTTGTCATTCAGTGTTAGAGAGTGGTATTTCCGTGCTCTTTCCCTTAGAGCAAGTCTTCATACCTTTGTAGTGATCAGTGCAAGTCTTCATCTAGTCACGTTTATTGAATGTACTAGATGGATCTCTTGTATTTATTCTGTTTAGTTCTAGAATGGCACATTAGCCTAGAGCATCAACTTTTAGAGCATTTCTTTTGCTTATATTGTAATCACATGTTCGAACTAAGGAATGCTTTAATATTTGTCAATAATCTTCTTTGTGAGTATTTATAAAATTATGCACCTTTTGCAATCTGCGTGCTCACTGAAATGTTAAAGGGTATACTTCCCTAAGGAGAACCTCCCTTGAGTAGGCGAAGTACTAGAAGTGCATATTTCCTGCTCCTGCTAAAAGTAGGTACCCCAATACCTCCTCTACAGTAGCACAACCAAGGAATTGAAGACTATCATCTTCAACAACATCTCTATCACATTGAATCATAATATTTGTAAGAGGAGTAGCACATTTCTCAACACTAGAGAATATTCCACAACTCTTTTGCTACCAATGACACATCATATATTCCCACAATGGGTAATTAGTCCAATCAAAATTACCTCAATAGTCAACATATGAAATATATCATTGGTTTCTTACATGGCTAGTGACTAAACAACCTGATGGAGAAAATTGATTATGTCTCAAAAAATGGAATAAAGAAACTCTCTCAAGCTTTACCAAACTTGTAAGAAAATTTGAGGCACTTGTGTGGGTGTGCCAAAACTTGGATATATGTTGGTAAAAAAATGCCCAAATGCTTGTAGAATCATTTTGATCATGGATTTGGAGTCCAAAACAAGCTCAAATCAGAATTTGCCTACCACAAATCCAATTTTTTTTTAAATCTTAATAATCCTAAGTGTGCTCAACAATTTTTGTTCAATTCTAAAACTGTGACCAAAGGGGTGTCCATGATGCCATAGATGAAGCCATTGTTCATGGAAGCCCATGCAATCACGCTTCTCACCATTTTCATTTTCACCACTAGACTAAACATTTCATCATATTCCAATCCATATATTTGTGCATATCCTTTTTCAAATAGATGTGCTGTAAATATATCCATTGAACCATCACTTTTGCACTTCACTTTGTACACCCATTTGCATCCAATAGCTTTCCTATTCAATGGAAATTTCACTAATTCCCAGGTATCATTCTTCTTCAATGCATTCATCCCAACATCCATTGTTTTGCACCAATCTTCACTTTATCATGCATCATGAAAAGTATTTGGTTCATCATGCTTGATTGTCTCCATCATGTACGCATAATGAAACTTCATAGAAATATTTTATATATTCAATCTATCCACACGATGCCTTACTCTCATAGATTATCTCGCAAGTGTTTCTTCATCTGATCTTGAACATGTCATTTTTCTTGCATGTAGAGGAACATATTTTTCTTACTTGTTTTTGAACATCTTAGGTGTAACTATCTCATCATCAATATCCAAGTCAGACATATACTCTCTTATCTTCTCTTTCCCTTTCTCCTTTCTCCTTGCATAGTCTTTTTCGTTTTCACTCCATGATGTCTCAAGCATAGGAAACTCATATGAACCATAATTTTGGATTTCTTCATGGTCAAAATATCTACGACTTGTTTCTAGCTCATCATGAACATTATCCATAGAATTATCCATATCATTCTCTACAACATCCATATCTTTCGGTGCATACCATGAGGCACTGTCATCAAATATAAAGTCTCTACTCACTATACATTCTTTTGTAATAGGCTTATCGCATCTATATCCTTTTTTCTCTTCTGGTATCCAACAAATATGCACTTTTTTAATTTAGGTTCAAACTTTTTTCTCAATTGACTAGCATGTGCGCATAGAAAACACTTCCAACTCGTAGATAGCTTACATTTGGCTAATGCCTCCATAGTCTCTCATAATGAGTCAAATCCTAAAGCATTCCTATTGGAGATCAATTTATGACATGTATGGCTATATGACAAGACTTTACCCAAAATATATCTGGTATGCTCTTTTCACTTGGTACTAGAAACATCTTCATCACAAGATTCTTGCATTCTGCATCACCATTTTGTTGTGGTGTATATCTACAAGATAATTGCTTTTTGATTCCATGATCACTAAGATATTGATCAAATTCCTTTGAAATATATTCTCCCCTTGAATCTTATCATACAAATTTTATGTACATCCCCAATTGGTTCTCAACCGTGTTCTTGAATTTTACAAATCATTCAAAAACTTCACTCTTATGCTTCAAAAAATATACCCAAGAGTATCGGCTATAATTGTCAATGAATATCAAAAAGTATAATCAGCTAACAACTGATTTTTCTATACCAGGTCCAACCACATCACTATGAATCAACTCTAGAGGTCTCTTTCTATGCATTTATGTTCTTGGAAACTTCATATGTGGATGTTTGCCAAAGGCACATGCTTCACATATCCTCTCAAACTTTAAATGGCCAAATCTTGGTAGTCCACATACTAATGTTTGCTTCTCCATAGTATTTTATTTCCTCAAATTGATATGACCAATTCTTTTATGCCACAATTCAACTATATTTGAGTATTTATTGTTCTTGGCATACATATTCTGATAAAGAGGTGTGCCCATGTCAAACATGAACAATCTACTTATTTTCTTTACATGATCAAGCAATTTGCCTCCTTTGCCATATTTGAAATCATGTATGAAACAACCATGCTTAATTAAGATCACTTCCATATCTTGATCTGCAAGTTGACCAGCTGAAACTAAGTTCTTTGTAATGCTATGCACAAGTAAAACATCATTTAGTGTGTTTGAGACACCATTCTTTTTTACTAGTGGTGCATTATCAAAATCTTCAAAGGCTCCTTATACTCAAACCAATCTCCTATGCTTCTCATATATTTTTTGCAAGCACAATTTGTGTACAGGTTCCTATCCTTTCTAGGTTTCGACATGCTATTTAAGACATGCTCGATTACAAACATATTATTTCTCCCAGAATCTCTATATGAACTTTTAGCAGAGAAATTTCCATGTGATGTATAATGGCTTCTACTTCTTCCTCTTTGGCTATTCTGCTTATGATAGCAGTCTTGCCCATGATCTTCCTCTACCTCTTGAGTTTGATCTATCTCTACCTCTTGGCATATTCAATATATTTACATTTTTAGGGATTGAATGACAACAACTACAAGCTCTTCCTCTATGCTGAAAAAATGCATGATCTTTTGAGTTCCCACTTTTTGATGCATTCAAACCAAGCTTCACTTCTTCTCTCATACATAGTGCCACTAGCTCATTGAAATCAGGCATAGTGCCTCTTATTGAGATAGAAGTGTCTAAGCTCTTATATTGTGGTCCTAGGCCATTCAACATAACTAATACCATCTTTTCATCTTCCACCTTGCAATTTATGGAAGCTAAGCCATCAGTAATCTTTATAATTTTAGCCACATAATCGGTTATGGATCTATTGCCATGGCACACACTATGTAATTTTTTCTTTAAGTGAATTTGTCTTGCCTCTATTGATGTACCATATATTTTATGAGTTATGTCCCAAGTTTCTTTCAGTATGCTATCCTTCATAATATGTCAGATGAGACTCTCAAAAATACATATCAAAATCCAATGGAGAACCTTTCTAGAATTCTCTATCCATGTTTTATATTCGTTTTGTTGATCTATGATGGAGTTATCTAGCAATTGCGGGCACTCATCATCTCCATTCACTATTCCCCATAGTTCTTTTCCCATCAACAAATTCTCCATCCTATATTACCATATGTGATAATTGTCTTTGTTAAGCTTATCACCCACTATTTGTGCAATGTTATCACCCACTTTTGCAATTTAAGAACTTCTCTATGCGATGGCAATCTTATGGTGAGTCCTAGAAAACATTTGACAACATTTTGGTTGTATTTCTTGACATATGCACCAATAACTGAATATGTGTAAATAATCTCAATGTTTGCCTCTTGTTGTATGCACTCCTTGCATCCCTATTCACTTATATGCTTATTTAGGATCTCTCGAAAAGATTTTTGGTAGGGTTACCTTTGTCCGATGTGTATATGGATCCAATCAAATATAATAAATCCACTCCAAAATCCAAACTCTGGGTGAAAGCATAAGAACTCAGCATGTAATATTTGCAAGTTCACTCTCACAGGATGCCAAAATTTCATACATTCATCCTATGATTGATACATGAGGTCTTTGGACTGTCTTCACTTTAGTCTTCCACCTATATCACCAAGGTATCTCCATGAGAAAAGAACACCTCAGTTAAAAGCCTCACTACATCCGTCAATTTTTGTTTAATTCAAGGTTTTCTACAGGGTAAATATAACCTCACAAGGCACATCAGTTGTCCAAATTAAGGACCCCCAATTGCAAACATTCATCACACAACCTATGAGTAATGTCCATTCAAGGACCCACAAAGGTGTACATGATATCGCATGCCACATGCACTTGAACTAAAATGGGATAACTAAAAAAAAAATATGTACCTCGCTGTATAAAAATATACTTCTCAATGCTCTTCTTGCAATAGAATAGTGCGATAGAATTGCCTTGTTTTATCCCCAGTTCAGTTCTTGTACATGAAAGCTTCTCTTTCTTCTTGTCCTAAATGAAATGCCACAATTCACTTCACTGTAGATGCAAGCTTTTGTTGCTCTGAACTATATCAGTAAGAAGTTCTTGAAGAAGGAATCAAAGGCCTACATGCCAAACTTCAAGAAAGCCTTTGATCATTTCTACTTGCATCTGGGTAGGAAGGTGGTTGTGCATGGTGTGGGAAGATCTGTGCATCTCTCTAACTATGACATGGAGCCGTCAAGGTTGATGCTGCATCGTTTCGGGAACACTTCAAGCATTGGGCTCTGATATGGCATGGCATACTACAAGGCAAAGGGAAGGCTAAGGAAGGGTAACAAGGTTTGGGAGCTTGCTTTGGGCTTTGTGTTTAAGTGGTACAGTGCTATGGGGAAAGTGTTTCGAGGCATTAAGCCTTATGCTGTATTCAATCCTTGGATGGACTGCATCCATTGATACCCTTTCAAAATTATGGACATGATTACGCCGTTCCATAGGTACTAAAGCATTGTTAAGGAGGCTGAAGCTCTTATACCACTCTGTTAACTTAGCACAACTATGGCGGTACATCTACAAAGACATAGTATGATGACGATACAGCTGAGGGAGAGAATCTTTCGTTTTTTTCAACAAGGCCCACGTGGTCAGCCTTTGAGAAGACACATATTTTTTTATTCATTTTAGTGTTTTTACATTTGATGTGCCACATCATCAGTAGATTATTTGATATTGAAAATATGTTTTTAGCTATGAAACCAATCGTTGGATGAGATACGAGGAATAAGATGCTAGAAGAAGGCTTGGGTTTGAAGATTTGTGCGTGATCAAACAAGAATTGAAGACTCGGATATGGAAGACCAAGGCTTCTAAATTCCCTTGCCTTCCCAAATAGAAGTGTTTGACTAACTGCCTTTCGTTGCAATCTGTCTCGAATAACTTCCTATGGTAGAAACGAAAATATTATTTGTGCATAATTCATAGTCAAAAGCTGCAAATAATTTGTAACTTTAGCCTTTTTCATACCAGAGAGAGAGAGACACTAGAGAGAGATTTGGTAATCAGATCTTAGATAAAAAGTCAGCATTTGGATCCGCGGACCACGTGGATTTCTATCATCCATATTCCACCTCCAGTAGTTTTATCTAAATACTTTCAGGTTTATACAAAAAAGTTATGTGCTGTCAAGAAAGTAGTATTCCATACGGCTTTAAAGTTAAACTTCTATCATTTACTATATTTGCTGCACATAAGAATTGGGATTTTCTGCTTAGATTTCACTCTTTACACGGTCAAAAAAATCCATGATGACAAATAAAAATGCTCGTTAAATATCAAAATCAAACACGAGCAATACCAGTGACATTTTCAGTCAACGCACAAAACAAAAGATTAAGCCCACTTCTCTGAGGAACTGTTATTTTGAGGGGGGTTCTTTTAATATCGAAAGCTCAATATGTATACAGATGAACGGTACTATCATTGCTTGTATGTTAAGTTTCTTTATATCATTTGAGGTTCTTCCTCGACACGGGCGACTCCGGAAAGCTAATAGCATGGAAGTCTTACTTAGGAGATGGAGTCTTTGCCAAACAAGCGTATATTATATATTCAGCTCTGAAAAGCTAATAGCATCAAAGACAAGTCTAAGTTTAAAGTTCCAGTTGCATCACCGAAGAGACCCTCATCAGAACCCTCATCACCGAAGAGACCTTGACATCTAGGTGTCTCGAAGATCAGAGAACCTCATCACAACCCTCTTTATCAATGTAAAAGGCTTTATGCCAAAAACGTAATGACTCTATCAATGATCACATGGACATACATAAGCGGGATCTAGGCAACCATACATACTGTGTATACGATCAATGTATGCAATAAAATAGCACCCAAAATCTTGAATTTATAGATGAAGCAATAGCCAATAACACCTACAAGTGTAGATGAACTCCATCATTCGGACCCACAAAAACCTGCATAAATTTAGAATGGCTACTCCCACAACAACTTAAAGCCTTCCAAGAAACATGTAGGAGCACTCAAGACTAACCGTTTGGTAGAGGTAATCATTCAACAATTGTAAAATCTGCTTCTAATGTTGGGCAATTTCCACCAAAAAATACTCTAAAAAAGTCAATGCAAAGAGTCCAAGGAGACACTTTAAAGGATCCAAAATAGTTTACCTTATTTATGGTCACTTCTGCAATCACCCGCTAAGTAACGCTTAGTGGTAGGGAAACTTTCTAGTTAAGGAAGCCTTCCGAAAACACTACTAGAACGAGTGACCTCCCTGGAACTATTAGTACTTTATCTTCCTTGTTCATTGAGGTCCTTCCTCATGCACATCAAATGGCACCAATGGTGACTTTGGTGACTCCGACTACAAGGTATGAAAATGTTTATCCATTGGTTTCCACCCTCACCATAAGCCTTGGAGGAAGCCACGCAAAGCCACAAAGTGTCCAAAACTAAATATGCTTGTTTCTCGCTCACAATAGCGAAACACTTTTGTTGCAAATTGCTATGATACTAGTGAAGTGGTGCAATAGCAATGCACCATGATGTGTTTTTGTTTGAGACATCTTTGTGTTAATGCCTTCATAGTGGAAAGTTGATTATTGAACAACATGAACAATACTCCACATAGAAATGCACAATACACAAACATTATAGAGTATGCAGAGAGAGAGAGTCTGAAGAGAGACTTTGTAGGTTTACAAATGCGATGGAAGTGATAGTGTGTGGTTGACCATGCCACTAAATGTTTTATTAAAGAAGATATATGAAAGTTGTCAAGAGTCGTTTGGCCTCCACATGGACACTAATGGTAACATTATGGTTAACTAAAACTCATATCGTGAATCCATTTGACTCTCCCACAGTGATAATATAATGTGGCCTTATTTGGTGGAGTCGATCCACACACTTGAACTTTGTTTATTTAGATCTCCAATACTCCTTCTCAAGCTCAAGTATTTTTGTTTGCATCTATTACCTTCATATTGATAGACTCTTTAATCTTCATACGATTTCTTCAATCCAAATAACATGACCATGATATGAGATACTTTCAACTTAGTGCTCGTGTGCTAATGTTATTCATCATGTTGCTAGTTTAATCCATTATTTATTTCGTCCCATGGCAAATAAAAGCAATTCCAAAGATAACAAAGGAAAGGCAAAGAAAGTGGATGATGAAGCAGGTACAAGCTAACTATGCAGGTAGAGGAAGACATGGCAGAGGTAGAGGAAGAGGAGGTAGACCAGGCAGGGGGACATACCAAGTCTCCAACCCATGTTCTATTTGTGGACTAACTAATCATACAACTGAAAATTGCTTTAGTAATTCCAGGAATCAAAGAGGCAGAGGATACAATAGAGGAAGTTATGGCTACTCAAGAGCAAGGTTCAACAACTATTATGGAAACTACAACAACTACAATCATTCAAACTATCAAGGAGGCTACAAAGGAAGGAGAGACTTCAATAACTACACAGAAGACTCAAACAAAGAGGATTCATTATTGATCATGAACATGGCTATGCCACAAGGTAAATCTGATGAGCATGTTTTCTAAATAGATTGAGGCTGTTCAAATCATGTGGCAGGAAATGTGGCACTCCTATCAGATTTAGAAGATCCAAGGAACAAGCATGAGGTACAAACAGGAGATGACACAAAACATCCTGTGGAGAAAATAGGCAATGTCAAAGCACCTGATGGAAACATGAACCTACTCAGTAAGGTACTCTATGTCCCTACCATTACAAAGAATTTGATAAGTGTTGGGCAGATAGTAGAGAAAGGGTTGCAAGTCAGGTTCACAAAAGCAGGAGCATTTGTTGAAGATCCAAGTCAAGGATTCAGAAGAATTGCAAAAGGTGAAAAGGCAGGTAGATTGTTCACACTTGAATTACAAGACACTAGAAACATTGATCTCTTTAATTATGGTAGTGAGACACTCACAGAATTAGAAGTATGGCACAAAAGGTTAGCACATATTGGTGAAAGGTCATTAAAGCAAATTTGCAGGGATCAAAGTGTACTTGGACTCCCTAATTTGTCAAAACAACATATGATTTATAAGTGTAGTGCATGTCAATTTGGAAAGTCTCACATGTTACCATTCATGAAGAAAGGTTATATGCATGGAGATCTCTTGGAGTTGGTTCATACAGATGTATGGGGACCTAGCAAGGAAGCTTCAATATCTGGATCAAGGTATTATGTCTCCTTTATTGATGATTGTAGCAGATGGACTATCCTATTCTTTATGAAACACAAAGATGAAGTTTTTTCATGTTTCAAAAGATATTTGGCTCTTGTGGAGAATCAAACAGGTAAATCACTAAAAAGGCTAAGGTCAGATGGAGGGGGAGAATACTTCTCCCATGAGTTTGATTCTTTTCTTCAAGAAAGAGGAATCAAAAGAGAGGTAACTACAAGGTACACTCCTGAGCAAAATGGAGTGGCAAAAAGGAGGAATAGGACAATTGTTGAAGCTGCAAGGTCCATGTTAAATGAAAAGCATTTACCTAATTATCTATGGGTTGAGGCTGTATCTACAACCACTTACTTGATTAACAGGTTGCCTTCAAAATCCCTTGATGGGATGACTCCATATGAGGCTTGGAATGGAAGAAGAGCAAGCTTACATCATTGTAAAATTTTTGGATGTATTGCTTTTGCTCATGTTCCTTCACAGGTTAGAGGCAAGATGGATCCAAAGGGAGAAAAGTGTGTATTTATTGGATATGATAACAATCAAAAGGGTTACAAGTTATACAACCCTACCAACAAAGGATTCTTGGTAAGCAGAAATGTAGTTTTTGATGAAAACAATTCATGGTATGAAGATTCATGCAGGAAGATCAATTTACCATATGATCTTGAAGAAGATTTTCCAAAGCTTGGTAGAGAACAACCAAAGATTGAAGAACAAGACACCTCGGAGGATGATGAAGAATCTCAAATGGAAAAGATCAAAGCATGGAAGTCTAAAGGTAAAGCAAAATTGCAGGAACTTGGACATGAGGCAAAATCATCACATCATGGCCTAAGAAGATCTATGAGGGAAAAGAAAAAACTAGAAAGGTATGGGTTTGACACCTCATTAGTGACTAAACATTCTATCTACATAGCACAGGATATAAACCAAGAGGAGCCATCATGATTTGAAGAGGCCAAAGCAAAAATAGAATGGAAGCATGCAATGAAGGAAGAGATTGAAGCACTTGAGCAAAACAACACTTGGGATTTGGTGCCCAAGACTTCATCCATGAAGGTAATAGGCTCAAGATGGGTCTATGAACTCAAGAAGAATTCTGATGGTTCCATTAACATAAAGCAAGGCTTGTAGCAAAAGGCTTTGCACAAACTTAGGGAATTGATTATGAGGAGACCTTCTCTCCTGCGGCAAAGATGCTTACTATTAGGGTTCTGCTTAGTATTGCCTCTTCCAAGAATTGGAAGATACTTCAACTAGATGTAAAGAATGCATTCTTGAATGGTTGGATAACAGAAGAGGTATATATGGCACAACCACCTGGTTTTGAGAATCAAGTTTATACTGATTATGTGTGTAAACTTAACAAAGCATTGTATGGCCTCAAGCAAGCTCCAAGAGCTTGGAATTTCAGACTTTTTTCATTCTTGCACTTCAAAGGCTTTCAACCAAGCAAGGCAGATCCTTCACTATTTGTCAAAAAGAGTAATTCTGAGGTCATCTACTTATGTGTATATGTAGATGATATTATATTGATAGGAAATGATGCAGATGGTATGAAGAAGATCAATGATCAGATGGGAGAAGAGCTCAAGATAAGTGATTTGGGTTCACTTACCTACTTCCTAGGTTTGGAAATTGTCTACAAAGATCATGGTTTGTTTCTCACTCAAAGAAAGTACATTAAGGACATGTTGGCAAAATTCAAGATGCAAGATTGTAAGATTGTAGGTACTCCAATGGAGGTCAATCACAAATTGAGCTCACATAAAGCTGAACTCATAGAGGACATCACATCATATCAAAGTTTAGTGGGTAGTCTCAACTATGCCACATTGAAAAAAGTAGATATATCTTAAAGTGTGCTAAGTCAATTTATGCACACACCAAGGAAACCACATATGGATGCTGCCAAAAGGATTCTCAAGTATCTCAAAGGAACCATAAATGAAGGACTTTATTATCCTTATGTATTTGATTTAGGTTTGACGCTATTTTTTGATGCAGATTGGGCTGGCTCCAAGGAAGATAGAAGGAGCACTTCAGGTTATCTTACCTTTGCAGGTTCAAAGATTATTTCAAGGTCATCCAAGAAGCAACCCACAGTTGCTCTCTCTTCTACTGAAGTTGAATATAGAGGTCTTGCCATAGCTACACAAGAAGCTATGTGGATGAAGACATTATTCAAAGATCTTGGATTGGAGTTTGGAACTCCAACTATTTATGGTGACAATATGAGTTCTATTCATTTGGCTGCTAATCCTATTTTTCATGCAAGGACAAAACATATTGAAGTTCATTATCACTATGTACAAGAGAAGGTTCTAAGCAAAGAGATTCAAATATCATATGTGTCCACTCATCAACAATGTGCAGATATTCTAACCAAAGCATTGGATGCTACAAAGCTTTGCAAATTCAAGGCTATGATTGGTTTGCAGGTAATCTTGGAACATTGAAGATCTCAAGCATACTTGGCTTGAGGGGGAGCTGTTGGAGCAAGTCTATGACAAGCCTAAGTATTGGCTTGAGTCCCACAAAGTCATAGAAGAAGCCTTAAAATGAAGACAATGTAAAGTTCAATTGTGAACTACCTCTTGTAACTTTTGAAGAGTTTACTTAATGTAAAAGTGAAAGAATCTTAAGTGGTTGAGTCCACTTGATCAAAAAGGGAAAGAGGAGCCATGAATTCGTGATTTGTGGTAGATAGAGAATCAAATCAATCACTAATTGATTGGAGAATTATTCACAGGAGAAAAACCTATTTGAGTTAATTCATGTGCGGACAGATAAACTTATATCTCTTTTCATGAGAAACTCGTTGTGTGTTAGTAGACAGGTTGTGGGTTTACAAAGTGGGCCCATCAACAAAGGAGAAGCTAATACAAGGGAGCATTAGCAGCGAATTATGTGAATTATTCATAGGAGAAAAAACTATTTGAGTTAAATCATGTGCAGACAGATAAGCTTATATCTCTTTTCTTGAGAAACTCGTTGAGTGTGAGTAGACAGGATTGTGGGTTTACAACGTGGGTCCATCAACAAGGAGAAGCATATACAAGGGAGCATTAGCAGCGAATTATGTCAATTATTCACAGGAGAAAAGCTTATTTGAGTTAAATCATGTGCAGACAGATAGTCTTGGTTTTATTTTACCGACGTCCTTATGCATGAACAGTAGCTTGATCATTAGCTTTTGTGCATGTCCAGGCCTTCGAGCTTCTCATATCATCTATGTAAAGAATTTTCGACCAAGGATGCCACTATTTTTGTTTAATTACATTGATAAAACGTTGCATGGTATTTCTGAGGCAGATAGCTATGGAGAGATGAACATCAATCCATATACCTGGACTGATGGAAAGCAGAAGACACATTTTTCAGCTCAGGTTCTTTGCTTAGATTTAATAATCTCTGATATTACATTAGATCACTGTCTGAGGTGTAATGAGGTTTTGTTTACATGTAGGCATGCATACGGGTGAGATGTCAGTGCACACCATTGACAGAAAGCATATACAAGGGAGCATTAGTAGTGAATTATGTGAATTATTCACAGGAGAAAATCCTATTTGAGTTAATTCATGTGCGGACAGATAAGCTTATATCTCTTTTCATGAGAAACTCATTCAGTGTCAGTAGACAGGTTGTGGGTTTACAACGTGGGTCCATCAACAAAGGAGAAGAATATACAAGGGAGCATTAGCAATGAATTATGTGAATTATTCACAGGAGAAAATCCTATTTGAGTTAATTCATGTGCAGACAGATAAGCTTATATCTCTTTTCATGAGAAAATCGTTGAGTGTCAGTAGACAGGTTGTGGGTTTACAACGTGGGTCCATCAACAAAGGAGAAGAATATACAAGGGAGCATTAGCAGCAAATTATGTGAATTATTCACAGGAGAAAAACCTATTTGAGTTAATTCATGTGCGGACAGATAAGCTTATATCTCTTTTAATGAGAAACGCGTTGAGTGTCAGTAGATAGGTTGTGGGTTTACAATGTGGGCCCATCAACAAAGGAGAAACATATACAACGGAGCATTAGCAGTGAATTATGTGAATTATTCATAGGAGAAAAACCTATTTGAGTTAAATCATGTGCAGAAAGATAAGCTTATATCTCTTTTCATGAGAAACTCATTGAGTATCAGTAGACAAGTTGTGGGTTTACAACGTGGGTCCATCAACAAAGGAGAAGCATATACAAGGGAGCATTACCAGTGAATTATGTGAATTATTCATAGGAAAAATCCTATTTGAGTTAAATCATATGCAGACAGATAAGCTTAAATCTCTTTTCATGAGAAACTCGTTGAGTGTGAGTAGACAGATTGTGGGTTTACAACGTGGGTCCATCAACAAAGGAGAAGCATATACAAGGGAGCATTAGCAGCGAATTATGTGAATTATTCACAGGAGAAAATCATATTTGAGTTAAATCATGTGCAGACAGATAAGCTTATATCTCTTTTCATGAGAAAAGCGTTGAGTGTCAATAGACAGGTTGTGGGTTTACAACGTGGGTTCATGCTAGGGGAGAAAGGAGAAGATGTTGACGGTTGCAGGCTCGAATAGTAGCTCGATCATTAGCTTTTGTGCATGTCTAGGCCTTCGAGCTTCTCATATCAGCTATGTAAAGAATGTCCGACTAAGCATGCCACTATTTTTGTTTAATTAAATTGATAAAAAGTTGAATGGTATTTTTGAGGCAGACAACTATGGAGAGATGAACATCAATTCATATGCCTCGACTGATGGGAAGCAGAAGACACAGTTTCCAACTCAGGTTCTTTGCTAAGCTAAGAAAATTTTCTTGTTAACCATAGTCAAGGATATCACTATGACATGGATTGATAAAAGTTCTTGGAATGAGTTCCTCTTTTCCTAATAGGACTAATCGGATCTACCTTTCCAAAGTGATAACTCTCTAAGAAGACAATATACCATCATCTACAACAATATGAACTTCTTCAAGAGGTTTTTTATAGGTTCTGATTTCATCTGCTAAGTACATGTCTTTCAAGCCAACACTGAACCCTGTTTGGAAAATCCATTCATGTAGAACATTTTGAAGGCATGTTAGGAACTGAAGAGCAGTTTCAGTCCCTTTTTTATAGCAAAGACTTGGGACAATTCCCGTATGGCAATCTGTTAACCATTTATTGCCAAGAGGACACTACATTATCTCCTTGTCATGCACAACTACACTGCCTAAATATGTGTACTCTATACCAGGGGGGAAAGGTCATATGTAAGACCTGTATCCCTGTGTGAATGCATGTGTATGTGTGTGAATGCATGATTATGTGTGTATGCATCTGTATGTGTGTATGCATGTGTATGTGTGTGAATGCATCATTATGTGTGTATGTGTCTGTGTGTATGTGTGTGTATATGTGTGTATGTGTGTGCACGTCTATGTGTATGTGTGTGTGTCTATGAGTGTGTATCTGTTTATGTGTGTGTATGTGTTCTATGTGTGTGTATATGTCTATGTGTGTATGTGTATGCATGTATGTATGCATATGTGTGTGTATGTGTGTGTATGCTTTATGTATGCATATGTGTGTGTATGCATTATGTATGTGTATGTATGCATGTGCATTATGTATGCATATGCATTATGTATGTGCATGTATGCATGTGCATTATGTATGCATATGCATTATGTATGTGTATGTATGCATGTGCATTATGTATGCATATGTGTGTGTATGCCTGTAAGTATGTATGTATGTATGCATATGCATATGTATGCATGTATGTGTATGTAAGTGCATGTCTCTCTATGTGTGTGTGTGTATGCATATATGTGTGTGTATGTGTGTGTGTATGTGTGTGTATGTGTGTATGTGTGTGTATGTGTGTGTGTGTATGTGTGTATATGTGTGCGTATGTGTGTGTATGTGTGTGTATGTGTGTGTATGTGTATATGTGTGTGCATGTGTATGCATTATGTATGTGTATGTCTGCATATGCATTATGTATGCATATGTGCATGTATGTATATATGTGTGTGTGCATGTATATGTGTGTGTGTATGTATGTATATGTGTGTGTATGCAACATTATGTGTGTATGTGTGTATATGTGTGTATTTGTGTGTGTATGTGTGTGTGTATATGTGTATGTGTGTGTGTGTCTATGTGTGTATATATGTGTGTGTATGCATATGTATGTGTGTGTGTATGTGTCTATGTGTGTATGTGTATGCATGTATATATGCATATGTTGTGTATGTGTGTGTATTCTTTATGTATGCATATGTGTGTGTATGCATTATGTATGTGTATGTATGCATGTGCATTATGTATGCATATGCATTATGTATGCATATGCATTATGTATGCATATGCATTATGTATGCATATGCATTATGTATGCATATGCATTATGTATGCATATGCATTATGTATGCATATGCATTATGTATGCATATGCATTATGTATGTGTATGTATGCATGTGCATTATGTATGCATATGCATTATCTATGTGTATGTATGCATGTGCATTATGTATGCATATGTGTGTGTATGCATGTAAGTATGTATGTATGTATGCATATGCATATGCATATGTATGCATGTATGTGTATGTGTGTGCATGTCTCTCTATGTGTGTGTGTATGCATATATGTGTGTGTATGTGTGTATGTGTGTGTGTATGTGTGTGTATGTGTGTATATGTGTGTATGTGTGTGTATGTGTGTGTGTATGTGTGTGTATGTGTGTGTATGTGTGTGTGTATGTGTGTGTATGTGTGTGTATGTGTATGTGTATGTGTATATGTGTGTGCATGTGTATGCATTATGTATGTGTATGTCTGCATGTGCATTATGTATGCATATGTGTGTGTATGTATATATGTGTGTGTGCATGTATATGTGTGTGTGTATGTATGTATATGTGTGTGTATGCAACATTATGTCTGTATGTGTGTATATGTGTATGTGTGTATATGTGTATGTGTGTCTATGTGTGTATATGTGTGTGTATGCATATGTATGTGTGTGTGTATGTGTATGCATGTATGTATGCATATGTGTGTGTATGTGTGTGTATGCTTTATGTATGCATATGTGTGTGTATGCATTATGTATGTGTATGTATGCATGTGCATTATGTATGCATATGCATTATGTATGCATATGCATTATGTATGAATATGCATTATGTATGTGTATGTATGCATGTGCATTATGTATGCATATGCATTATGTATGTGTATGTATGCATGTGCATTATGTATGCATATGTGTGTGTATGCATGTAAGTATGTATGTATGTATGCATATGCATATGCATATGTATGCATGTATGTGTATATGTGTGCATGCCTCTCTATGTGTGTGTGTATGCATATATGTGTGTGTATGTGTGTATGTGTGTGTGAATGTGTGTCTATGTATGTGTATGTGTGTGTATGTGTGCGTATGTGTGTGTATGTGTGTGTATGTGTGTGTATGTGTATATGTGTGTGCATGTGTATGCATTATGTATGTGTATGTCTGCATGTGCATTATATATGCATATGTGTGTGTATGTATATATGTGTGTGTGCATGTATATGTGTGTGTGTATGTATGTATATGTGTGTGTATGAAACATTATGTGTGTATGTGTGTATATGTGTGTATTTGTGTTTGTATGTGTGTGTGTGTATATGTGTATGTGTGTGTGTGTCTATGTGTGTATATGTGTGTGTGTATGCATATGTATGTGTGTGTGTGTCTATGTGTGTATGTGTATGCATGTATGTATGCATATGTGTGTGTATGATTTATGTATGCATATGTGTGTGTATGCATTATGTATGTGTATGTATGCATGTGCATTATGTATGCATATGCATTATGTATGTGTATGTATGCATGTGCATTATGTATGCATATGCATTATGTATGCATATGCATTATGTAAGCATATGCATTATGTGTGTATGTATGCATGTGCATTATGTATGCATATGTGTATGTATGCATGTAAGTATGTATGTATGTATGCATATGCATATGCATATGTATGCATGTATGTCTATGTGTGTGTGTGTCTCTCTATGTGTGTGTGTATGCATATATGTGTGTGTATGTGTGTATGTGTGTGTGTATGTGTGTGTGTGTGTATGTGTGTGTATATGTGTGTGTATGTGTGTATGTGTGTGTGTATGTGTGTGTGTATGTGTGTATGTGTGTATGTGTGTGTATGTGTATGTGTATATGTGTGTGCATGTGTATGTATTATGTATGTGTATGTCTGCATGTGCATTATGTATGCATATGTGTGTGTGCATGTATATGTGTGTGTGTATGTATGTATATGTGTGTGTATGCAACATTATGTGTGTATGTGTGTATATGTGTGTGTATTTGTGTGTGTATGTGTGTGTGTATATGTGTATGTGTGTTTGTGTGTCTATGTGTGTATATGTGTGTGTATGCATATGTATATGTGTGTAAGTGTGTGTGTGTGCATACCTAATCTCTCTCTCTCTCTCTCTCTCTCTCTCTCTCTCTCTCTCTCTCTCTCTCTCTCTCTCTCTCTCTCTCTCTCTCTCTCTCTCTCTCTCTCTCTCTCTCTCTCTCTCTCTCTCTCGTTCTCTTGCTCTCGTCCAGATCTCGGCACAAATGTGCCGGGAGAAATCGAAAATTGTTTTGAACATTCCAGAGAGTCGCTTACGCGACGCTCTCGAAAAAATGCCGCATATGCGATGCTCTTCAGTTTGCGCACGTCGCATATACTATTGCTAGCAAGTGACTCTATTTGCGACGCAAAGAGTTAGCGTCGCATAAGCGATGCAAGCTTGGAGTCTGCGATGTACCTGGCCTAAAAATCAAAATTTTGAAAACACTACCATTGCTTATGTGACGCTAGCGTTGCATAAGCGAGGGTCCCCGTTTTTTTTCGATTCGGCGGCATCGCTACACCCCTTATTTCTTGTAGTGTTTTCAAAACATGTTTACTATGGATGATAAGAGCTTATTTGGGTTAAAGACCCATGATAGACATAACATTTTGAAACATATTTTACCTTTGGTTATCGATGGATGTACAACGAAAGAAGTACGAGATGTGCCAGAGAGTCGCTTACGTGACGCTCTCGAAAAAATGCTACATATGTGACGCTCTTCAGTTTGCCCATGTCGCACATACTGTCGCTAGCAAGCTACTCTATTTGCGACGCAAAGAGTTAGCATTGCGTAAGCAATGCAAGCTTGGAGTCTGCGACGTACCCCACCTAAAAATCAAAATTTTGAAAACACTACCGTCACTTATGTGACGCTAGCATCGCATAAGCAACGGTCCCCATTTTTTTTCGATTCGGCGGCATCGCTACACCCCCCCTATTTCTTGTAGTGTTTCCAAAACATGTTTACTATGGATGATAAGAGCTAATTTGGGTTAAAGACCCATGACAGGCATAACTTTTTGAGACATATTTTACCTTTGGTTATCGATGGATGTACAACGAAAGGAGTACGAGATGTGATCTATCGTCTTGGATCACTTATAAGGTAATTATGATACTTTTATATTTAATATGTATGAATATTGGATATCTTTTATTTTTTAATTAACTTCGTTATAATTGTTTTTATGATATGTATAGGTGGATTACATCCAAAGAGATTGACAAAAACTCGATCCCAAAAAAAAAAACGCGAATACAAAGAGCTACTATGTTTGATGGAGAAAGAACTTCCTACTTCATTTTTTGATATTCAGGTTCATTTATTAGTCCATCTTGTAGATGAAATAGAGATTTTTGGTGTTGTCAACACTCGATGGATGTTTTGGGTCGAGTGATTTATGGGAATATTAAAAGGTTATGTGTGACAAAGAGCGAAACGAGAAGGATCCATGGCAAAAGGTTGGATGCTTGAAGAGTGCATGTATTACGTTAGTGAGTACCTCGAAAGAGTTCATGAAGAAGCTCCACGTGCATGGACCAAGGAGTCTTCTTCAAAAATAACAGATGAGGTATTATCAGGTAAGGGGGTTCCATTCTTATATTTACATTTCAAGAAAAAAATGATGTTTCTACTTTTGTAGCATATAATAGCGAATGCATGCAAGCATTCCTTAGCGAGTACGAGCAACATCAAGATCTTCGAAGTAAAAGGCAAAAAAACAAAAGATTTAGACGTAATCTCGATAATAATGAGATTACAGATATATCTTCTTTCATGGATTGGCTATATAGTTGTTTGCAACACGCCAATGCAAATAAAGAAGAAATCTGAGATGAGCAATGAGAGTTAATGATAGGTTGTGAACGAAAGGTAATTTTATTAAAGTAATATTTTATTTTTTTCATATATGTATGTTAGTTTCTATTTACTAATTGAATTTATTTTGTAGGCTCGAATGTTCACTAATATGTGGGCTTTTGGATAGCATATTAGAATCAAAGCCATTGATTCTTTACGTAAAACAGAGGATTCTAGTATTGTTGCTTCTTTCAAGCAACTATCACATGCTAGCTCAAAAGATATGAACCTTATAGATAGCGAACTTGGTTACGTAGGAACTATTGTTGGTATCTACGAAATTCCATTTCGTACATTCAAACAGGTAGAAAAATGTTTATATTTTTTTTGATAGAGTTAGTTATTTTCATAAGAACCTAATAATGGGTTTTTGTTGTTATATATTTTGATAGGTCATTTTGAAGGTTGACTAGTTTTGAGCCGAGTATAAAGGTAGTAATTCCACGTTAAGAAAGGAATTATCTGAGTTTTGGGCAATTGATTCTTCCAAGGTAATGCGATCTACTAAAGAACCATATATTCTTCCTAGGCATATAGAACAAGCATTTTTTTATAAAAACCTAGATGCTGATCCTTGGTGGCAAGTCATTCATGTGCAACCTAGAGGTAGGTCATTGTTTGAATAGTTTATTGTTAGAGAGATCAAAGAAAGTCCTCTTGATGATTCAGCATCAGATACTGATACATCAACATCTGAAATAGAAATTAGAACCGTTATATGTGATAATGATACTAATCTTTTTGATGAAGAGGATAATTCTCTTCATGCTGATTCTACTGATGAGGAAGAGGAATTACCAGAAATAGATATTAATCCATCAATAGATGATGTGATTCATGAGAACATAGATTTAAAAAATAGAAGAAATAAATGAAATCAATAAGGATAATGAGATGAGACTATATTGATGTCTTACCAAAATGATGACAATAATGAAAACATATGAGCAGATTAGATAGTAAATTCTACTCTAGTTATCGATCAATAACTGGAAGCTTCTGAATGGATATCAGATAATAGATTTTTTTATTAACTTGAATAACGATGAATCCTACTAGAGAGATGAAATCATGTTCTTCTAAGTTAGAACATGAAGCTTGGGGTATGCCTAATTATTTTATATATAGATTTATCTTCGAGGAGCAAATTTTTATCATGTACGTATGCATATGTGTGTGTATTCATGTCTATTATATGTATACATATGTTAGTATGCATATACATGTATTTCATGTATATGTATGTGTTTGCATATGTGTGATATATGTATACATGTGTTAAATATGCATATGTGTATATATGCATATGCATTTATGTAAAATATTCATGTATTCATGTAATATATGCACGTGTTTATAATTGTGTACATGTATATATGTATGTGTCTATCTATAAATATGTACATGTAAATATGTATGCATGTATATATATATATTTATGTGTGCATGTAGGCATGTATATGTGATGTGTACATGTATATATGTATATATGTCTATGTGTAAATGTGTACATGTAAATATGTATGCATGTATATATATATATATATATATATTTATGTGTGCATTTAGGCATGTATGTGTGATGCATAATATATCTACTCCATTTTATATGAATGTATCCTATATACATGATGTGTATATATCTTTATATATATTATGATCCTCGTTGATTCGAGTAGCTATATATAGAGGCATAAAGTTGGGAGGAGAGACATCTCTCTAGTAGGACGTCAGAAGAATAGATGCAATGTGTACATATACATTAGGGATTTTAAATCCCTAATATTGAAATTAGTGTTCTCAATTTAGGATTTTTGAAATAGGATTTATTTATTTATTTATTTATTTATGCGTATGCATGTGTTGTGTATGTATGTGTATCTATATGTGCATATGCATGTGTTGTGTGTGTGTATATATGCATGTGTATATGTATATATGCATGTAAATATGATTATATGAGTCTATGTGTGTGTACATATGATTATGCATGTGTATGTGTATGTGAGTATGTGTAGGTGTATGTGAGTATGTGTATGTGTCTACGTGTATTCATTATATGTGTGTAACTGCATGCATGTGTATGTGTGTGTAAAAATGTGCATGTATGTGTGTGTATGTATAAATGTGCATGTATGTGTATATGTGTGTAAATGTGCATGTATGATGTATATGTGTGTGTATGCGTGTATTTATACCTCTAGTCTCACTCTTTTTTCTCTCTCTCTCTCATATACATACATACATGCATAAATACACATACTCATATCCACATATATATACATAAAAGCAGTGCATACCGTGCATTATCGCGACTATGAGCCATAAGTGTCCGCATCTCTTTTAGACACCACTTAAGCAACTATCATGTCCCAAATTCTGTCTCAAGTGAACTAAGTACGTATTTTTTATCCCTCTCATCATGCTCACTACAAAAATAAAAAGCATAATGTAAATAAAACATAAGATATTTATTTCAATTTATATGTAAAATTTTTACTTACTTCCACGGTAAGTGCACAAAGCGAAGGTAAGAGTCACATAGTGCCCGCGTTCTTCTCTTGAACTCCAATCCATTCCGTATGTACACAATGTTCCCCTCTGGCTCTATATCGCACTCTAGTCCTAAGGTGCCTATGCATGTCCTGATAGGCAACTCTGCTCTACTATCATGATTTGGAGGTGGTATAGGTGTCCTGAAAATAGATAGATTAAAAAAAATAAAAATATGTGTTATAATATCATTAAAAAAGTTTATGAAAAAAAAACATACCTATGAGCAGATAGCTCTCTTCTTGCATGTGGAGCCGCAGAAGAGCCCTCGTCTGATCGCTGGGTAAGCATCTAGATCGTACAGTCCAGCTCCTCATCAGATTTGAATACACAAAGTCGAGCTCCTTCAAGCCAAAGTTGGAGCATGAAGCCATGTCACCGGTGATGTATCCACCTACACCTATAATTTTCTCCATGAGAGCTTTGAAAGGGAACTCATAATCTGCATTTACTCTATCATTCCCTCCCTTGAAAAAAGAAGGTACCAGATTTCCTCTCATGAATACATCATCATCATCATTTTTTGACTGCTATTACCATCCCAATCGCCACCACCCCCCTCATCACCGTTGTTGCCATTACCAGGACCATTGCCACTCCCGTCCGTTTTGAATTTCAAACAACTCAAACAAACTTCAGCTATTTGTTCCATATCTTGTTGTTGTTCCTCTTTTGGAGTTAAACGCTAAAAGAGATCAATATGAAACAACATGAAGCTTCTAATAGATGGGTCCTTGTTGATATGATTTGAAAAAGGGTGCATTTTCAACAATACATGAATGCTATACAGAATGAGGAGAGTATAAAAGGGATTGGGGAAGCACAAGGACATTGCAAGAGCCACAACATACAACTCTACCACCATAGAATTCTCAACAACAATCTCTAACACATTTGAAATTGGTTGGAAAGATGGATCAACAAAATCTTGCAAGAGAACTAGGCCTATATAGAGTTGCACTTGGGGGGGGGGGGGGGGGATGGCAGCAATGATGAAGGGTTGGGTTGTAGTAGGTGGTAGGCTGGGAAACTATGTGGGGTTGTGGAGGTAGGTGGGTAAGGGAAAAATGCATGTGGAGGGGAAAAGGCATTTGTGGAGAGAGAGAGAGAGAGAGAGGGACAGAGAGAGAGAGGGGGAGAGAGAGAGAGAGAGAGAGAGAGAGAGGGGACAGAGGGGGGAGAGAGAGAGAGAGAGAGAGAGAGAGAGAGAGAGAGAGAGAGAGAGAGAGAGAGAGAGAGAGAGAGAGAGAGAGAGAGAGAGAGAGAGACAGAGAGAGAGGGAGGGAGGGAGAGAGGGAGGGAGGGAGGGAGGGAGGAGAGGAGAGAGAGAGTGAGAGAGAGAGAGAGAGGGAGGGAGGGAGGGAGGGAGGGAGGGAGGGAGGGGGAGAGAGAGAGAGAGAGAGAGAGAGAGAGAGAGAGAGAGAGAGAGAGAGAGAGAGAGAGAGAGAGAGAGAGAGAGAGAGAGAGAGAGAGAGAGAGAGAGAGAGAGAGAGAGAGGGAGGGAGGGAGGGGGGGGGGAGGGAGGGAGGGAGGGGGGGGAGGGAGGGAGGGAGGGAGGGAGGGAGGGAGGGAGGGAGGGAGGGAGAGAGAGAGAGAGAGAGAGAGAGAGAGAGAGAGAGAGAGAGGACTAGGGGGGGCTGTGCGTTGGTGGGTGTGCACGACGAGGGGTGGCAAAGGGAGAGAGGCCGCAGGCTAGGGGTTGGCAGAGTGATGGGAGAGAAATTGCTTGGTCATTATGTGTGTGATAAATTGAGATCTCAAAGATCATTGTGTATGCCATACATTGAGCTCTCAAAGAGCATAATCGGCTACTGCTTGTTCTTATGTGCAACAATATAGAGATGATTATTTGAAAGGAGTCAATCACATTGGATCTAGATTCTCTTCCTTCCCCAATAGATGTGGAAGTTTGATACAATGACTAAGATGTAGAGATAGTCATTTACGAGCACTTTGACTCGAAGTTGCTCATGTTTCTCCCCACAAGGGGGGAGAGAGAGAGAGAGAGAGAGAGAGAGAGAGAGAGAGAGAGAAGTTTGCCACCCAACTCAGCTAGACTTTCTAGTCCTCATATTCTCTACTCTACATGGAGTATTGATTTTATTAGACCCATTAATGCCCTACTAAAGGCATTCATGCTGAATACATCATCCTAGCTACAAATTATCTCGCAAAATGGGTAGAGGCCAAGGCTACCAAAAAAGAATGATGCAAAAGTCTTATTTGAGAATGTCTTCACTATGTATGGATTACATATAGAGTTAGTGAGCGATAGAGAGACTTACTTTCTAAAAAGTCATTGAATATCTATTATAGGATTTTATGGTCATTCACAATAAGTCTTCACCATATCATCCTCAGACCAATGGACATGCAAAAATTACTAATAAGATCCTTTGCAATGTACTCACTAAACCTATAAACAACAAATGCTTAGATTGGGACAAGTAGATGCGTCATGCTATTTTGGGCATATCAAGTGGTCTACAAGACCGTACCCAATGCAAATCACTTTCAGATGGCTTTTGATCAAAACATAGTGCTTCACTTGGATTTTTTGATACCCAACCTTAAGGTAGCACAAGAGCATCAATGGACTGGCCACGAGTTATCATCAAGGATCATGGACTTGGAACGATTAGGGGAGACTAGGTTGAGAGTGAAAGTAGGAATCTATGCAACGTGGAAGCGACAAAAAGCATGCTTTGATGCACATGTGAAAGGAAAATGCTTGCAAGAAGGAGATTTAGTCTTACACTATATGTTGAAGCAACACAAAGAAAGCTAGAGAAAAGTGGTTGCGAGCTTATGATTATAAACATTCTTTCAACAAGTAGAGCTATGCAATTAGCCACTCTAGAAGGAGAGATAATGCCTAACTATATTAGTGGTTGTAGAGTTAAGCTTTATCAAGAACCTCTCATTGAGGATATTCTTAGACAATTCACATTGGGAAGGAGATGTAAAGAGGAGGAGGAGAGAATAACTGAAGAAGCTCATGTAGAAGCCTTCGAATGCATTACATGTATGACATTAAGAGGATAAGGGTTAGGAAGAGAATGTTATAACTAGTTAGAAGGCCTCTAGGTGACCCTCCGAACAAACATAGAAGCCCCTAGATATACTATGGCAATGTGTCAAACAAAGTCGACTGTCTACCCTACTATAGTGGATAGAAGACTATTCATCATAGTTAAGCTCAGGGGGGATAATGCTATCAAGGATATTAGGGCGTTGATTGATTTGGGTGCTGAAAGTAGTGCAATTAGGTGGTCCGACTACTAAGACATGGGACTAAAAATACGTCCTAGAGAGGCATCCCTCATAGGGCTAGGAGGCATGGAAACCCTTTGCATGGGTGATGTGGACCTTCCTATCGTCATAGAAGATGTAACCTTGATGGTGAAGTTCCTAGTTTGTTATGACAATGACCTGATAGAACCACTGATCCTTGGCCAAGATTGGTTATATGATTACTCACTGGACTTGAAGCTGACGAAATGCTCTCTCCAACTTAGGGTAGCAGGCCCACAATGCATAATGATGTTCGCATTCCCTAACCATGCCCTCTCAAAGGAGAGTAGCCCCAAGCCCCATGTGATGAATGTCAATGAGGACCAGATGCATTTTGGAGAAATCCCTCCTCCAACGACTATCTTGGGTCAAATGGGCAATATCAATGACCAAATGGGCACTATAGGTAGAAAGACAGGCACCATCAACAGACAAATGAAGACCATAGCCTCCTCGGGCTCAGACTCGACACTTCGTGCAGGCTTGCCTAGATCTATAGTGCAACATACATCACCTCTTGGTGGGCAGGACATGTAAGTGTTGGACCCCCCTTCTTTTCCAAAGTAGAGTGTCAACCCGACCTCTCAACCACCACCATAGAAAAGTCAACCATGGCTTGGAGACCACAACAAATGACAACCCCCCTAGACTATCCCATGGTGGAGGTAGTAGCGGCATGCAAAAGAAACCACTACAAAGCAAGTATGGGTGTTGAAAGGTTAGCAAACACTAGTCATCTCCAATTGTGCAGACCACGAAGTGAAGACAAAGCAGACTCAACCGCATCATTTGAGAACACTTAGACATTCTCCATCAACGTGAATTCGACAAGTCTAGGTACCGAAGAAGTATCTCACAACCAAGCCCAACCCCACTCAAGTATGGATACCCAAAGCCTCCCTCATAGCTCACAAATCAAACATGTAATAGCTACTCCTCTGACAACATGCTCACTAATCTCATCTACTCCAAACCCATCCCTTGTATCTCACACAAGGAATTGTGATCATTCACCAAACCCTTGAGAAAGTGGGTGCCAAAATGCCCCCAAACCCCTCCTTACACCCCATTTTATAGTATGAAAACTCCTTGTACTAAACTTCATCTTTGAAAACACTCCCTACCCCTTAATCCTTGTAATAGATAACCACCACTAACTCACTAATCCTTGTAATGACATCTCTCTGGAAAAGATATGTGTGAATTATTCAGAGCATATAGCAAGTTCTAGAGACCTGCATTAGTTACTAAGAGATTATTACACAATCACCCCACACACAAGGCTACTCGGGCTACAGATCAATTATGGAAAGGGATTGCGGTCTCACTTTATTGGGATGTTAGTTAATCTCCATACTAATGTTATCCTTTTGTAGCTCATCTCTTACACAAACACTCAGAATCATCATGCAAGTCGAAGGAGCTTTTAGTACTGGTATCATCATGCATGTTGTGGACTTTGACAATGTATTGATGGAGGCTCACCCCGCAATGTGACCTCCAACTTTTCAAGACTTCATGGGACCAATGCCTAAAGCTCCAAAGGTAGAGCAATTCTTTCCACTGAATAAGAATTCAAACTCATGGGGCTCATCCAATTGTCATCATCCTCCATCTCTCACATAGCCTTGGTGGTCTGTATGAATTTGAAAGGGTCCGACTCAATATTACTATGTCCATCCATGGTAGTTGTTTACTCAGCACTATACTTTATTAAAATACAACACCAAGTCTCCAAAGAAATGGATACAAGAATAAGGATTTTATGAATACAGTGGTATTCCTAAACATGCGTTTACATTTCTTATTTCTTTATACTACAAACACTTCATAATAATACACTGTATATCTCTTAGAGATTGTTCTATATAGAGAAACTTTGAAAAGAAAGCGATCTCAACAATAAACAATACTCATTTCTTATGTAATATTGTTTGTAAATTTGTTTGCAATACATTACAATTATGCATCACAGAACATAACTTTAGCTATCAGATGACTACGCCCTGTAGCGTCTTCGTCTCTAGATTTCGTTCTTTCTTCCTGCACACTATATCACAATGAAGCACCCCACTCTTCTTCATAATCCTTATAAGGATCCATACTTCAGAATATAGAATTAACACTTAGAAATTACAAACTCCAAAAACTCTTCTGATCTCCATAAAATCCCATTTCCCATTACATAGAAAAATACATTTTACAAATAATGTGGTGGTCCACACGGACTGCTAATATAACTAATTGTGGCTACTTCTAATTTTGGTATTCTCTCATGAAAACCTTCTAATAGATTATCAAAAGCTATAGTTATATCAGATAAATTTTACATAACCTTCAGTTAATTTCTTCACTTCATCTAACTTTGTTTTGTAAGTTAACTCCAAAACTGAAGCATCCTTCTTTAACACTTCCACCTCAGCTTCTTTTCCTTTCAAAACTATGTTTTTATCATTACAGTGGTGCTTCTACTCATTGATCTATATTTCTAGCTCCGGAATTCTAGCTAATAATATAGACATTGTATCATATTGTTCTTGGATAACGTAGAGTTTTTCCTCAAGAGCTATGGATTCAGAGTTTTGCACTGCCAATCTCTCTTCTACTTCCGTAGTTGAAATACTTTGCCTTTTGATTTCTCCACTTTGCTCTTTCACTTTTGCTTTCAACTTCTGTACTTCTTGCTCCTCCTTTTGTAGTCTAATAGCTAATTCCTTTTTAGTTTTCTTCAAGTTTTGCTATGTCTTCTAGGTTTTGTCCTACTTTGGCTTGAAGTCGAGCTATAATCTTTGATTTTTCTTCAATTTTTACCTTTAGTGTGTTGTTTTCTGATACAACTTTGTTCAGTTCTTCCATCATCTCCTCTTGAATTGCACTATCTCTCCTTGAATTGTACTATCTCTCCTTGAATTCTTCGCTCTAGCTTGTTCTAGATCAGCGATGAGTCAGTTAATCTCTTTTGTCATTTCTGTGTTCTTTGCTATCCACTTATTTTCTTTCCAGAATCATGGTGTTATATTCTCTTTGAAACTCATCCAACTTAGTTGCACTCTATTGAATCCCTCTATCTAGATCCTCGAGAAGTTCCTAAAAAATTGTTTTTATTATTATACATCCAATGATAGATAAAATCACTACACCATTGGTGGTAGCTTTACTTTTTCCTCATTCTCATTCCATCTATCGTTTAGTCGGCAAGACTTAAATGTGTGTAAAATCAGAATCTTATTAGATGTTTCCCTTGATTGGTCCCCTTGTTCCTATTGTTGTGGCCTACGTCTTTCTTCCTCCCCAGCTCTTTTTTCACTTTCTTCCCCTTCTCTTTTCCTAGATTCTTCTTCTTCTTGCTGCTTCTTTCTTTCTTCTTCTATTGGTTCCCTTGCTGCCTCTTCCTCTCTTGTCTTCATCTCAGCTTTTTCTTTGGCCTTCCTCTCAACTTCCCTTCTTTGCTTCTCCTCCACCTATTGCCTTTGGGACTCCTCTTCTTCATCTCTATCATTCATTTTCTCATCCTACGAGTGCCCTTCCTTTAGTTTCTGTTCTGCAACCCTTCTCTTTAGAATTTGAAGGAAAACCTTCACAGAGCATACTATGTATTCTCAAGGTAAGAATAGTGGACTCTTAGTTGATGACATGTATGATTTGCATGCATAATAGTTCCTCCACTGCTTATTGCCGATTATTGCATGATCATGTATTTTTAATTTGGCAAAAAAATCCAGATTTTTCTTTAAAGTATGCACTGTACTTTACCCTTTGGAAGTCTGATGGGTTTACAGTTTAGACCCATTAATCACTGTTGGCAATATTTCATCCACCAACAAGGCCAATCAAAAGGAACCTTGTGTGCAAAGCTCGAATCTGGAACGGACCGGTCCACCATAGTTTGAGTTTTCCCATTTTCCTGTTCATCCTAGAATGAAAATACAGTACTAGATCCCAAGGTCGAAAAATCTTTGTTCGTAAATTTTGGTCATGCCATTTCTACTGACGATTTTGGACCTCCTGCAATAATAAAAAGCTATGGTACCAATGTTCATCTAGTTTTCACAGCTGATCCATTCGATAAACAAAGGAGTCTTCAGGAATCAATCACTTCTAGACCTACACCACAATTCGGAGGCTTGTTATCGCAAACGCAAATGGAAGAACCACTTCCTGTCCATGAAGCAATTTGAAAGGTGTTCTGCCAACTACAACTTTATAGGAAGTCCTATATGCCCAGAGTACAGTGGGAAGAATAATTTCCCACTAATCTGTTGAATCTAGCAGCATCTTTTGTAGCATGTGGACCAAGACCTTGTTGGTACTCTCTGCCAATCCGTTGGCTTATGGGTAGTAGGGAGAGATAAATTTGTGTTTAATCTAATACTCCTAGGTTAATTTTGAAATTAATTGATTCAAGAAATGAGTACCCCTATCTGACACTAATTCCAATGGGTGTGTACCATGGGAAGATTTTGTTCTGGAGTTTTTTTTACTAGTGTTCTTGTTGTGGCCTATTTGATTGCCTAGGCTTCTACGCATCTGGTACAATAGTCTCTGCAAGTCAAAATATACAAGGCTCATATGCATCGAACAAGACAAAGAGACCATAGATGAGAAGTTGATCTATTGTATTAGAACACAATGTTGTACAAGATCATAGGCATGATAATCAAAGCCTAATGATAATTAGTAGTATAGGCTATGATGTAAGCCTTACTCTCTTACAATGTGGTCAAGAAGAACTCCGAAAATGGAGTCACATAGCTGCCAGTTTTTCAATCATCTTTTATAGATGATACATTTGAAATTTGAATTTGAATTCTCCATTGGCTCTCACTAAAAGTGGTCCTCCAATCTAGGAGATATTCTCTCAAGTAGAGTCGTGACTTTTCCAACTAACAAACTCCACAAGTTTAGTGGTGATTACAAATATTCTTCCAAGTCAAATTGACTTTTACAAATAGTAAAAGATAAAAGCTTCCTAGCAATGGTTCCTATGGGACTTCAATTGTACATAAACTCTAGCCAAATGTGTAGGCTTGGTATTTGCACCAACAACTTCCCCTCAAGCCAAACATTTTTGTTTGGTCTTCTTCTTCAATCCTCTTGAATATCCTGGAATCCAATCAAGGACTTAAACATTTCAAAATTTTGTACCATATAATGCTTTAGTCAATAAGTATGCACATTTCATATTTGTTGATACATATGCCAATTAAATCTCTTTGCTCAATAACTTCTCTCTCACATAATGATAGTGGACCTCTATATGCTTCGTCCTAGCATGATAAATAGGATTTGCTGCAAGATGTAGTGAGCTTCTATTATCTCAAAAAATCATTCGAGATGTAGTATGCAAGCCTAAATCTGTATACAACAATCTGATCCATATGGACTCTTGAGTAGCATTGGCCAATCCTCTATACTCTAACTCTGTAGAAGATAAAGCAACAATAGGTTGCTTCTCTGAAGACCATGATATAGGTTTGTCACGTGCAAAAGATAGGTAACCTGAGGTACTCCTTCTATCATCTTTGCAACTTGCCCAATCTGCATCTGAATATATCTTGATGTCCAAATCTCAGGTATAAGGCAAATATAATCCTTGATTTTGAGTGCCCTTAAGGTACTTCAAAATCCTCTTGGTAGCTTCCAAATGAGGTGCCGTAGGTTTGTGCATAAATTGACTTAAAACACTTACTCCATAAGCAATATCAATCCTTGCCAATGTAGCATAGTTCAAGCTTCCCACTATGCTTTGGTAACCTGCAATATTCTCAAGCACATCACCTTCATGAGCAGTTAACTTTTGGTTTACCTCCATTGGAGTACTTACTACCTTGGCATCCTACAAATGAAACTTCTTTAACATGTCCTGTATATACTTTCTCTGAGTAATATAAATTCCAGAGCTAGTATAGACGATCTCAAGTCCAAGAAAATATTTTAGTGATCCAAGGTCACTAATTTTGAACTCTTGCATCATCTAATTCTTGATTTTCTTGATGCCATTAGCATCATTACTCGTGAGTATGATATCATCAACATATACACATAGGTATATTATCTCTGAATTACTCCTTTTAATAATTAGAGAAGTATCTGCTTTGCTCATGATGAATCCTTGATCCTGAAGGTATGTGGTCAACCTATGGTTCCATGCCCTAGGTGCCTGCTTTAATCCATAAAGAGCTTTGTTCAATTTACATACATCTGTCACCTTGGCTGGGTCCTCATAGCCAAGAGGTTGAGACATGTACACCTCCTATGAAATTTAGCCATTTAGAAATGCATTTTTTACATCTAATTGATACATGTTCCAATTCTTTGATGCATCCACACTTACCAATATGTTGATGGTTGGCATTTTGGCCACAGGTGAGAAGGTTTCTTCATCATGAACTCCTTGGGTTTGTGCAAAACCCTTAGCCACAAGTCTAGCTTTGTACGTGCATATTGATCCATCAACATTCCTCTTGATCTTATAGATCCATCTAGAACCAATTACCTTCATAGACTCCTTATTTGGTACTAGCTTCCAAGTATCATTCTCCTTGAGTGCTTCAATTTCATCATCCATAGCTTCCTTCCATTCTGCCTTGGTCTTTGCCTCTTCATATGATGATGGTTCTTCAAATGACAAGTCTTTTGCAAGATAAACAAAGTGCTTAGCAAATAAGGAAGTGTCATACCCATATCTCATTGGCTTCTTGCTCTCCCTTTGTGATCTTCTGATTGCTTGGTTGGATGATTCATGTATATCTTTCAATTTCTTCATCTTGACTTTGCCTTTGGACTTCCATGCCTTGAATTCTTCTAAGTTGATGATGTCCTCATCATTTGAGTTGATGTCTTCAACTTGATTAGGCTCCTCTTTAGTGAGGCTTGGAAACTCCTCTTCCAAGTCATAAGGTAGTTTTACTTCCCTGCATTCACTTTCCAACCAACAATCATTCTCATCAAAGACAACATCTCTAATGACCATAAATCCTTTGTTGGAAGGATTGTAGAATCTGTATCTTTTTTTATTCAAGTCACAACCTATGAAGATGCACTTTTTTGCCTTAGGATCTAGCTTACATGTTATTTGAGAAGGGATATGTACATAAGCAACACATCCAAAGATCCTGCAATGATCAAGTGAAGGTCTTATACCATGACACGCTTCATATGGGGTCATCCCATCAAGGGATTTGGATGGCAACCTGTTTACAAGATAAGTGGCACTAGATACACTCTCTACCCATAGGTAGTTACGTAAACTGTTTTCATTTAACATTGACCTAGCTGTTTCAACAATTAGTCTATTTCTCCTCTTTGTCACCCCATTTTGCTCAGGGATATACCTTGTTGTGATTTCTTTCTTGATCCTCTATCCTGCAAGAATGCATCAAACGCATTTGGGAAGTACTCACCTCCTCCATCTGACCTTAGTCTCTTAAGGCTTCTTCCTGTTTGGTTCTCAACAAGTGCAAGATATTTTTCAAAAAAACTGAATACTTCATCTTCGTGCTTCATAAAATATAAGACAATCCACCTATTAAAATCATCAATGAAAGATACATAATACCTTGATCCAGAAATTGACAGATCCTTACTTGGTCCCCATATGTCTGTATGGACAAGTTCTAGGAAGTCCTCATGCATGTAGCCTTTCCTTGAGAAGGGTAACCTGTGAGATTTTCCAAACTAACAAGCACCACATTTATAGATCATGTGTTGCTTGGATACATTAGCTATCCCAAGCACACATTGATCTCTACATATTTGTTTTAAATTTCTCTCACCAATATGTCCTAATCTCTTATGCCAAATTTCAAGCTTTGATAGTGTTTGGCCTTTGTAGTTCTAGAGTGCAATATTCCTTGTATCTTCAAGTTCATAAGTGAATAATCTATCTGTCTTTTCTCCTTTGGAAATTATCTTGAATCCATGTTGGGGATCCTCTACAAATGCTCCATATTGATTGAACCGAACCTGCAAAACCTTTTCCACAATCTATCCAACACTCATTAAATTCTTGGTAATTGTAGGTGCATATAGAACCCTACTGAACAAATTTCTATTCATTAGGGGAAAAAATGAACCCTGCATGGACCTTTTAGCTTAAGGAGTGATTAGCCATGGACCAATGAAAAGAGGGTGGTGGCCACAGTCTAGTCCCTCAATCACATAGGCTAGGCATAGGCTTCCCTTGTTTTTGAGTGGTCAAAGATGAAGAAATCACCTTGAACTCATGGTTTTAGCTATTTGAATGGTTTTGAGAGGCTTTCAAATGTGTCACAACCCTTGGATTGGTCCAAAGATCCAATGGATGAAGTTGAAGGGCAAAACTCAAGGCGCATTTGCATTTGGGCCCTTGGATTCACTTGAGATCTAATGGATGAGATGAGATGCCCCTTCAAAAAGATGCCTTTTCATATAATCCCTTGGATTTCCTTGGCATCCAATGGTTCATATTAATAGAATTTTCAAATAGGCGCCTGAGATCTGGATCATTGGATCTTGGCTTCATCCAAAGGCTCAGAATGAAGCCCACATTTTGAAAAGCACCTTCTTATATCCTCCTTTGGATTGAGGTTGCATCCAACGACTACAATTTGATCGGATTTTTTGCTGAGCTTGAATGGTGCGTGGCCATCGAAACAATCTCCCATCATGTGGCTTAGATGGACTGTCCTTTTCTACTCAGCCCCGGATGTGGGCAGCCATCCAATCGTGCCTGATCCAATGGTCCAAGAAGCTGCAGAGCTTGTGAAAAAGGAGATCGTGGGACCTTCTCTCTCTACTGTACCATGCGATGCATCGCAGAGCCCTTCTCTCTATTTTTTTCTCCCTTTCAATCTTAGCCATTCGAGAGAAGGATCCAAAGGCCAAGAACAAGCCTTTTTAAAAATTCAAATACAAATGCCTATCAAATATTATTTTAAAGGTGAATACCACTAGTGGTTTTCTAGTGGCCTCTTAATCTCGAGATTAAGCCTTTTAATTCCTAAAAATTAGGATGCAGGAATCACTTTTTCCCTAATCTTCCATCAAAGATCTTAACATTTCCTACTTTAATCATTGAGTGCTTGGTTTCATCACTTGTTTGTACCTGATGCTTACCCTTTGGTTCCTCAAGGTTAGAGAGAAGAGCTACACTGCCTGCCACATGGTTTGGGCATCCTCAGTCAATATAGAAGAGATGGTCATCATTTATACCTGGTTTGAAGTCATATTCATAATCAGATGAGAATCCTCTTGCTCATCTGTATAGTTGTTGTAGTCTTTGCTTGATTTGTAGCCTCCTTGGTAGTTGTTATTGTAGTTGTTGTTGTAGTTGTTATTGTATCCTTGATGGTGATTGAATCTTCCTCTTGATTGTGTATATCCACATCTTTGAAATCCTCTACCTCTCTAATTCTTGAAGTTCCTGTAACACTCATCTGTAGTATGATTTGATAATCCACAAATATTACATAGTGAGGAGTTATAAGGTCTCCACCTACCTTGCTTATCTCCTCTACCCCTTCCTCTTGAGGTTCTACTTCTTCTTGCATAGTTGGCTTGGGAGGTAGCTCCTTCATCCTCAATCTTCTTATTCTTCCATTTCTCTTTGGACTTACTTTTATCAGTATATAGGGAAGAAGACCTATTACCTCTAATGAATCTCCATTCTTGTTGAGCTTGGCTTCATCAGTGAAGAGTTGTCCCATGAATGTGGTAAGTTCTGGAATCTACATGTCCATGTACAAGTCCATGGGAGTTGTGAAGCTCTCCCATTTGTCATCTTCTTTAATACCATTGATTACTTGTCTTATAATCTACTCCTCTTCAATTTCTTCTCCTATGCTTGCCAATTGATGAGCTATATCCTTGAACTTGGTCACATACTCTGAGATTCCTTGCTTGGGTTGCTTTCTTTGAGTGGTAAACTTGATCCACAATTGGTTCTTCTTAGCCCTTGTGTTGGAAGAGAAATAGGAAGATAATGTTTCCCAAGTCTCTTGTGATGTCTTATAGTTCCTAATATGTGGAAGAAGAAAATCAGAGATTTAGTTAAGTAAGTATGACCTTGCTAATGCATCTTTGGCACACCATGGGTTGAGTCTTTCATGCTCCTCTCCTGTAGGTTGTCCTTTGGTTTTAAAAATGGGCATCTCCTCATCTCCTGAGATGTATCCATAGAGGCTCCTTCCTTGCAAGTATGTCTTCATCCTCAAGGACCATGCTTGATAGTTGTTCCTATCCAATTTATGAATGAAAGAAGGAAAACCATCTCCCATTTTACCTTAGCTTTGCTCTGATACCACTATTGGGAAAGATGGATGGACACTTAAAGAAATGAGTAGGTACTCCCAAATCCTGCATTGTACTAGGCCCTTCTTGCTTGAGAGTTGCATTGTAGGCCGTCTTAGCTTTCCAATGACACTATACAAGTGCCTATGTACTTTAGAAATGATGTGTGAAATGTTTAAACTAAAACAAACTACTTCCAAGTTGAAGGATCAATGAAAAACTTCTATTTTTGTTCACACACTTGCTGCTTGTTATGCTCAGTGCTTCTGAAACAGTAATAATTAGAAACATTCCTTCTAGAGCTATCAAATTAGCTTAATACACTAATGATTCCAAGTGGAATCACTTAAAATGATGCACTATACACAGAGCAATCAATTTGGCAATCAAACCACCCTCGATTTTTTAGGATCTTTGCAGAGTTTGACTAGTGAGTGCTTCCAGGCAATTTTCTCCAAACTAGCTAAATGGGTTATCTTCAAAATTTGCGAGCCTATAGAGGACGTTAGAGCGGATTCCAAAAAGCTATAAAACTTTGAAAATGGTGAAGGAATGACTGCGATATGAGCAATACAAAATGCCTGTTTTGAGTAACAATGACAGAGAGACCATAGTTGAGAAGTATTGATCTATTGTATTAGAACAGAATGTTGTATAAGATCATAGGCATGATAATCAAAGGCTAATGATAATGAGTAGTATAGGCTATTGTGTAAGCCTTAATCTCTTACAATGTGGTCAAGGAGAACTCAGAAAATGGAGTCACATAGCCACAGTTTTTTAGTCATCTTTTATAGATGATCCATTTGAAATTTGAATTTGAATTCTCCATTGGCTCTCACTAAAAGTGGTTCTCAAATCTAGGAGATATTCTCTCAAGTAGAGTCCTGACTTTTCCTATTTTTACGTTCAGCAATGCCATTCTGTTGTGGTATGTACGTGCATGAAAAATGATGCTAAATTCCATGATTTTTTAGAAAACTGATGAAGTCATTTCACATGTATTCACCTCCTCCATCATATCTTAATGTCTGAATGTACTTCTCTGTCTACTTTTCCACCATCGCTTTACAAATTTGGAAGTGATTGAACAACTCACTCTTTTCTTTCATGAAATATACCCACACTTTTAGTGTATGGTCATCAATGAAAGTAACATAAAACTTACAACCACCCATAGATGTGGTCTTCGTAGGACCCCAAACATTTATATGTAGTATTTCTAGTATGTTCTCACTAACATGCTTGTCATGTGGAAATGATGCTCTTGACTGTTTTCCAAATTGACATGTTTCACATACCTTTTGCATCTCTATAACCTTGAAATTTAGTAGTCCATGGAAAATCTCCTTTGACTACATCAATTTCAACCTTTGCAAGTTTGCATGTCCAATCAATTTGTGCAAAATCTCTATATCAACAATGATTCGTGCACCTTTCACAAAGATGGCTTCATTCATTTTAGGAATTTGCACACTTAAGTTGAACATCCTACCCAGTTTGTTTCCTTTGGCAATCAATCTTTCATCCTGTCTATATTCTTCTACATATAATCCATCAGCATTGAACCTAACTTGTAATCCCTCATCAACCATTCGTCCAATAGAAACCAGATTCTTTGTTATATTTGGAACATGCAGCACATCATAAAAATGTTTTACCTTCTCGTGCTCCATAGACAATGCTATGTTTCCTGTATGCTCGATAGGGTGTGATGTGTTATAAACTCTTTCAACATATCTAGGAACTAGCAGTTTCTACAAAGTAATAAACCATTTTGCATGACTAGTCATGTGCTTGGAAGCACCTGAATCAACATACCAGACATTATCATTCAATTTTGAAACACCAACAGACATCATATTCATCACGTGATGTTGAACCATGAACAAATTGTCAAAATCATATGCACTTGTGGATGCATAGTTGTTTTGCTACCTTCTATTATTTTGATTCTTCAATGTGCAATCACATTTAAAGTGTCCAGGTTTACCACAATTCTAAAATCCTTTACTATTATTACCTGAATCATTTCTTTGGAAATTTCTACGACCTCTTTGTCTCCCCCTGCCTCCAAATTGTCCTCTTCCTCCAGCATGATTTTGTTGTTGACCTTGGTCTTGGTTACTCTTTCCTCTTGCACTTCTGAAACCTCTACCTATTTCTCTACCTGAGTAGAATACTTGCTCGAAATTGGACTTTCCTTGGGATTTTGAATCCTCAACAAGATTCTTTTCTTAAATAATCAGCATGCATACTAAATCAGCAAAATTCAGTATATTTTCTCTCATCTATGTAGAAGTTTTGAGCTGCTTATATGCACCTCCTAAACCATGAAGGCACACTTCCACCTTATCATCATCATCTACATTCACACCAATAGATGCAAGTGACTCACATATGCTTTTGATTTTTAGGATGTATTCACATACCAACATGCCCTTCTTCTCCAATGTATGTAGCTCGTTCTTGAGTTGCAATTTCGGTGCCTTTGTATTGGTCTCATACAATGTGAGCAAACTGTTCCAAGCCTCTTTCAAAGTCTTGGCATCCTGTATGTCCCCAATGTTGGTGCAAATACCAAGCCTACACATTTGGCTAGAGTTTATGTACAATTGAAGTCCCATAGGAACCATTGCTAGGAAGCTTTTATCTTTTAGTATTTGTAAAAGTCGATTTGACTTGGAAGAATATTTGTAATCACCACTAAACATGCCTCTTTGTTATTGCATAGCAGATGTTCATACTGTTGTGTACATCATAAATAGAACTCCAAGTGTTGTTGTACATCAAGTTACACCTGAAGAGAAGTTTACAGGTGAAAAGAAAAACTTATCACATTTGAAAGTTTTTGGTTATATTGCATATGTACATGTTTCTGATAAATTGAGGACAAAGCTTGATCCAAAAGCAGAAAAGTGTGTCTTCATGGGATACTCTCTTGAACAAAAGGAATATAAATGTTATAACCCACTCACACAATAGGTGAAGGTGAGCAGAGATGTGATATTTCATGAAATGTCAAGCTTCTATGCAGATGCCAAAGAAGTACCGAATCTTGAACCAAATGACAAAGAAAATGCTAAAAAATTAAGTGGAGAATCTCAAGCTTTGAGTGGACTGGATGCATCACCAAGCAATAGTTGCAACTCAAATCCATGGAGTTGAAGATTGCGTGGAAATTTCAATCCAGCAAATGCATCAAATAAATCCAAGAAAGGTAGAGAAAAGCTTTTTGCTGGTCATAAAACATGTACAGGTTTTGAAGATGTTGATGGAGATTCGAGCGGTTCAGAAAAGAGTCTTGATCAAGAACTTGCATTAGCCTCTGGGAGGACTCCAAGATTAAGAAAGGCACATGCAGATGATACAAGGAGAAGTGTCCTAGGACCAAGACGATCTGGGGTGATACAAAATTCAGTGCAATGATTGACATATGATAGTTACATGGCTCATTGTGCCTACATGACAACGGTAATACAAGATGCTCAACCTTCTTATTTTGAAGATGCAATTGGAAATGCAAAGTGGAGAAAAGTTATGGATGAGGAGGTGGATGCAGTTTATGGAAACAATACATGGAAGCTAGCTCTATCGCCACAAGGAAAGAAACCCATAGGCTGCAAGTGGGTTTACAAGGTAATGCACAATGTTGATGGTAGCATGAGCAGATATAAAGCACGTTTGGTAGCAAAATGATATGCACAAAGTTATGGTATAGATTATGATGAAACATAAGCCTTGTAGCTAAAATGTCTACTGTCAGAACACTTGTTGCATTAGCTACAGCAAAAGGATGAACATTTCATCATATGGATGTGAAGAATGCTTTTCTACATGGTGAGTTACAGGAAGAAGTATACATGGACCAGCCACAAGGATATGAAGATTCAAAGCATCTAGAATATGTTTGTAGGTTGCAAAAGGCTTTGTATGGGCTGAACCAAGCGCCTCATGCATGGCATGCAAGGATTGTTGATTACTTGACCAGCATTGGATTTTCTATGTGTGATGCACATCATTCACTATATGCAAGGAAGGGTGATGATGGCATCACAATTCTGGCTATCTATGTTGATGACTTGATTGTAGGAGGTGATAATGAAGAAATCATCAAAGAGGACTTCGTATGGAGGAATTTGACATGAAAGATCTCAATGTGCTGCACTATTTCTTGGGCATTGAGCTTATACATACAGAAACAAGTATATGGATGTCGCACTTTGCAAAAATATACTTCATTTGATTGATGGAAGGGAAAGAAAAGGAGGCGGCAAAGGCAATATGCCTTGAATATGCTACAAAAGCATGGTATGGCTGATTGTAAGCTGATTTCTATGCCATTAGATCAGAATTTGAACTTAGATACTACATCAGGTGAAGCATTGGAAAATGCTACTATGTATAGGAAAATTGTGGGAAGTTTGATATATCTCACAATTAGGAGGCCTCATCTAAGCTAAACTGTTGGACTTGAAAGTCAATTTATGCAAATTCCCAAGAAGCCACATTTGGATGCTCTGAGGTGCACTATATGTTATGTGAGTGCTACTTTGGATTATGCATTGTTTCATGAAGTTGGTGTAGATTTGTAGGTTGCAAGAAGCAACCCACTATTGCTTTTTCAAGTACAGAGGTTGAGGATAGAGGTGTTGCAATGGCAGCATGTGAGGCACCATGGCTGGAGATGCTACTTGTAGATTTATCTATGGAAGTGCAAAAGCTATCACCATCTATTTTGATAATCCTAAGAGCATACAGTCAGCATAGAAACCTATTTTTATCAAGGTACATTATCACTTCATCAAAGAGAAGGTATTAGCAAGTGATATTGATCTTGTTTATGTGAGAACAGATGAGCAGGTTGATGATATTTTCACTAAAGCACTTGGAGCAGAGAAGTTGAAGAAGTCTCGAAAGATGCTTTAATCAGAGGACATGGCATTGAGGTGGAGGGGGAGTGTTGAGATATCAAGCTCAACGTGTGATGATCCAGGATGACATGTATCATTGTTTCATTTCTCTCACATGTATAGTGGTCATGCCGGTATATGTCAGGGACACTTCATTGAGCTTTATTAAATTTATCTACCAAGAGTGATGGCACATTTGTTTCTTGCCAGCTCACTCATTCGCGGACATTAGGTTTATCCTTATGTACTAGTCTTTATATATTGCAGTAGTTGCATTCTTGTTTTTTAGGTCATTCTTGTACATTACTTTTTATGTAATAGAAGAAAGAGAAGAAGAAGATCATTCTTCCTTGCCTCAATCTGAGTGTGTGCTTCTCTTTGATTGTGACGAGTGTGTGTAAGCTCTCTTCCTTATCTCCTTCCTCATGAGATAAACCCATCGAGGAAAGAATACATTTTACGACCTACTACCTCATTGAGTATGCTATCCAAAAATAGTAGTGGATAGGGATCCGAGTATGGTTGTTGCATTCAATTCTCTGTAGTCCACATATATCCGGAGATTCTTGTTCCTCTTTGATATCATGACAATGGGAGAGACCCTTTCCAGATTCTCAATGGGTACAATATATCCAATGCTGATCAATCTATCGAGCTTGTGCTTTACCTGCTCCACAAAGTTAGGATTCATTTTGTATTATTGCTCCATGAATGGGGTAGTATCTAGTTTAAGCAGAATGTGATGATGATATAAATTTGGATCAAGACCCTTCATATCAACATATGTACATGCAAACACATCCTTGTATTATTGTAGGAGAGCAATAAGTGCCATCCAAAATTTTGGAGCAAGCTCCAAACAAATTCGGATGGGTTTTGGATCTTTCACACTACCAAGTTTCATGAATTCTAATGACTCCTCTTGAACCCAAATTTTCCCAAGCTCCATTGGATCCTTCATTACTCAATCTGCAATAGCCCCTTCTTCTACTTCCATTGGTTTGGTTTAGACCATGGATACCACACTATCTGAGTCTCGACTGAGGATTGCATTTACATCCAACACTACAAAAGATAAGAGATCTCTTTTGGCTTCAAGAAACTATTGTTCTTCGTCCTCCTCTAAGGCATCTAGCATGTGAGGAGGTTCCCCCAATATTGGTTTATGCTCTAGAAGATAACATTAATCCTCTTCTAAGGGGACCAAAAATTTAGCATGGCCCCTCTTGAAGGTAATAGTCTTCTCGTCCTAATTTTGTCAGACTTTGGCATTTCTTAACCAGGGTCCTCCAAGCAATAGATTGTAATCAAGTTTCCATCCTTTAAGTTCTAGTATGATGAAGGTAATATTAAACATCACCTGAGAAATTCCGATGGGAATGTCTTTAATTAGTCCCATCGGCTACACACGCGGCTCATTAGCCATCCGTACAAAAAATGGCATGAGCTCAATACAGCTCCAACCCATCTTCTTGCATATCGCTGTTGAAGTAATGATGAGGGCTACATTATCTACTATTTTATTTGGAACATCCTTTACTAGACCCACTATTGGTTCTTGACTCGAGTGCGGTGCATAATTTTACTGTAGATGCTTCAAAACCTTCTCTTTGAGAGCTAGAACAAGTTCCAACAGTGCTCCTAGTGATAAGTTAATGTGCAAATTCTACAACAACTAGAAAGTCATACCTTCCTTACATGCATCTTGAGATGAAACATCTTGATTTTCTTCTTTCAGAGTTTTTTGGATCCGAATCCCAATACTAGTCTCCTGATCCATAGACATTAGCTCCTTAGTATATGAGTTGGTACCCTCTACTAGTGGTGCCGAAGTGCTTGTTTCTTGTTCAACTTCAAGAATCTTTTGAACTAGTATCTTCGATAAATTTGCCTTGCTTACATTACTATGTTAGCTTCTAGTATGTTTTACCTTGAGAATGGGCTTAAGGTGCACATAATATAGTGGGTACTCTTGGGCCCACTACACTGCTTTTTTTAATCATTGCTTCTGCTCTATTAGCTAGTTGTTTTGATACCTGTCTACTTTGATATGCATATTGTGACCTAGTGACCATCAACCCTGAGGGTTCCAAATACTCTAAGGTCACCACATTAGCCATAGGTGCCTTAAGCTTAGCCTCATGTTTCTACTGGTCATATTCTTTAGCTTCTTCACATTTCCATCTTCTATGGACGTATTGTAAACAAAATCGACATTGTATTGGCCGTTTCCCTAAATTGGTTGGGCATGGTGGTCTAAACTTTGTACCTCTAAAAATTCCTAAAAATTCTAGAGGAGCCCTCGCTGCTGTTCCAAAAATTACTATGGATGCGAATAATGTGATGGTACCGATACTCTAACATCTTGGGTGTCCTAACATTGTCCAGAGTAGACTGGTGACTTGTATCCCATCAGTTTTCCCTTCCACAAAGGAACATCTACTTGTGCAGTAGCCACTAATGTATTCTTTACATTAAACCTGCATTCTTCTGTACTATGATTACTTTTATTGCAAATCCCACAATATACCTCGTTCAAGGCACATTTAGCAATGATGTGACCTGTTTTTTGACATCGTAAGCAATATAACTATTGGACCGGATTAGTACCTTTCCTTGGAATGGGGCTAATTGTCTTAGAACCCAAATTAGCCAATTGTATTTTCTGGTCTACTCGTGTCACGAAATCAATTATCTGATCTAAATTCTTGGTTTGATCGAGTGTATACACATAGAGCTTTTCTTTAATAGATGGTTGAAGTCCATCAAAAAACAAAATTCCTTTAGCATTTCTTCTAAAGGACACTTATGTATAGGAAATTTCTGCACTGTAGATTGGAAGTCTAAAGTGTATTGTTCTACTCTTCCTTTGTGCATCATATATTGCGGATTAGCATATAACTTTGAAATTCTTTTGGTTGTTTGAAGGCGCTGTAAGAAGGCTTCTTTTAATGTTTTGTAAGTCGAGAAATGGTCTGCAGGGTACTTTATAAGCCACTTAACTACATCTCTTGCCATAGTCACTTTGAACCATTGTGATTTATGATCTTCATTTATTAGGCCCTAATGATTGCAGATGTATTGGTTTTGGAATGTGTGAACATGCACATCTAGATATTCATTTGTCGTGCCATATAAATGTGTGTATTTAATCCTAGGAGTGCCATCATATCAATCAATTGCTTCCAAGACACTGAGTCGGGTGAAAGGAACCATGGCTAAGGCTAATTCTGGAGGGGTTTACTGCTGCGGATTTGGCCCAGTTCCATAGGGTATTCTCTTCTTGTTACTGGAAATGTTACACCGCTAGATGAATCTATGTATTATTCATAGTCTTTTTGTAATTAGTCCAGTGTAACCATGAAAGGCCGAAATGATGTAACCTCTCTTATATTAATATAAAAGAGGAGTCTCTGCATCGCTTAGTAGTGGACAAGACTGCATCTACTACACCTTCTCCAAGGAAACATGATGATGGAGGAACTTTGGTGTCAAATTCTCCATGGTCGACCCTTCATGCTAAGGAAGAGGTGATGTATGAAAACCTCCAAAGGTAGAGCAATGCTTCCACTAAATAAGAGTTCAAAATCATGGGGTTCATCCAACTATCATGGTCCCTCAATCTCTCACATAGCCGTGGCAGTTTGTCTAAATTGGAAAGGGTATGAATCAATATTTCTACATCCATCCATGGTAGCGATGATGTGGATAATGCAATGGATGTCATTTGTAATGGATGCCATTTACACTAGCCAAAGTGGTAATAATCTTCTATGCAAAAGCATCAAATTGCAGATCAAGTTATGGAGAAAGGAAATCTTGCACTAAAGAATAGTATGGAGTTTTCTCGCGAGCAAGCTATAGTTGCTCTAATTCTTTGATGAAAATTTATTGATCAGTATGGAAAGATAGGTGATTAATTGATTTAGCTACATCAACTAGCCATGGGCTCCATTGGAGCATATTTTTTAGTGAAAGCAATAGGTAATGTAGGGACTGTAGCTACCAAGCCTTAGCGGTGTGATAATCTAGTTTGAGAGCCGAATTAAAGTTGGTTACTTGAGCTAGAATCACACCACCAATTTTGGACAGCTACTTTTGGTACATGTTCACTAAACATTGGGATTCTGCAATGCCACTCTTAGCCTCTTGGGTTCTATAAAAGCAAGTTTCTTGCACTCATTCGGGATATCTTAGATCCCTTCCTTTGAGCATAGTCGGCATATTTTAGCAATAGTATTATTCAGCACTATTCCTTGATGACTCTCTCCATTCTGTTGCTACATGCACCCTATTGGAGGTCACTCTATGGTGTCTATACACAGCATGGGCCTCCCAATGGAGTTGGCTATTGGCATTATAGATTGATTGAATGGCTTGGATATAGTCTTTTTTTGTGAGTCTGTTGGATTTCTTCTAAAGATAGCGGCTTCATCCTTGTAGTACTTCTTATGTGATTAGTACATGTTGTATGGATTGTCTCTACATCTTGGAATGGCATTCTCACCCACTATATTTTCCTTTCAGAGCATTTATGGCCCTGTGTAATCCTTTTTTGAGCTAAGAGTTTGGTTTTCTCTCTTATTTGTACTTCTCATTGTTCCTTTCTCTATGACTGTTTAGTTTCTCTTTTGTAAGTGTCTCTATTGTCAATGAATGTACCTCCACACATGAATGTTCTAGGGTATACTTTGCTTAGGAGAACTTCCCTTGCGTAGAAGACATACTAGAAGTGAGTGCTTGGTTTCTCTTACAATTTGGCATGTGCCAAAGTGAGATACCTTAGTACCTCCTCTACATGCCTCAATATCTGATTGAACCTCACTGATTTTCAGGTGTTCAGGTATTCTTTTCATGCTTCTAGGTAACCATATTACTCTTGAGGAGAATTTTGTTTCTAAAAATACTATCTTAATTTTGTGAGTTCTATTTTCTTTTCATCATCATTGTATGTAATCCCTATGTGATATGGAGCGAAGATATAAATATGTTGTGGGTTCATGAGTTGTTTTTTTTTTTCAAATGGAGGTTCGGCCAAGGTTTACTCCTCCAAGCTTTAACTTTGAAATTGCAACTATAAAAGGAAGGACATGGTACCCATGGGATGCCCCTTATCCCACAAGAACAGGGGTTTACATAGTTGAGTTAGATTGCAGCCACAACTACCGTGGGGTAGGAGAAAGGATGGCACATCAGCCACAGGGTACAACTTTCCATGATAACATGTCCCTTACATGTTGCCGTTGGGGGTTGAACCCTCGCCCCCCGCCTCAAGAGGCGAAAGGCCCAACCACCCAAACAAGCGATTCATGATTACATAGTGAAATCATCTCTAGGCACTTGTCATTATTGTTGAAGCTCAAAGTCAAGGACAAAGCATGGAAGCACATCAAAAGGTGGACACACGAGGAAAGGGAGCAAGTAGGGAGCTCCAAGAAGTGTATGTCAAATTTTCAGAAGAATCCCCTACAAAAATAGTGATTTTCATCACTAGAAACCATTGTAAATACCATTATCTATTTTTAGTAACTCCATTTTGTTCAAGCCGAGGAGTCCTCGAGCTTGAGGAGTATTAGAAGTACCATCGTACCAATTTTCATAACTTTTAGACTTCGTTTGAGCCCTCAAATAAGCCCTGGAACCTAATTTTTAACTAGGCCGGACACTAGGTCTGGACAGGGCCAAAACTAGTCAAAAAACTATATCAAAAAAAAAAACACGATTCTCTACTCAAAATCGCGATTTAAAAAAAAAACACGATTCTCTGCTCAAAATCGCGATTCTCACCAATCACGATTTTCAGCAAAAACACGATTTTGTGAAAAACACGACTTTCTGCTCAAAATCGCGATTCTCATAAATCACGATTTTCAGCGAAAAATACGATTTTGAGAAAAACACGATTCTCTGCTCAAAATCGCGATTCTCACCAATCACGATTTTCAGCAAAAACACGATTGTGTGAAAAACACGACTTTCTACTCAAAATCGCGATTCTCACAAATCACGATTTTCAGCGAAAAATACGATTTTGAGAAAAACACGATTCTCTATGACAAAATTGCGATTTTCATGCCAAAAACACGATTTTGTGAAAAAGGCGATTCTGAGAAAACACGAATTTTTGCTCAAAATCGCGATTTTCAAAAACACGATTTTGTGCTCAACATCGCGATTTTCATGTGAAAAATACGATTCTGAGAAAACACGATTTTCAGTCAAAAACACGATTTTGTGAATCACGATTCTCTGAGTCAAAATCGCGATTCTCTCTGCTCAAAATCGCGATTTTCAAAAAAAACACGATTCTCTGCTCAAAATCGCGATTCTCACCAATCACGATTTTCAGCAAAAACACGATTTTGTGAAAAACACAACTTTCTGCTCAAAATCGCGATTCTCACAAATCACGATTTTCAGCGAAAAATACGATTTTGAGAAAAACACGATTCTCTATGACAAAATCGCGATTTTCATGCCAAAAACACGATTTTGTGAAAAAGGCAATTCTGTGAAAACACGAATTTTCAGTCAAAAACACGATTTTGTGAATCACGATTCTCTGAGTCAAAATCGCGATTCTCTAAAAACACTATTTTCTGCTCAAAATCGCGATTTTCAAAAACACGATTTTGTGATCAACATCGCGATTTTCAAATCACGATTTTGTGATCAACATCGCGATTTTCAAATCACGATTTTCTGCTCAAAATCGCGATTTTCAAAAACACGATTTTGTGCTCAACATCGCGATTTTTTGAGTTCACAAAATCGCGATTCTCTGAAAGTTCACAAAATCGCGATTTTTTCCAAAGGTCCTGTTTGCCTGTTTTGACCCCCAGGAGCCTGATTTGACATAACTTTCTCATCCAAAGTCCATTTCTTGAGCTCTATAGCTTGTTGGAAAGCTCATTTCAAATCCTACACGATCTCAACTGTTTTTTTCAAGAATAATGCGTTGATTTTGAGATAGGATAATTTGAAGTTGACCCTCAGGTGGGACTAGGGAACCAAGGGGGCTCTAAAGAATTTTGAACCATACCAAAGGGAAAATTTGGACTCTTGACTAAAGCTTATGAACCTGAGATCTGGTAGACACTTAGGCAAGGATAAACAAAGCATTAGATCTTCTGAGGCTAGTGTCAACCATACATCCAAGTCTTGGACACAACAACTAAGTGGTGATCTTTTACTAAGTTCAGACACAAGTGATTCAGAAATGTCTTTTAGCATGGGAAAACCTGCAGGTGGCTCAGGGACTGCCCATCTACAAACACCGGAAGGGCCCTATAAGACACAGTTGGAATATATTCGGACCAACCAATTAGGTGCTCGCATCTATGAGGATGGTCTGAGGCGATCAGTGGTCCAACTCAAAAATCCAGATCAATCCTTTGGACTTGAACACCCGGTGGTCAAGTTCGAAGAGGGTTCATACATTGATAAGGAAGGAACCATGTATGTGGTTACCAACCAACCAGATAGGACCGATGAGTTTGGAAATATCATTCATGAGAGTGAGATAGGAGACCTAGAACAAGGAAATATAGGACAAGGACCCCAGACTCCTAGAGGCAAGTCAGTTTTGACCCGAGTGATCACTCCAGACTGGATCCCTCAAGACAACAAAAGCATAGAACTATTTTTGAATAGAGAAACAGAGGAAGCCTTTTGGAGATTCAAGCCAGAACAACCTAGCCAATTGGGCATAGTCATCATCTACGAGTTCAAGGATCCAGAGATACCAGGCAAAGTTGTCTACCTAGATAACACGTCAGAGAAAATTTTCTTGGTAACAGAACATGATAGACATGCATATACTTGGAAGAATGAATTGATTTTCCCTCCACCAAGATCCAATGTTTCCCACGGCCTCCAAGGAGTAGGGTCATCCCAAGCTCAGGAAGCCCAGAGAGAAAGAACTAGAGAGAGACCGGAGGTAAGTTTTGCACACACAGTGGGCAGGAATAGGTCAGGATTTGAAAATGAAAGACCTGAAAGAGAGAGATATCAAGCACATAGGCAACAAAGAAATGAACATGAATTTCCATTGCCTAGAACCCGAGAGCACCCAAGAACCCTCAGACCCACTCAAGTGATCAAGGCAATGAAGAATTATTTTGACCGGTCAGGAGATCCTTATGATCATGTGGCTGAGTTCAAACAAGTGTTAAGAGCTGAACAGGTTGAGGATTTTTTCACCCAGTACGAGGCATTTGGTCTGACTCTTAAGGGCACTACCTTAGCTTGGTTTCAACCATTGAGTAGTCGCAACTATCGCAATATAGGTCAACTGCTAGACGAATTCATTGTAGAATTTTCCAAGAGTGGTATCAGGCATAACACTTCATCTTTGATCCACAGCTTCAAGCAGACACCCCAAGAAACAGTGTGACTAGCAGGTAGAAGGTTTAGACAGTACCTAGAAAGATGCCCTGCTCCAGAGCTACCCACACCAGCCAAACAAGTGGCTTTGTTTTTAGATGGCTTACTGAGCACAAAGTTAAGATCCTATGTATACTTGAAAGAGCCTAGATCCATAGAAGAGTGCGTGCGGACATGCATTGACATAGAAGATAACCTGGGTGAGGAATTAGGATTATCCAAACTCTATAAGGATTCAGATAGTTCTACTAGTCATGCTTCAAAAATCTCCACGGAAATAGAGGAGATAGCTGAGCAAGTTGCCAAGAAGCTGGGAGTCCAAAATAAACAAACACAGAGAGTTACTCTAGTGAATCGGTGTTATACTTGCGGAGGCGACCACATGGCTAATGTATGCCCATTGCACAACCAGAACGTGAGAGAAAGGAATGCTCCATATTGCACTATTGAGAGAAAATATACGAACCACACGGCTCAAGATTGTCCCTACAATAGGCAGGCTGTTAGACAGAATTATCAGCAACCTTACCCACAAGGTAGGTATCAGAACCAATACCAACAGCCATATTATAGACCACAACAGCAATATCAAGCACCATATAGGCCACAACCTGTCTTGGGAAACCAACCACCAGCTCCTGCCAACGTGATTCCACTCAAATATGCTGTGGGAGAGGAAAATCCAAATAGAGCATTGGTGCCACTAACCCCATTGATACCAGATAATGACTCTCATGCCCATAGTTCAGACTACTCCCATGAAGGTAGTCCACATGCTTATTACACAGAGTCACCTGAACATAGTGAGATTTACTCGTATCAATATGAGGCACCACCTATGGAGCAAAATTGGGAGCCAGAATACTCCAATGTCATGTACACAAATCCTAACCCTAGGCCCCAGTTGAGACAAATGAGACCACAAGCCCCTAGAGGATCTTGTTTTAGATGTCAAGGTGATCATTTCATTCGTGACTGTCCCCACCCACCATCTCCGAGTCAAGGACATGCTATCACAATACAAGCTTTTTGTCCTGATTGTGGCAAAGACCATCTCCCTAGAGATTGTCCAAGAAACCCCTCCAGTGCACCCAAGATTACTCCCATTAATGTGGTAGGCTTAGTGGCAGAATCAAGTGCCAGTAGCAGTAACGTGGCACCTGTACAGGCAGTTACTAGGGCACAAGCATTAAAACAAGATAAACCAGCAGAACAATCGGGGTCGAGTGAATCAGGAGAGCCTAGTAAGAGGAAAACAAGAACATGGAAGGATACCAGAGAAAAGGCCAATCGTAAGTGGAATAAAAAGTTATCGGAACTAGAAGAAAGCTTGAAAGACGCAAAAACAAAAATAGAAGACATTGCATCTCATAACCCCTCGCATGCCGAAACTCCATCCAGTCCACCTCATCCCACCCCACCACCCATTGTGAATAGACCACAACCAGGGTCTGTTCTTGCAGATCCAACCCCAGAAGGTTTGGACATGATGTTCAAGGCCTACCAGGCTCGACTTCAAGAAGGGCCTACAGCTGCAAACCTAGACAAGAGTTACCCTAGAGCAGATTTAGAGATTGAACGGATGAAAATGTGCATGAAAATGGTAGAACAAGCTCAAGCTATACTTGAGACTAGTCAAAAGGTCAATCAGACGAACTTTGTCAAAGCGGATTTGCATTTCCAGGGCTTACTAGAACGATTAGAGCAGTTGGTAAACAAACCACAAGTTTCTTTACCTCCACAGGCTCAGCCAGTTATTGAAAGAGGAAGCTCACCACCAAGGGGAGCTTATGTTCCTAATTCCACGGATGTTGGATATACCTCCTTCTATTCAACAGTACTCTCAAGAGTTCTTGCGGGAAATACAAGAGGAGAAATGGGCCAAGGAGAAGGGTAATTCCCCTCCTATTCCTGAGATTGATGATCTTCATGATCAATTTCCCCAAGACATTCCATCTATTTACGAAGATGAAGCAGAACAAGAAGACGAAAGATTAGATTTTGAATCTAATACCTTAGAAGAACTGCCTCAATTTCCAGGCCCATGGGAATCTGAATCACTCCAGATTAGAGCTCCCACAATACTAGTAAGAAATGAAGACTCAATGGTTCCAAGGAACACGGATGTCGTGAAGAACACTAAGGTTCAGTGTCATCTCACTGTAGAAGAGCTTCTCAAAGCAAAACCTGAGTTATGGAATCATGTGAAGGATCAGGTCCCAGAACTTGAGTCCAATATGCCAAAAGCAGGCTCTAAGCAAAGGGTACCAGAGATACCTCTAGACAAAATAGGGGACATGTGTGAGGGTGAAGAAGGTAATACTTATCTTCCAATCACCTACCAAGGTTACACAACCAAAGCAATCATAGATTCAGGTGCTGGTGTTTCTATTGCAACCACCTCCTTGTGGAAGCAATGGGGCAAGCCCACATTAAGACCAACTAGAATGAAGCTTCAAATGGCCGACGGTCATTTTGAAAGACCTCTAGGATTGCTCGAAGGGATAACTCTAACCACTTGTGGTGTGGAGTTTGAACATACATTTGCTATATGTGACTTTGAGAAAAATAACGTCTATGAGATGATCCTAGGAAGACCCTTCCTACGACAATTGCAAATAGTACAGGATTGGGGAACCAACTCCTTGTACTTACAGCACTTAGGGGTCACTACCAAGGTCAATTTGAAGGATTACTCTTTCAGAGATGTACCACCCCTACAGTGGAATCCTATCCACAAAGCGAAAGAAGATTCCATCTCTGTGCATTCTGAACGTTCACCAGATCCATCATGGTTGCATGAAGATACTCATTTGTGGATGTGCAAGGTCGCAGAGGAAGAGGAAAAACGCTTGAAGGCAAGAGAAGAAGGAACTTCGCCAGGAGATAGACCAGTTAGAGACCCATCATACACACCGATGATCTTTCCAGATGAGGAGTTCGAACCTCATGGCTGGCCAGAAATCTTAGCCACCATGGACATTGCTGTCAATGAAGAACAATGGACACCTCACTGTGATGAGGAAGGTTATGATATCTCAGTGTTCATGTGTCAGCCCTTGCTAGAAGAATGTGACCCTAGTGATGTCATAGAAGAAGAAGAGAATGACGATGATATAGAGTCCATTGTGATGGATAGTTGCTTTAACTCAGAGCAGCACTATCTAGAAGATATAGGAGTGTTCACCCAGAAAGAAGAAGAACCTCTCACAAGTATTAAAACGGTAAACTCAAAGGATGGAAGCGAAAGTAGTCAAAAGAAAAAGAAAAGAAAAGCAGTGAAACAAGAAGAGGAGGAATCATTGTTTGAAGTACCAAAAAACTTCAAGAAATATGAAGTTGACGACCGCAAAATTTTGGTACGAATGCCTAAGAGAGAGGCCATCATAGGAGAATCATATGATAATAAAGAAAAGACCAAGAAGATTGTAGTGACCATTGAAGAGAACGAAGAGAGATGCACATATATAGGAGATGACCTAAGTGAAAGAGAAGAAATGGAGCTTGTAGCTCTATTAAGGGAATATAGGGATGTGTTTGCGTGGCACTATAGAGACTTGAAAGGGGTAGATCCAAGAATTTGCTCTCATACTATCCCCATGACTGCTGATGCCAAGCCCACCAAACAGAAGCCCTACACATATAATGATACCTATGCAGCCAAAATAAAAGAAGAAATTGATAGGTTGATTGAAGCTGGATTCATCTATGAGATTGAGCATACTGAATGGGTGTCCCCCATTGTAGTAGTGCCCAAGAAGAACGGAAAGTTGCGAGTGTGCATTAACCTGAAAAAAGTTAATGCCGCTACAATCAGAGATAGCTATCCGCTTCCAATCACCGAACATTTATTGGAGCGTGTTGCAGGCAAGGAAGTTTATAGCTTTCTTGATGGATTTTCAGGTTACAACCAAGTAGCCATTGCCCCAGAAGATCAACACAAGACGGCTTTTGCCACCGAATGGGGAATCTTTGCATTTCGTGTGATGCCATTTGGGCTCACCAATGCACCTGCAACATTCCAAAGGCTCATGTGTCATGTCTTCAAAGAGTTCTTACGAAAGAGCTTAGAAGTGTATGTGGATGATTTATGTGCTCATTCCCAAGAAAGAAGATTTCACATCCCTGAGCTCAGACAGATCTTCAACAAGTGTAGAGAATATCGAGTGTGTCTGAACCCAGAAAAGTGTGTGTTCATGGTGCGTCAAGGTAAAATCCTCGGTCATATTGTTTCTAAGAATGGAATCTCAACGGATGAAGATAAGGTACGAGCCATAGCGGAGCTGCCAAGACCAAGGAATGTTAAAGAGGTACAAGCCTTTATGGGCCATTGTGGATATTACCGTAGGTTTATCCACATGTACGCGATCATAGCTAGACCCCTTTATGCCTTGTTGTCTAATTTTGAGTGGAACGACGAATGCGAGAATTCTTTCAATGAACTGAAGAAACGTTTGTGCACAGCACCAATATTGACCACTCCTGATTGGAATAAGCCATTCCATGTCCATGTGGATGCATCCAATCATGCCATAGGATGTGTGCTAGCACAACCCACAGGTGAAGGGAATTTAGATTTGCCCATAGCATATGCTAGTAGACAACTAAACCCAGCCGAAAGAAATTATACCACAACCGAGCGAGAAGGGTTAGGCATGGTATATGCTGTAAAGAAGTTTAGACACTATTTATTGGCCAACAAGTTCAAGTTTTTCACTGATCATCAAGCTTTGTTATATTTGGTCAATAAACCTTGCAATACTGGACGCTTAGTAAGATGGTTCCTCTTACTAATGGAGTATGACTTTGAAGTTGTTGTCAGGAAAGGTAGAACCCACCTTCGGGCAGATCACCTTTCTCGCATTACTTCAGGAGAGTCACCACAAGGAGTGTCTGATGAACTACCTGATGCTTATCTGTTCAATTTGGAAGTTGTTCCTAAATGGGCAAATAAGTTGGTACCAGTCCTAACCTTCGGCCCTGCAAATAAGAATGTGAAAACATCACAAGAAGAAATTGTAAAATCACAAAAATATCACATATTGGCAGGAAGCATGTACAAACAAGATACTGAGGGTGTATTAGCTTGTTGTGTCGAGGATGATGAACATAGTAGTTGGTTGCAGCAAGCTCATGAGGGATTGCTAGGAAATCACTATTCTAAACAACGAACATTGCAGAATTTGAAACGTTTAGGAGTGTATTGGCCTAGCATGGACAAAGAAATACATGAGTGGATCAAGAATTGTCCAATGTGCAGAGAGAGACCACCAGTGGAGCATGCGACCCTTTATCAAGTATCATTAATTCCAGATTGGAGTGCTCCATTGGTAGAGTTTATGAGATCGGGAAGATTACCCAAAGAGGCCAGTCTAGCAAGAAGACAAAATATGGAGCAAGAGGCTCAAGGCTATGCCTTAGTAGGAGAGAACCTATACCGAAGAGGTAAAGATGGTTACTTAAGACTGTGCGTTCATGAATCAGACTATTTAAGGGTCTTAGAGACTGCACACAGTGGTGTTGCAGGTGGACATTTTGGTCCTGACCGAGTGATTAAGACCATTCTATTCTCAGGACTTTGGTGGCCCACTCTTCATATGGATGCACATACCTATGTGAAGAAATGTGACACATGCCAACGTGCACAATATCCAGTTAGAAAAGACGAGATGCCTTTGAGGCCAATGATGGGAGGGCGTGCATTTTCCAAGTGGGGCATAGACTTCATAGGTCCTATTAATCCCCCTGCTAGAAACTCCCATGCAGAGTATATTATTGTAGCCACAGATTACCTTACCAAGTGGGTAGAAGTGAAAGCCACAACAAAGAATGATGCTCAGACGACGGCTAAGTTCTTATTCGAGAATGTGTTCACGAGATATGGGCTACCAATAGAGTTAGTGAGCGATAGAGGCACACACTTCTTGAATGAAGTCATTGAAAATCTTCTCCAAGAATTCTTGGTGATACATAAGAAATCTGCCCCCTATCACCCACAAGCTAACGGACAAGCCGAGAGTACCAATAAGATCCTTTGTAACGTATTGACAAAATTGGTAAATAATAAACGCTCTGATTGGGACAAACAACTTCATCATGTTGTTTGGGCTTATCGAGTTGCCTACAAAACAGTACTCAATGCCACCCCATTTCACATGGTCTTTGGACAGAATGCGGTGCTACCACTGGATTTCTTAATCCCCGCTTTAAAAGTAGCACAAGAGCATGAGTGGAATGGACATGAATTGTCATCTAGGATCTTTGATCTAGAACGCTTAGGTGAGACAAGGCTACGAGCGGCTGCAGGCATCTATGCTGCAAAGAAAAGGCAAAAGGCCTACTTCGATGCACACATTAAGGATAAGGGACTGAAAGAGGGAGATTTAGTGTTGGTTTACACACTGAAACAACATGCCCGTAAGTTGGAAAAAAGAGGATACGGACCCATGATCATTAATAGAATTTCCACTAGTGGTGTAGTTTAGTTGGCCACGCTAGAAGGAGATATCTTGCCAAACTATATTAGTGGCTGTAGAGTCAAGCTATATCAAGAACCTCTTACTGAGGATATGCTAATGAGACTCAACACTGCTAAGAAGCGAAAAGATGAAGAGTTAAGAGTGAGAGAAGAAGCACAGGTAGAGGCCAGAGAGCGTATTAGGCGAAATAAGTTAAGGCGATTAGGCCTAGATGTCAACTCAAAAGCCCCAAAATATCACATGGATATGTGTCAAAAGTCAGGCATTGCGGCTTCTCAGGTCATTGACCGAAGACCCTTTGTGACCATAGAGATAGGACAAGGGAAGGGTGCAAGGACGGTGAAAGCATTGATTGACTCAGGTGCAGCAAGTAGTGCAGTTAGACTTTCCTACTGCCAAGACTTGGGGTTGAACATCGATCCCATAGAAGCTTATCTCATAGGATTGGGAGGTGTGGAAACCCCTTGTTTGGGCGAGGTGGAACTTCCCATCTACCTTCAAGATGTTCCAATGAAAGTCAAAGCGCTAGTATGTCAAGATGAGAACCTTACAGAACCACTTGTCTTGGGTCAAGATTGGATCTATGACCATGCAGTTAACTTAAACCTAAGAAGTCAAATTCTTCAAGTTTGGGTACATGAACAATGCATTACATTAGAATTAGAGAACTGCATGCTCCTAGATCATGGCACCACACACTCTCTTAGTTCTTCCAAGACTAATCATGTGAAAGCAGATGTTGTATGTGTCAAAAGCTCTATGATGCAGAAGGAGTTAATCGTGGAAGACCAGGTTCGAAGGCGGGTGGATCTTTCTTCTTCTCCAAAGACTCAAGTAGCCACAGTAGTGAGCCCACCACACAAGCAAACACAACCGTTCACGACAACTCCTACATCAAATAGAAAGACACCATTCGATAAAAAAGCGGTTCCGGGCATGAAGCAGATCTGGGTACGCAAAGGAGAGCAACCACCAGCCTTACCCCCACAAATCCCATCCATGCACACTAACCAGGCCAGAAGACGAAGGAAGCAGCTCAGACAAGCTCCATCACAAGATATCCAACAAGTTTGGGTGCCTAAGAAGTTAGCTGCAGCTCAACAAGGGCAATTACAGATGTGGGTACCTAAGAAGATCCTACACCCACAACAACCTTTGTTCTCCCACATGCAAAAGGTTTCAACAAAGAAGCCAAAAAGAGAAAAGGGTAAGAACCACGTACAGAGACCAAAGGAAGATCAAATCAGCTCTTCAACATTAGTAGGAAGACATGCAAAAAGGATATGGGTTTGGAAGCCAAAAGTGCAAGTAGCCTCCACCGAACCAAAGCATCAACCACACTGGATACCACAGTTCAGAAAGCATCCAAAGAGCAAGACGCCTGAAGTGCCCTCTACAGTGCCAAATGATGTTCTAAAATGGACTCCAATAAGGAGGATTACATCAGTTCGAGACTCAATGGATACCTCCACCAAGGTCGGCATCAACCTCCACAAATAACGTCGAAAGCCGCGAACGAGCAACAACCATGTGCTCCTTGCACAACCCTGTCTTTTGCACCATTTAGGTCATGCATTTCCAAAGTATGCATTAATATAGGGCCACATTACACGGCCGTGCATAGACACACTTGAGAATCCCATGCACAAGAGCACAGTGACATATGTCGAACATTTCTATTGATACTAACTTTTGTGTTCTTGTTTTGTGATATCCTGTTCCTATAAAAAAAAAAAAAAAAAAAAAAAAAAAAAGGAAGAAGTGGGAGAGAGCTTGTTCCCAGGTTTGGCTTATGAAACATGAATGAGTCATGCTTAGTTGAAGGTGGAACTGTTGATTACTAGGCATTTATCAATTTGGATCGCAGTGTGTCTCGGCCAGCAGTGAGATTATTGCTGCCTTATCTGGTAGAGGACAAGCATTTGGCATGAACATGGCATCTACAACTATGATTTTCTCTTGCCGTGGTAGGAATGAAGAGCTTGAAGGTCCGCAACTTGAGTGATGCTTAACTACTTCATGTATCAGAGCATCCAAGGAGATATCTGCAAAAGGTAGTTCTGGAGGAGAAGACTCCTGCATATGGTGAGCTAAAGAGCATATGTGAAACTCAGCTTGGTGTAGTTACCCGATGTTGCTTGCCAAAGAATATAAAGCAATTCAATTCTCAGTATTTCCTGAACCAGTATGGAACAGTAGCACTGGTGAATGGTCTATGTCAATCAGCATGGTAATCTCTTAGAAACCGGCACGTGTCCAATATTCCTCTGAGTGTCAATATAGGGAAGTGAACGTGCATGAGCCCAAGCTCAGAAATGCACATTGTTAGTGACAAATGTTGCCTTGAAAAGAGGAGAGGGGATCCACCACTCAAAAGATCTCCTCAGTGGACAATCAACATGGACATTCATCAACAAGGTTCCATCCCAAAGGCCGAGTGTACAACACGAAGAGGCAAACATCCATCAACCTTCGCCATGGTAAGTATCTTTACTCTGGAAACACCATAACCATGATAGTTTAGGAAACCTCTTCGTCAGCATACCCTTGAGCACTTAGCTCAAGACCCGCAATTTTTGCACCATACTTCTTCCAATGCATTTTCCAAGTAAGCATCCGTAGGGCTACATTACAAGGCCGTGCACAAGGCACATACTTTTTTCAACCCAGGCACGAACACACTTACCCATCATTCATTATGGGTTATGAGTAGTTGGCATGAATGCTCTCAACATCATCTTTAAAAGAGCTAGCAGACATCATGGGAACAACATCCATATCTCGGAAGCAAATTGAAGCCAGTAGTTGCTCCAAATCACTCTTGACAACCTCTTCTGAGCAACTTGCAATTCTGAAAGCTCACAACGACACATTCTTGCTGGAATCCAAGGAACCAGCTCATACAACGGATGGACACCACCTCTCAAAGCACTACACAGAACAGCCCTTCCAACAAGGGTCTGTCAGGGACGACAGACTTGAGAGGGGGGGGAGTGTTGAAGCTCAAAGTCAAGGACAAAGCATGGAAGCACATCAAAAGGTGGACACACGAGGAAAGGGAGCAAGTAGGGAGCTCCAAGAAGTGTATGTCAAATTTTCAGAAGAATCCCCTACAAAAATAGTGATTTTCATCACTAGAAACCATTGTAAATACCATTATCTATTTTTAGTAACTCCATTTTGTTCAAGCCGAGGAGTCCTCGAGCTTGAGGAGTATTAGAAGTACCATCGTACCAATTTTCATAATTTTTAGACTTTGTTTGAGCCCTCAAATAAGCCCTGGAACCTAATTTTTAACTAGGCCGGACACTAGGTCTGGACAGGGCCAAAACTAGTCAAAAAACTATAAAAAGAGCTAGAGAGCTCATTTTTGAGGTTAGCTTGTTAGAGAATAGAACTTTTGTAAGAGAACTCTTTTGCAATCTAAGCTTTCCATTGTTCCTCTCTTTGATCTTACTTTGTGCGCGTGTGTGTGCATGTGTGTGCATGTTTGTGTGCTTTCACTCACGCACTTGTGCCTTCACTTGCTCGTGGTCTTCATACCGGTCCTCACGTCTCCGCGGATTGACAAGTAAAGGAGGTGGTGCTTACGCTTGAGCTACAATTATCATCCTTGACTAACTCTATTAATTTTTGATATAGCATGCATCTTTTATTATATTCCATATCTATCAAGAGGGTTTATAATATTTTTGAGATGTGATCTTAACTTGTATTATTTTTTCTTTGCTCTTTTTAAAGGAAGCTCGATAATTCCTCTTCTCTTAAGATTAAATTGGATTAATTCAATGTACAAGTGAAGTTGGGCTTTATACACATGTAATCCCATCAGATTCCCACAAATTAGGGGTTGGATGCCTTGCACAACTAGGATTACAAAGTTTGAAGGCCCACTAGTGTAGAACGTAGGAGGGGATAGCCCTACATAGAGACTTGATTTGATGAGCTTAATGGTCCAAGTCACAATCCATTAGTCACGATTACGAAACCCAAAGACCCATTAAGGTAGAACTTGGAAAGAGACAATCCTAAAACCCAACATAGAGAGTGGATTTGACAAGCTGAAAGACCAAAGACACAGTCCATTTGCCCCAAAGGTCACAATGATATGTGCTCGGAGGCCAAAATTCAACACACGAGTTGAAGTCCCTAATAAGGATCCTACCTAACTACTTATTGGAAGCAAATGAGACTGTACTACCCTATTTTGGTACAGCTTGTAAGGTATTTTCTCTATCGCCTAAAAACGCCAGTTTCCGTATGTGTGTGTGTGTGCGTGTGTGTGTGTGTGTGTGTGAGAGAGAGAGAGAGAGATTTGATGCCCGATTTAGATTTTGTAATACCTCTGGTAAGGTTTTGCTTAGCGTACAGAGAGTTTTTACATAGAGCATTATTTCATGAAGCCTTCCTGCTATTAGCTTTCCAGAATCGAAGATATGGCTACTTGACAAAGACTCCATCCCTTTAGCTTGACTTTTGATGCAATAGCTTTGCAGATTCGTCCTTGTGTCTTGAGAGAGAGAGAGAGAGAGAGAGAGAGAGAGAGACTTTGTGAAAATACCAGTTACTCAGAGAGGGAAAAGTAGGCTTCTTCCCCATGTAGGCATTAGCAATTAATATTTTGTTTTGCGCGCTTCAGTGTTGATTGAAAATATCACTGGTATTGCTCGTATTTAATTATAGTATTCAACGAGCATTTTCTTATGTCATCATGGATTTCTCCTACACAGCAATACTAATTTCTTGAGAGGACATGATCTTCAATGGGTATCGGTTTGGCATACTCTTCTCTGTGATTTTACAATGTTCAATATTTTTGTATAAACTTCAAAGTATTCGGATACAAAATGTTGACTTTTGATCTAAGATGTGATTACCAAATATCTCTGTCTCTCTCTCTCTCTTATGACAAAGGCTAATGTGTCAAATTATTTACAGCTTTTGAGTATGAATTATGCACAAATAATGTTTTTTCTTATACTATAGAAAGCTATTCGAGACAGATTGCAACGAAAAACTGTTAGTCGAACATTGCTTTTTGGGAAGGCAAGGCAATTTAGAGGCCTTGGTCTTCCATATCCGAATCCTCAATTCTTGTTTGATCACGCTCAAATCTTCATACTCAAGCCTTCAGCTAACATCTTATTCCTCCTATCTCATCAACTGATTAGTTTCATAACTCAAAACATGTTTCCGATATCAAATACCTTTTTCACTTATTTCTTCAAGCTAGATGCATCTTCTTTTCTCCGTGGGTGGGATCCCCTCGTGTGAGTCTATTGTATTTCTTCTGAAGATAGGGGCTTCATCCTTGTAGAATTCCTTGTGTGATATCAATTGTATCTACGTTCTAGAATGGCATTCTTGCCCACTACATTTTCCTTTCGGAGCATTTCTTGCCCTCTGTAATCATTCTCTAAGCTAAGAGTTGGGTTTTCTCTCTTGTTTGTACTTGTCATTGTTCGTTTTCCCACCATTGTTGAGTTTCTCTTTTGTCAGTGTCTCTATTGTCATTGAATGTACCTCCACACATGAATGTTATAGGGTATACTTCACTAAGGAGAACCTCCCTTGAGTAGAAGAAATACTGGAAGTGACTACTTGGTTTCCCTTACAACTTGGCACTCGCCAAAGTGAGATACCCCGGTACCTCCTCTATATGTCTCAATGTCTAGCTCACTCTCAGTGATTTTCAGGTATTCGGCTAGTCTTTTCATGCTTCTAGAAAACCATATTATTCTAAAGGATATTGTTTCTCTAAAAATAGTATCTTTTGAGTTCTATTTCTTTTCGTCATCATTGTATGTAATCCCTAGGTGATATGGAGCAATGATATAAATATGTTGCGTCATGAGTTGGTTTTGATTCATGATTACATACTAACATTATCTCTAGGCACTTGGCGTTATCATCGTTGACGACTAACTCTAATAACGGTTGATATAGCATGCATCTTTTATTATCTTCCATATCTATAGAGAGGGTTTATAATATTTTTGAGATGTGATCTTAACTTGTATTATTTTTTTCTTCTTTTTAAAGGAAGTTCGATAAGTCCTATTCTCCTGAGATTAAACTGGATTAATTGAATGTACAAGTGAAGTCGGGCTTCCTACCCATGTAATCCCATCAGAAAGTAGGGGTTGGATGCCTTGCACAACTAGGCTTACAAAGTTTGAAGGCCCACTAGCGTAGAACTTCGGAAGGGATGGCCCTAAGGTCCGACATAGAGACTTGATTTGATGAGTTTGATGGTCCAAGTCACAATCGATTAGTCAGGATTACAAAACCCTAAGACCCATTAAAGTAGAACTTGCAAAGAGACAGTGCTAGAACCCAACATAGAGAGTGGATTTCATAAGCGCAAAGACCAAAGACACAGTCCATTTGCCCCAAATGTGCCAGGAGGCCAAAGTTTAACACAGGAGTTGGCGTGCTTAATAAGCATCCTACCTAACTGCTTATTGGAAGCAAATGAGACTAATATCCTATTTCGGTACAGCTTGTAAGGTATTTTCTCTATCGCCTGAAAATTCCAGTTTCCGTATCCTTCTGTTGTGTGTGTGTGTGTGTGTGTGAGAGAGAGAGAGAGAGAGATTTGATGCCTGATTTAGCATTTGTAGTACCTCTGGTAACGTTTTGCGTAGCGTACAGAAATTTTATACATAGAGCATTATTTAGTGAATCCTTCATGCTATTAGCTTTCCAGAATCGAAGATATGCCTACTTGACAAAGACTCCATCTCTTTAGCTTGACGTTTGATGCAATAGCTTTCCAGATTTGTCCTTCTGTCTGACGAGAGAGAGAGAGAGAGAGAGAGAGAGAGAGAGAGAAAAGTAGGCTTCCTTCCCATGTAGGCATTAGCAATGAATATTTTGTTTTTCGCGTTTCAGTGTTGATTGAAAATATCACTGGTTTTGCTCGTATTTAATTATAATATTTAACGAGCATTTTCTTATGTCATCATGGATTTCTCCTATACAGCAATACTAATTTCTTGACAGCACATGATCATGAATGGGTATCGGTTTGCATACTCTTCTCTGTCATTTTACAATATTCCTTTTTGTATAAACTTCAAAGTATTTGGATACAAAATGTTGAGTTTTGATCTAAGATGTGATTACCAAATCTCTCTCTCTCTCGTGAAAAAGGCTAATGTTTCAAATTATTTGCAGCTTTTGACTATGAATTATGCAAAAATAATAGTTTTTTTTCTAGTATAAAAAGCTATTCGAGACAGATTGCAACGAAAAACAGTTCGTCGAACACTGCTGTTTGGGAAGGCAATGGAATTTAGAGGCCTTGGTCTTCCATATCCGAATCTTCAATTCTTGTTTGATCACGCAAAAATCTTCATACTCAAGCCTTATGCTAACATCTTATTCCTCCTATTTCATCAACTGATTAGTTTCATAACTCAAAACATACTTCCGATATCAAATACCTTTTTCACTTATTTACTTCAAGTTAGATGCATCTTCTTTTTTCCGTGGGTGGGATCCCCTCGATGGTGAACTAAATGAATATATTTTTCTCATTTTCTTCGATAATCTCTTGTGAATGTTAAGGTGGCAATGGAACTTCAAGAGATTCCGAGCTTTCCAATACCAAGTTACCAAATCCAAACCATTAAAGAGGAATTTTATGAAGGAGAAAGGAAGAATTCTAATGTCATGATTATTTCTCCACCAGGAATATTGGAAAGATAAAGAGTCTACGTTTCATAACAATATTTTCTACAACAAAAACCATTTCCAAGATCCTTAATGTAACCTTGACATCTAAAACGCAATAGACATCTCATTCTATATTGATGATAGCTCTACATCTTGGATCTCCAACCCATTGGAGGTTTGTCAAAGCGATTAGCTGGAAAAGTCTCTTATATAAAGCTGAAGATTGATTACCTTTAGAGATTTCTTCATTTTTTATAAGCTTTGCCTCTTGAGTAAGTAGTTGTCCAATGAGTGTATTGAAATCAGGTACACGCATGTCCATGTACAAATCCATAGTTGTGGTGAATGCTTCCCACTTGTCATCTCCCTTCAAGCCATTGATGACCTGCCTTACAATTTGCTCTTCATCTATTACCTCTCCAATGCTTCCCAACTGATCTGCTATGTCCTTGAGCTTTGTGACAAAATCAGTCACATTTTGTTTGGGAGCCTTCTTGAGAGTTGTGAAATCCAGCCATAGTTGATGCTTCCTAGCTTTAGTACTTGAAGAGAAGAAAGCTTCAAGTGCATCCCACACTTCCTGAGATGTCTTACAACTTCTAATGTGAGGCAACAAAAAATCAGAGATAGAGTTGAGGAGATAAGACCTTGCAAGTGCATCCTTGGAGCACCATGTGCTCAATCTTTCTTTCTCTTCTTGTGTTGGTTGACTTTTGTTCCTGAAACTTGGCATAACTTCATCTCCAGCCACATAACCATATAAACTTCTACCTTGGAGATAAGCTTCCATTCTTAATGACCAAGCTGAGTAGTTACCTCTGTCCAATTTGTCAATTGATGAAGGAAATCCATCTGCCATGTTGTCCAACCTTGCTCTGATACCACTATGAAGAGATGGATAGGTATGTGCTTGAAGATGAAGAGGTGTTGCAAAATCCTTAATCTACACCAGCCAAATGAAATCCAAGAGTATATGGTGGGCCCTTTTAGCTTGCCAATGGATTTATTAGACACCCTATGTACCTTGGAAAATCACTCTCAAAAAGATAGATCAAAACAGATAAGTTGGAGTTAGCTCAGAGGTGAAGAACTTGCTATTTTGGTTCATACACTTGTCCAGTGTTTTGCATAATTCTCTGAGCACAGTAGCAATTAGCTTAATTTCTCTTGGGGAAGTCTAGTTAACTTAAAGAGCTAACTTTCAAGAGTAATCGCTTCAAAAATAATGAACCACACATTGAGAATGATGTTTAACAAGTGATGACATCATCCCGATTTTCACGGGCTGCTATAGTTTGAGACCAGTGAGCACCAAAATGAATATACCTCCAAATTTAAGAATCCAATGATTATGAAAATTTGTAATCTTATACTAGATAGTATGCTGAATCCAAAAAGCTTTAAATCATTGAATGTGGGTAAGTACACACCGAGAAACAACTCTGACAAGGTGAGTAAAAAAGACGGGTACCAAGTTAAATAACTGAAAATTATGCACAAAGCTCAGAGAAACCATCTCTGCAATCTGATGATACATATGTGTGCCTTGGAATCACACCTTGCTATGGCATAAAGATCAGCTCTTGGAGGTCTTCACGTAGGTCTCTCTAACCATGACTAAAGCTGCCATCTATTTATAGTTGAGTTTGGGAGGCTAACTTCCCTCAATCACTCTCCAATCAATTAGTGATTGATTTGATTCTCTATGTACCACAAATCACGAATTCGTGGCTCCTCTTTCCCTTTTTGATCAAGTGGACACAACCACTTAAGATTCTTTCACTTTTACATTAAGTAAACTCCTCAAAAGTTACAAGAGGTAGTTCACAAGTGAACTTTACATTGTCTTCATTTTAAGGCTTCTTCTATGACTTTGTGGGACTCAAGCCAATACTTAGGCTTGTCATAGACTTGCTCCAACACATATCACCACAGTTGTCGTCCATTTCCTCTTCCTCTACATGTTCGTGATCGGAGCTTGACATTACAAATTTCGCCCACGCCTAGCACCCCATATGGATCCTCATGTCTCACACGCAGAGGCTACCAAACCTGATGAGCTAGACGAGGAGTTCGACAATAGATCCCAAGGTGAATAAATGAAGAGAGTTCTTGTACCTTTTGCTATTGTGCATGTTGATGATTCCAAGGGTGAATTAATGAAGAGAGTTCTTGAATATCAAACATCATATTCATACTAGCTAATGACACCCAATATGTTGTTTTTTTTTATTTCAATATTTTTAAAAATTCTCTTTGGAGTTCTGCAAGTATCATGTCACCTATATCCATGTAAGCAACTACTCATGAATTATGAACCACTCTAGTAAATTGTGGATGATTGAAATCTTAACCAATAATATCTCAATAAATATACCGATGCAAAGTTGCATGTATGTAGTCTTATTTTCTCCTTTCTTTCGTTCATGTTGTATTCTTAAGATGTAGATATATAGATGTTGGCAAACTTGAACTTCTATAACATTTCAAGAACAGGAGTCAACAATTAGGAGAACAAGAGAGACAGTCAACAAAGAGAGAGAGAAAGAGAGAGAGAAAGAGAGAGAGAGAAAGAGAGAGAGAAAGAGAGAGAGAGAGAGAATTCAAAGAGAGAAAGATGTAGAAAGAGAGAAACAAAGACCTGCATATATTTGCTTTAGCTCGTAAGCGGAGTGCAATTACGAATGCTGGAGAGCTCTTCGATCAGATGCGTGAAAATGCTGATCGAAGAGCCTCCAACGCTTTAATTTTTTTCCGTCAACAGTCCGTCATGTAAGCGATGCTACATGCAGAGTTGCGTCGCATAAGCGACGTCAAAAGAGCATCCCTTATGCAACGTAAAAAGTGTCGCTTAAGCGATGCTTTTTGGAACCGTCGTGTTGGCGACGCTCCAAGCGAGCGTCGTAGATCCCGTCGCAGTACAAGTCGCAAAACGCGTCGTTCACTTCGTTGTTTAATTGACGGTCCGCGTGCGACGCTCATTACGATGCATTTGCGATTTTATAGTGTCGCCTTAACCGTCGCTATCCGCCCGTATTCCTTGTAGTGAAAGATGCTCCATATCCTATAGGAGACTTAATCAATTGAAATCTATTGTTGATAGTCTGTATCTCTTTTGTTGTAAGTACCCAAGGAGCAGGTGCATAAGTCCTTTCTTGTCGATGTCTATCAAAAACCGGCCATAACTTTGGTTTGGATTTTTGATCTTTCAAATCATTCCTTAATGTTGTGGTATCTTTTAGTCCAAGAAGATGCTGCCATAGTGAATAACCAATATTTTTGAATATATGCATAGGATCAAGAAGATGACATACTTTTAACTCTTTCCAATACTCCAAAGAATACCACATTGATATGTCTCTGCGAGTGCCAATTTTCCTTTACCTCTGTTCACATACTCATTATCTGAATCATCACTGAAGATTTCTGATTCTGGATCTATTAGAGGTCCATCTGTCCATTTTTTATCCCAATCCATAGACATCATAGGTTTTGGACACTGACCTGTTTCAAGCTTTCCATTAAAATGTATCTCTTCTCTTTTAGATCTTAATGTATGATCATCAGGCAAGAATTGTCGATGTCGAAGATAAATATTTTTGTTGAGATTCTTACTATAGATTGATCTCAACCAATCACCACAGTATGGACAAGCTTTATAACCCTTAGTAGATATTCCTGCATCATGGAAAATGATAAAAATAAAATTAGATGATAAAAATATAATTAGATTAAGTCATATTTATCTACATGCATATTGAATAAAAAAATTACATCAATACCTGAACAAACACCATATCCTGGAAAATCGTGAATAGTCCAAGCCACAATACCACGAACCATAATATTTCTTTCATTGATGCTTTTCGATACATCAATGACATTAATACCTCTCCATAACTCTTGAAGATCGTCAATGAGAGGAGCAAGATATATATTCATATCTTTAATTTGTCTTTTGCCTCGGATTAAAAGTGAAAGCATTAAATGTTCCCTTTTAATGCTAAGATATGGTGGAAGATTGTAGTTTATGACTACCACTAGCCATGTCGACCATTTACTAGATTTCATGGAGAATGGATTTCCTAGGGTATGAAGTAAACCTCTTGCATGTCAATGATGAGCATCTGAACTTTAGGATACAAAGTGGAAATCATGGTGTCTTGAGAGGATCACTTTTATACAGCTTGTTCAAAAAACTTCAGTGTCATAAACCAGAAGTTCTTTGAACAAGCTGTATAAAAGTGATCCTATCAAGCCACCATGATTTCCACTTTGTATCCTAAAGTTCATATGCTCATCACTGACATGCAAGAGGTTTACTGCATACCCTAAGAATCCTGCTAGCACTAGTGCCTTATAATCAGGTTGCTCTATCTTGAGTAACCTCTGTGCATGCGATTCATCCAGGTCACCATCATATGGACTATAAACAGTGCCAAATTCTTTGAATAGCAATTATAAACCTGCTTCTCACACTTTCAAACTGAACATATGATAGAATCAACAAATCATTCAATGAAGGTACATACTTCATATCCTCCAAAACAAACAATCCTATCCTGCCATCCAAAACAATCAATTTTTTCGCAGATATTTTGAAAGATGCACATAAGCATACACATATATAAACTTATATGCATATATATATATATATATATATATATATATATATATATATATATATATATATATATATATATATATATATATATATATATATATATGTGTATATTTATTCATTTACTTTTTTTAATATATCTTTTTTTGATAAACTTACAGGTTATTATCTAAAACTTTTTTACCAAGTCAAAATATTCTTTCTACCTCTCTATCTATCTCTCTCTCTCTCTCTCTCGCTCTTTATGTTTCTCTAGGTCTCTCTCTTTCTTTCATCTCTCTCTCTATCTTATTCTATATCAATAAAAAACAAAACAATCACTTACCTCAATGTAATTGTTTGGAGCGTTGTCGTCAAAGTCCACTTAATGTTGTCCTACATCAAATTCCAAAGAACTCACGTCAAAAAGCTCCTGCAAAACTAAAGACAAGAGAAATTAGAAAAAGGAAAACACAAAGAAAGAGAAAGGGTGCTACAGTATGTGCAATACTTACCAAAGTTTCAAATCTAGAGAAATAGAGAGGTGTGTGTAGAGAAAGAGAGAGAGAGAGGGAGAGGGAGAGAGAGAGAGAGAAAGAGAGAGATGTGTGTACACAGTATGCTCAGAATGTAGTTCATGCATGCAAACTCGACAGAAGCGGACTTTCATTCAAAACGCGAGCAAATGTCGAATTTTTGCTCTCGGGTCCGGTTAAAGTGATGCGTCGGTATAACCGTCGGTATGAGCGTCGGTATAAGCATCGGTAATTTCCAGTAACTTATCGGTGCCTATACCGAAGCTCATACCATCGATATTTCATATGTGGTTTCTCAAGCATTTTTAACGGTCATACCGATGCCGAGGCATGACCGTCGGTATGGACAACGTCGGTATGCCCTTGATATGTTGTAGTGAGTTCACCTCCCTCAACAAAAAACCTAACAGTGTTGGTGAGATTGTCATCACGATAACACCATGTATGTATGTATGTTTGTACATATGTATGACACCATGTTTTTCTGTTTTTCTCTCGTGCAGATTTGTATATATGACTGAAATATGCATGGAGATAACTATACACACTGAAAAAGAAAGAACACACACACACACACATATATATATATATATATATATATATATATATATATATGTATCGATGTGTGTGTGTGTTTGTGTGTGTGAAAGAGAGACTGAAGTACGTTTGTAGCTTTGTGCTAGCCTATAGAGATTTTTTTTTGTTAAATTTCATATCTTTGTGCACTTGTGGATCGGAATATGCTTACTCATGGATAAACAATATGTGCGTTGCATTGTATAGAAATGAAGAAATATTTTATCAGACATGGAATCCATATTAGCATGTGTTTGATTTTATAAAGATGAAAATGACTGTTCGTAAACATGTGCGCATTCATGCATTCATTTATGAATGTAATTACATATGTGTACATGCATGTATCTATCTATGCATCGACGTGCACCAATGCATGTACATTTTATAATTTTTTCTATGTTTCTGCGTGTATGTATTGTTTGTGCTTCCTTATGCGTGCATCTATGGCCGTTTATGTGCATTTATATGTGTTATGCGTTTATCTGTGAACGTTTATATGCATCCATAACCCATTGCGCCAAGTAACTTCTGACTGAGATGCGTGGAGGCTGGAGCAGCATTGGCAACGAGTAACGTCATAACCCATTGCGCCAAGCAACAGAATATGAGGTGGACGACAGCTCTCCTACCTGCAACAATCCGAGAACAACAGTTTATCTGTGGGGAAACGCATGCTTTGCTCACCGGCCATGTGTCAATCAGTGAGTGCGTCTATCGCGATTGAGAACGTACCGGTCTATCGCGATTGAGAGCAAGCGTCTTTCCCGCGCGATTGAGAGCAAGCCTCTGTCGCGATTGAGAGCAAGCCTCCGATTTCTTCGTTCACATTGTTTCCAAAAAAAAAATGACTTACATTTTTTTTTTTAATATAAAGGAAGTTCGGCATTAGCCTACTCTCCCGGACTTGAATTAAATAAAGAAAAGTACAAGAGAAGGGAACTAGTGTCCACGGGACCTCCCAAATCCCACAAAGGACGGGAAGCAATTACAGAGCTTAGATGGCGTTACAAAGAAGGTTAATCACCCTCTCATCACCCTCATGTGGGGCCCACTTGGGTTTAAGCTTGTTATTGATCAAAAGGAGTACTTGATGATGCGTGAAGGGGGGGGGGGGATTTCTTACAGTTAACAATCCTTTTACCAAGGAGGAACAACGATTTCTCAATTGACCACTCTTTGGGGGAGTCACCGAAGTTGAAAGCACATCTTTCCCGCCAGATTTTCCATAGGACCTCCATTGTCTGGCACTCTCTACTGCTTTCTAATCACAAAACTTGCTATCTAAGATCTCCTTGGCATTTGCCGCTTTTCTTCGCCTTGTGGCTGCTTCGACGTGATTCTAGAGCTTTGCTCTTTAAAACGAAGGCTTGTAGCTCGAAGATACGGTCTTCCGCGTGACATCAACAGTTTGTTGAGTCGAGGTGGATTTTGAGGATCATTAGAGAACAAAAGAGGGAATAAATATGATAAAATGAAGGATCCCCCTAAATCGTGATGGACCCCCCTCCCCTCGACTGACCCAACCTTGCTCCCTTGATTTGGCCTAGTTCATCATGAGTCGTCGGTTCCCTATCGTTTATGGGGCTCGCCGGTTTCTTTTTTTGTTTTGTTAGGATAAGCTCCTCAGTGTCAACCTTTTTTCCCTCATTGATCATGAGCAATGTGGCTCCCCCTGTCCTAGTGCCCCCTTGAGATGGTTTTGGGCCCTTTGGATATCGCACTTCCAGTGTTCTCTTTGTGCAAGGAGTCTGTGGCAGCAAAGCAAGAAGAACTGATGAAAACCTATCTGATCGGTCAAGTTTTTGGCCCTAGGCCCCCTCTAGAAAATGTGAGGATTTGGCTATGCAAGGAGTGGTTCCCACACGGTCTAATTGTGTGCAAATGTCAATTCCTGCCAGCGAATCACCTGCTTCTAGTGTTTGAGAATGAAGAGATGGTCTTCCAAGCCCTGCAAGCCAGTTCCTGGCAACTGGGCCAGTCCACCTTATGTGTTTTTAAGTGGTCCCCAGAATTGGTTCTGAACAAGTCAAAGCCTCCTCATTACCCGCTATGGGTGGAGCTTCCTAATCTGCCGTATTTCGTGTACGGATTTCTTCAAGAAATCATTTCACTGATCAGTCGCCTGATGGCCTCAAGAGAGGATGTTGGGGTGTTAATCTACGATGGAGCCCAATATTCTTTCAACGCATGATGGCACCCACAAATTTGCATTGAAACGGACTTGAACCAGGTCCTCCTGAAGATCTCCATAAACTATGGAGATGGTAAGGTTTGGGAACATGAGGTTAATTACAAGATTGTGTCCAATGCCTGCTATCGTTGCAGGCAACAAGGTCATAGGATCAAAGATTGCCCCTTGAAGCAAAATACCAATAAAAACAAGATTATTCCATATGGGGCCCTAGATCCTTTCCCACAAGGTGACACTTGGGGTCATCCCCCTCTAATGGAGGAAGAAGAGGGCACTCCTGTTGAAGAGACGGATTCATAAGGATTCACCAAAGTAACATCTAGGAGGAAAGTTAGCCCTCGAGGATCAGTAGCAAGGAATGTTAGGACCATTGCTCCTTCGAATAACATGTACTAGAACCTAGAAAAGGAGATTATTGAGGTCAACCTCCCAAGGGATAACCATTATGATGAAGACCCTGCTGATAATACCCTTGGGTGCTCTACCAACAAAGAAGACAGCCAAGCAGGTTACACCACAAGTAAAGAGGAAGGCTTCACTATTAGCAATGAAGACAACCTTGACAATGAAAGCTCCTACTCTTCCGGTTTTCCTGTCAAGCTTACTACAACAAAAGTCAAAGCTTAAAGGGAAACAACTGTCAGGCATGCCTTGGAAGAGACCCCTCAAGAGTAGATTCCTAAATCAAGAAGCTCAGAGGAAAAAAGAAGATCACAAGAAAAAAAAGATCGAGTCCCTCCCCTCAAAGAGGGAAACCATCAATAATGAAAATCACATCGCTAAACATCAGGGGTTTGTCTAACCCCTCACAGCGGTGATTCTCGGTCAATGGTTCAAAGAGAAGTGCCTCAACCGCGACTTTATTGTGCTTACAATAGATTAAAATTGACGTAGAGGAGTCTCCAGAAATGTCTTAAATGCATTTCTTTGAACCACCTCTAGGTCTTCACTTCACACCCTACGAGGGTGAGGGGCGCTGAAATTGGTATTAGTCACCCTTGGTCTCGCAAATTGACCTTGACTTGTGAAGATCAAAGTCATCGTTGGATTGCTGCCTCTATCGGGTTCCCTAATGAGTTCACTGTGGTCTCAATTTATGCCCCTAATGGAGAGGCATATAGAATCGATATGTGACTTCCCTCGACTCTCTCTCACACAATGTTTTGATTTGTGGGGACTTCAACATGGTTGAGTTTCTTGAGGACCAAACCGATGGAATAACAAGGGGAAAATTATTGACGATCGAGAAAAAGAGATATGCGATAAAATCAAGCTCCATCTCGACTTGATCGAGGTTAAAGACATGAAGGGGTTCTCCTGGTCTAACCTTCAACAATGATTGGGGGACTCTTTGAGGAAAGAAAGACTTGATAAATGTTACATCGACCAAAACACCATCCTATAGTGGGGTTAGTCCTTCGATTTCCCAACACATGGACCTAACTATCTTGGACCACTACCCAATTATTCTTTCTTTCAAATCAATTCCCATGCTCTGGAAAGCGCCTTGGTTTCATGCTTGTCAGACGTCGTTTTCCCTCCCCTTTGTCCACCAAGAAATTTATGCAGTATGAGCGAAGGCCTTTGCCTTCTGTAATGAATCAGCTAAGTGCTGGAGAAGCGCAGTGGAAAGGAGTCGACAAGTTTTGATCAGGAATCATAAGGCCATAAGAGATATCTGAAAAAAAAGAAGAGAAACGGTGTACTGGAGGCTCTCACGGCTTGAAGAAGAAGTGAACAAAGGTAACTTGCAATGACAACAAGGGCTTTTGGAAATCAGGGCAAGACTAAGACTCGAGGAAGAGGTTCAAAGGAAAAATATGCAAATATTCTTCAGAGATTGGTGGGCAGGGAAAGTTGACAAATCATCAAAAGAGATGTGTAACATCCTCAAAAGGAAACAAGCTAAGGAAGCCATCCTCTTCTTGGTCGACAACAATGGGATCAAATGTAGCAGAGAAGTTGAGAATAGATCTATCATCATCCAGCACTTTACCCATCTTCTCAGGGTCTCAATTCCTCTTTCCCTACACAGGTGTGACTACATGGAAAACATCTCAAGTATTCCTCAACCTAGAATCCCACAGAACATGAATTCTCTGCTGTGTGCTAACATTTCCGAGAATGAAATTATCAAGGTTATTGATGGTCTTCCCAATGGAAAAAGTCCGGGTCCTGATGGCCTCATCAATGCGTTTTTCAAGTCCTTCAAGTACGTGGTGGCCACCCGCTGCGTCTGGTATGGCAAGAGGCTCTCTCCTTTGGTGCCCTCCCTAAGTGTCTTAATAATTGTGTCATCAAGTTAATTCACAAAAGGGGAGATAAGAACAAAATAAAAAATTGGCGGCTGATTACCATGCTCCAAACTGGATACAAGATAATTGCCAAAGTTATCGCCAACAGAATCTCTTGTCATTTAAAGTCATGGCGTTGTGAGGACCAGAAAGGTTTTATCAAAGGTGGATCTATACTTGAAGCAATTGTCAATATTTGGGAAGGCCTTGCATTTGCTGAGAAGTCTGCACAATATCTGGTATTCATTAAGATTGACTTCGTCAAAGCGTATGACAGATTGGAATGGGACTTTATTCTTGAACCACTAAAAGACCTTCCATGCAACCAAAAGTTCACGAAGATGGTTTCCACTCTGCTCTGAAACGCTTCAACGAGAATAAATATCAACGGTAAGCTATCTGATGCCATACGTTTAAAAAGATCTATCAGGAAAGGTTGTCCAGTGGCTCCTCTACTCTTCGCTATCGCCTCGGATGGCCTCAATCGCCTATTTAGGCATCACATGGATGCTGGCAATCTCAAGGGTTTTTCCCTACTTCTAGATCACGACCAAATGATTGCGAGACTCTTCGCCAATGACATGAATGCCTTTGTACTTACCGATATGAACAGCATTGAGGTGCTCTCGAGGTGCTTTGACACCTTTTGTGTGGCGTCTGGCTCAAAAATAAACCATGCTAAAACTGCCTTCAAAGCAATCTGTGGACCTCCACCCCAACTGTTGTTAGATCAAAGGTGTCAAGTTATCCCTAGAGGCCAAGTCTTCCTTCTCCCCCGTGTTCCGATGGGCTTAAACATCTCAATGGACCAACGGTGGAACTAGGTTGGATAGCAAACTAAATCAATGGAAAGGAATGCAAGTTAACTTGGCAGGGCGTGCAATGGTTGTTAACACATTTATGCTTCCTACAACTATTTACTTTATCTCGTGTTGGAGACCTAAGGATAAAGAGTTGGCCAAAGTGGAAAGACTCTTTTGAAACTTCCTATGGCCTAGGGACCCCAATAGGAGGGGGATTCCCAAAATCAAATGGGAAACTTGCATTAGCTCAAAAGACTCAAGGGGCTTGGGTATTTTGGATATCGCTGGGTTGGCTGACAAGTTGGCAGCAAAGTGGTTTACAAAGGCTTGGAGCAACACTGACGCCTCTTGGGCTAAATTGATCTTCAGAAACGTGAAATACCTTACCCTGGTTGGCCATCCTAGTTGGAAGGACATAGGGATTCTCACGCTTTTGTTCTCCCTCCACCCGATGTCCCCTAAAGGCTCTTGCCTCGTGTGTTCCTTATGAAGAGTTGGAATATAAGGCCAAACAATTTATCAAAGTCAATGAGGAGTGGAAGTGGGTGGCTAGGATAAGAAAAAATGACTCTATCTGGTTCTCGATCATTGGCATTAGGGGGTGGAGTCTTGGAACCTCCAAACTACTAAGCAGCTATGGAACAAGGGGTTCAAAATGTGGAAACAACTCTGGAAAAAAGAGAACTGCCAGTGGATCAGGTTTGAAGACCTAGGCCCGACAGATAGAGTTACCCTCGAGGAATGGACTCTTCTTCAATGTAGGTGTTTAGCATGGAACCGCTCAACTACCTTCTTTCTCTGCAGACAAGATCTTCCTTCCCTAGAGGGCCTCAAATGGAGCAATGGTAAGAAACTATCCAGAATCCCCAACTTCAAAGAGAACTTAGATGGTCATCACACGCTTAAAAAGGTGTGGTGCCTTTCTTGGACCAAACTTCGATGGGAACTTAAGTTCATCTCTATTTGGCACCCTCTAATTGAGATCAAAAAGTCCGTTCTCATGTGGCAGATCGTCCATAAGGGTAGCTAGTCCAATGCGTGGGATAACAAAATTTGTGGTGCGCCTCCATGGTGCAAGCATTGCCATTGTTGCATCAAAGATTTAGTTCACCTTTTCTTCGATTGCCCCAAGTCCCTTGTTATCTGGCATCACGTGACTTGGGTATTGAGGCTCACGAACCAAATCAATTGGCAACAGGTGCTGTTGGGTGAGGCGGTTGGCTCCTCATCAAGGTTATGGAATGCCATCAGGGGTGAGACTCTTTGGAAGATTTGGAGGGAGCGATATCCTGTCAATTTTGGACAAACCCCAAAGGAATGGTCGATTGAGAAATCCTTGTTTCTTCTAGGTAAAACAATCTCCTGAGATAAGAGATCTCCACCATTTAGACATCGCCATATTTATCTCCTCGAAGATAACAAGCTGAAACCCAAATGAGTTCCACATGAGAGAGATAATAGATTTATCCGCCTCATTTGTAATGCCCTCTAGCTTATGGAACTTGTCCCCTGCATTGTGGGATTTGAAGCATCCCATGGGCACTAGTCCCACTCACTTGTAACTTTTCTTCTTTATTTTAATTAAAGTCCGTGAACATGCCAAAGCGGAACTTCCTTTATATATTTCAAAAAAAACGTTTATATGTATTTATATGTGTGAGTCTCTGTCTGCGTGTGTCTGCGAGAGAAAGAGAAAGAGTTTGTATTTAAGCAATGCCGTTACGCGTGTGAGATGTACGTCTCCATGTATTTAAGCAATGTACGTTTCCATGTACACTTGTGTTACGTGTATGCATTTGTGTGTGTGTCTCCGTGTTTCGAACTTTCGGTGCACATATTCTGCGTCTACGAGTTTGCCTCTGTCAGTACGCATGTGTACGTATGAGCGTGGAAATTACTCTCCGTTGACTACGTATCTCTCCCTTGCGCCTTCTCTTTATACATCGCTTTAGTCCACCGTCTCCCTTGCCTCTGTCTTCCCTGTATTGATAGTGCACGTCACGTCAACACAGACTCTAACATCAACAAGGATTTTAACATCAACAACAAATTTTTTTTGAAAAGCAGGAAAATATAAATTAACAGAGGAATGCTATATCAGTGCAGAGGGCAGGAGTTCCTCAGAACAAAGAGGTTACAAGGAGTATGACATTGCATATCTGTGCTCAGAGTAGATTTGAGCTAACAGAGTTTTCCAGCTAGAGTACCTATTTTCATACAGAAGAGAATGCATTTCCTAGGGGGGCATAGAGGGCTTGACAATGCTCTTAATACAATTAATAGCCACTTTCCTAAGGGTATTGGGGAGGGCAATGAGGAAGCTTTTCCTCACATTACCAAAGACTCTGTTGTTTCTGCTTAGCGAGATGGCCCACAATATGTGCTCTCTCCAAGTATTCCACAACAAAAAGTCCATATTTCTGCAACAACCAAGCATAACATCTAGCTTTTGAAGCCTGGGAGCTTGGATGCTATGCAAGTAATTTTCCACAGGGGCCCAAAAGGGCTAAGCATGGGCACATTCAAAGAAAAGGTGACAAACATCCTCCACTCTACCACAAAATGCACATTTACCTCCATCAATAAATATTTTCCTGACTCTGGGACCTACCCACAACCCTTGATGTATAACCAGCCACTAGAGAAAGGAATATTTTCTCCTATTAGGGTAGGCCCACAGAGATTTAAATCTTTAAGACCACTGAGAGGGGGACAAGTTAACTTTCCAAGTCCTGTTCAATTTGGGAATGATGGCATCCAAAGACCCTTTATTCCTTTTGAAGTTACACTAGATAAGCTCTCCAATAGTTCTGAGCCTGAGAGCCTGCCATCTACATTGGTTCAACTACAGCTCCAGCATAGATTTATGTCGTATCAGAACCTACAAGCAAGACAGGGAAATATTAGGCATGTTAAGGAGGGCCTGGTCTTCTATAATACCTCCATTAGCCATAAAGTCTTTCCAGGACTTGAAGGAGAGCTTGTGACACTTGTGCTCCTTTATTGCAATCTTGCATTTGTTCTAGTGAGCCAGCCAACCCAGCCAGGGGGACTCCTGCAAATAAAAGTCAGAAAGAGAACTCAACTTGACAGGAGGAAAAAACAGAGATTTAGCTTTAAACCAGGCCATCCATATCCTGCAGACTGGAGGGCTCCCAATAGGGGAAATGGGATGAGGACAACATATGATATCCCACACATTAATGTTATGCCAAGACCTGTAGTTAGTCAGATGAAATTTAGACACATTCTTGTGGAGAAGGAAAGACCATATTTCATTACAACGAATACTTCTAAGAATCCATTTGGCAATCATTGTGTCAGCCATTTTCATAGGACTTAAAATACCCAATCCACCTTTCTCTTTAGGGAGACAACAGGTATCCCAGGAAACTTTAGCCACTTTTTTCCTAGTATCAGAGCACCCCCCCCCCCCCCCACAGAAACCTTTTAGCCAAGGAAATTACCTGACCCAACTGTTTTTGGGAAGGGGACCAACATGACAGAAAATAAACCAGTTTGGGAAGCAAGTAATGGTTCAAAATGAACGTTCTATGGGGAAGGGAGCTGTTAGCATCATACCAAAGAGACATACTTTTCTTGAATTTTTCCAGCACCCAATCCCATTTTTGAGCAAAGGAAACGTTAAACCCCATAGGAATCCCTAGTAACCTAAAAATCTCTCCATCTTTAAGGTGATTGAAACCTAGTTGAGTAATTATATCAAGAATGATGTTGCTAGAAGCTTTAAAACCTGTCTTGCTATGATTGACTTTAGAACCACTGGCCAGACAAAAAATATCCAAACATTCCAGGAATTTAGTTAGGGATTTGGATTCAACCTTCAGAACAACATTAGTGTCATCAGCAAACATTTGTCAGAAAAGAGGGGATGGGGAGTTAGGAATAACAATACCTTCCATAAGACCTTCAGTGATAGCATCTTTAACCAACCACCCCAAAGCATCACTAGCTATGGCAAAAAGCAAGGGAGCAAGAGGGAAACCTTGCCTTATAGATCTGACTAGTTTAAAGGGTTCTAAAACTTAACCCTTAACAGACACTCTATAGTAAGCATTCCCAAATAAAGAACTCACAAACTTGATAAATCTTCTACCAAGACCCAAGTCCTGTAAAGACTGAAGGATGAAATCCCACTCAATCCTATCATAGGCCTTATCAAAATCAATTTTGAAAAAGAAAAAGTCTTGACCAGACTCATAAGCAAAACCCATCCCTTCATCCTTAATCTTGCCAATGCCAGTCTTGGGAGCTAAAGCCATCATGACCACCATGTAAGTACTCTCAAAGTTCCAATTCAAGTTGTAGTCTTGTTCTTGTTCTAGTCTTGTCTAGTCTTGTATCTTGGACATTCTATCGTGTCCCGTTGTAATCTTGTAGTACTAGATCTTGTCATGTTATTTCTTGTATCTAGTTCATCTCTCCGAAGGGAGTTCTTGTAATCCTTATATCCTGTTTCATACTTATGATCTCGGGTTTCTGGATCTCATGTATCATCTCTCGTGAAGGATTGGTTAAGAAACATGGAATTTCAGTAATTCAGAAGAACAAACCAGTAGTGGCTGAAGTAGTAGATGGATGACCTCTAGCATCCAAGAATATAACCATGGAAACCATGCCATTTAGAGTACACTATGTACCTAAGGACAATCCTAGGGACTTGCGAAGAAAGAGACTATATCTCGATCCCCCTCAAGTGCATATAGTGGGGATTCACGCTTTATTTATCAATCCGATGAGTATCTAAACCTATCTGAGTGTATGAAGACATGCATTCAAATGATGATCAATGCAAATGAGCTTCCCAAAGAGTTTAAACAAGGCAAAGACTAATCCAAACAAGCTTCAACTGTCAGTCATGGTGTCATGATACTTGGAGCAGCACCCAACAATAAATTGAGCTTTTCTCTCAGCTCCGAACTCTGAATATAGCAAATAGCATATGCGTTTCAAAGCTCTCAAGAAGACGCATCCAACGGTGATATTTGCACTCAATTATGATGCATCTACTTCAAGTTATGAGCAAAATACAGAGTCACGGGAATGACCTTCCTACACTTCAATACTTCCTACACTTCACACACACCTTAACCACAGCAAACAAACACTTTCATGGATAGACAACACTTCCTAACACTCTTTTCAAGCAACACACATGCATACAAGCTCACAAAGAAGATGATACAGAGAGGAGAAGACACAAATTCGAAATTCTGTGCTCTTGATTCTCACAATGGCAAAAAGTCTCTACAAAGAGTCACAAATTGACTTATATACATGTGCCCTAAAAATGGTCCTTTCACACAAGAGACCGGCACTTTATTCACTAAAAAGGCTAATTTCCTACTAATTTACATGGGTAAGCTACTAATCTTCTGTGGGGATGCATCTAGAGGACTCCTCTAGTACATTTACATCGGAAATATATTTCAAAACGATTATGATACAAAAATAAAGTGTCCAAATCGGAAAAATTTTGGGGCCCTTCTTTTTTCTCATTGGAAATGTTAGTTTGTAATTTAATACAATGAAAATGTATAATTAGAATAAAATGCAAAATATTAAAGTGTTGCAAATGTATGTATATGAGTTAGAGTCTATGATATTAAAAGCTAGTACATCGTAGTCTATATTTTTTAGTTTGAGTGCTATGATATACATCAAGGAACATGGATGTGGGCAATGAACATGAAATAAGTAGACTTTCTAATCCAATTTCCATTTGCATTGGTTTGTTCCTAAAGATACATCCGTAATATCTCGTTTTGTTTGTGATCAGGAGAACATAGCATCCATTCAACTTATCATATTTATATATTCTACTATATTGAAAGAAAAAATGTGAACTAGCTCCTCACAATCTACATAGGTGATCGTATTTATTCCATCATATAGAATATCAATACTAAACAACTATGACGATTTATCATGGTCACTACTAAGGTAAATTTGAAGAATGTAATCTTTTTGATTGATCATGATTTATTTATCTTTAGTCATTCCATTGGAGATGTTGATAGATCTACACATATACATATATCCAATCAACAATAGAGATTTCATAGCACATACTGATTTGACATGAATAAGGAAGGTAGAACAAGAAGTTGAGTTGAATATATTGTTTCCGAATGGCAATCATATAGTGCTGCATGAAATTATCGACAAAAAGCTAAAATTTCATACCTTTGGCAACAAACAATTAGAAGCAATGTGAAAGATAGATATTAAGTCACTTATAAGATAGGGGAGCGAAATTCATTTAGAGGACTAGAAGACTTCAATATCAGCGATGGAAAAATACTCAATATCAGAAAACCTTTAGGAAATTTTTTATTTATTGTGCTTTTCATAATTTTCCCCTCTATATTCTTGTCGGTAATGTTCTTATCTCTTACGCTCTTCACGGATCTTGAATTATATTTCTACATGATTATTAGTTACTAAAAAAATAGACATTTCTTGTGATTAAACTTGTTGGTTGTACAAGTTAAAGATAAAAGTTTGTTTTAAGACACACCACATGGAGGTGGGATGTCTTTGTGTCCCTTTATGTTGTGGAAAACATACTACCACCCTCAAGACTAATCAGATCATCCTTTAATGGCTTGTATGTGTGTATGTGTGTGTGTATTTATGTGTGTATGTGTTTGTTTCTATAGCACCCGTTCTCTCTCATCCCCTCCCCACCCCGTAGCCCACAAAACCCCCCTTCTCTCTCTCTCTCTCTCTCTCTCTCTCTCTCTCTCTCTCTCTCTCTCTCTCTCTCTCTCTCTCTCTCTCTCTCTCTCTCTCTCTCTCTCTCTCTCTCTCTCTCTCTCTCTCTCTCTCTCTCTCTCTCTCTCTCTCTCTCTCTCTCTCTCTCTCTCTCTCTCTCTCTCTCCCTTTCGCGTCCCCTCTCTCTCTCCCTCTCTCTCTCTCTCTCTCTCTCTCTCTCTCTCTCTCTCTCTCTCTCTCTCTCTCTCTCTCTCTCTCTCTCTCTCTCTCTCTCTCTCTCTCTCTCTCTCTCTCTCTCTCTCTCTCTCCTGCCGTGTCCCCTCTCTCTCTCTCCCCTGCCGTGTCCCCTCTCTCTCTCTCGCTCTCTCTTTGTCTCTCTCTCTCTGTCTCTCTCTCTCTCTCTCTCTCTCTCTCTCTCTCTCTCTCTCTCTCTCTCTCTCTCTCTCTCTCTCCCTTTCGCGTCCCCTCTCTCTCTCCCTCTCTCTCTCTCTCTCTCTCTCTCTCTCTCTCTCTCTCTCTCTCTCTCTCTCTCTCTCTCTCTCTCTCTCTCTCTCTCTCTCTCTCTCTCTCTCTCTCTCCTGCCGTGTCCCCTCTCTCTCTCTCCCCTGCCGTGTCCCCTCTCTCTCTCTCGCTCTCTCTTTGTCTCTCTCTCTCTGTCTCTCTCTCTCTCTCTCTCTCTCTCTCTCTCTCTCTCTCTCTCTCTCTCTCTCTCTCTCTCTCTCTCTCTCTCTCTCTCTCTCTCTCTCTCTCTCTCTCTCTCTCTCTCTCTCCCCTCGTAGTCCCTGCACCCCTACCCCGCCATCCTCCTCCCCTGCGAACCCCACATCCCCCACGCTCCTCCCCCCGCAGCCCTTCCCCCTCTACCCCTCGCAACCCCAGTCCCTCCCACCCCCGCAGAGCTCCCCCTGTAGCTCTCTCTCTCTCTCTCTCTCTCTCTCTCTCTCTCTCTCTCTCTCTCTCTCTCTCTCTCTCTCTCTCTCTCTCTCTCTCTCTCTCTCTCTCTCTCTCTCTCTCTCTCTCTCTCTCTCTCCCCGCAGTTCCCGCACCCTGCCCCGCCAGCCTCCTCCCCCGTGACCCCCACATCCCGTAGGCTCCTCCCCCCTGCAGCCCTTCCCCCTCTGCCCCCCGCAACCCCGAGTCCCTCCCACCCCCGCAAAGCTCCCCCTGCAGCCCCCTCAGACCATCTCTCTCTCTCTGTGTGTTTATAAGAGCTTCAGGAAACAAAGCGGAGAAGTCCAAAGGGCGAAGTAAAAATCTTGTTTTGAACAGAGAAGGATTTTGTCTGAGTGGAAAGCCCCTTAATCACGAAGGCAACCGAAACTGGGAGACACGAATCATGACTCGCACCATCTATGGAGCTACAATTGGAGCACGGGCAGGAGGGGTAGGACTTTATAAACGGCAAAATCCTTTCTCTTGGTTTACATCTATGGGAGCCAATTGTGCCATAGCAACATGTTGCTTCTGTGGATTCCAAGAGTTGACTTGGGAATTGCGAGCTGCTGATCTAGATGATTGGGCGAATAACTTTCTTGGTGGGCTTGCAAGTGGTGCACTTCTTGGCAGGCTCCATGGTGGACCAACATGCTTTACCCACCGCAGTACTATTTGCATCCATAGGTACAGGGATACACTTTGGTGCACTTATGCTTAAAGAATATCGGCTGCTTGCTGCTCAAGTCTCTAATGAGGGAGATAAAGCTACTGTTTCTACAAGTAAGCAATCTCTACTAAGTGCATTGTACAATTTTGAGCTGCCTGAATGGTCTCCTATCCAAAAACTTGATGAAGAAGAAGCAAAGAGAAGGCTTGTGGAGAGAGAAAACCAATGACATAGGACATTAGACAATTTACAAACTGGGAGTCTTCTTGCCAATGACAATTGATTGTATGATATGTATCTTCCATTTTGGATGAAGTATGTCTCTTCCATATGGCCAAGTAATTGAATTGCCATTCAAAACCTTCAAAAAGAAGTTTATGATATTCATGCTACATATACAGATTTGATTGAATGTCACTGTTTTCAACTTCTGGCCTATGAGGGCCAGTCATATAGACAAATAATACAGCAGTTGGAAAAGGATAAGCTGCTGGTTGCACTATCTTTGAGGTGATAAGAAGGTCTCTAGCGTCAACGAATAAAGGAGTTGGCCGGACTCTTTTGTGCAGGGACATATTGAGCTAAAAGGCAACAAATTCAAGGCCCTAAGCTATTATCTTTCCGGATTTCTCTTACACGTGGGCAAAAGAGAGGTCCAACTTTCATATGGTCAAAAGCTACTTCTGAGGTTCATTACAAAACCACGGGCCACACATCATGAGATCTCAGCTTTCATGCAAAAGTCACACTAAAAGTGTAAATGGTAAAAGTAAAAGAAGAAAAAAAGGACTATTGCTGCCAACCATTCATGACGACTGTCTATTTTTGAGGATCCAATTCAAAATCAAGTGGCATAATTGATCTACCCATCCAATTTTGGGCAATCAATCGGCGCATGATCAGTGGACGTGAGGAATTAGCAAGGCCCTCCTGGCCTATTGGAGCCTATAAAAGCAATGGACTTGTGTTCAATTGGGATACACACATATACATACGTACGTACAGGGGTCCTCTCTTGGCACTCTGTGGCTACAAGCCTACTGTAGGAAGTCACTCTGTGGTGAGGATACAGAACATGGGCTTCCTAGTGAGGGCTAATAGCACTATAGTGTGAAGAGAGTGGCTTGGTTTTGTCATTGAGTGTGTGTCATTGGTATTTTGTGCTCTTTCCCTTAGAGCGAGTCTTCATACTTTGTATTGATCAGTGCTAGTCTGCATCTAGTTGTGTCCATTGTGCGGATTGGATGAATCCCTTCTATTGATGTTGTTTAGTTCTGGAGTGGCATGTTAGCCCAGAGCATAAACTTTTGAGCATCTCTTTTGCCTATGTTGTAATCATCTGATTCGAACTAAGGAGTGGTTGGTCTTCCATTATTGTCATTTGTCACTAATATTATCCATAAGTATTCACAACTCTGTGCAATTATTGATACCTGCCTGCTCACAGAAGTGTTAAAGGGTATATTTCCCTAAGGAGAACCTCCCTTGAATAGGAGAAGTATTGGAGTGCTTGGTGCTTGCTCCTGTTAAAAGTAGATACCCCAGTACCTCCTCTACAGTTCCATTTATGTATGTTCGTGTATTTAATTATATGTGTGGCTTGTATGTGTGTTTATGTGCATATGTGTATGTATATATGTGTATGTTTGTATGTGTGTATGTGTGTGTCTATGTATGTATATGTGTGTTGATGTGTTTAATTGTTTATGTGTGTATGTGTATTTGTATGTATATGTATGCGTTTATCAATGTGTATGTGTATGCATGTATGTATGTATGTTTGTATATGTGTGTGTATGCCTGTGTGTGAGTGTACATATCTATATGTGTGTGTGTGTAAGTGTATGTGTGTGTATATGTGTGTTTATGTGCATATGCCTAATGACTATATGTATATGTATGTGTGTGTGCATGTGTGTGTTTATGTGTATGCATGTGTTATGTGTGTGTGTGTGTGTTTATGTGTATATGTGTTTGTATGTATGTTTGTGAGTGTAAGTATGTATGTATGTTTGTACGTATGTGTGTGAGTGTATGTTTGTGTATGTATATGTGTACGTACGTAGGTGTGTGTATGTGTTTGTATATATGTGTGTATGCGTATGCCAGTAGTACTTTCTCTTATGAAGACTGTTTCTTCGTAGCTTTTTTGACAATTTTCATCGCTGCAAATCACGTTTGTAAGGTCTTATCTTTTAATTGGAGTACCAAAGTGTCATTACTTAATTTGAGTGAGTTGTAAGTAGAATCAATAATAATGAACCCGTGTCTTCTCGTTGGATTTCTAGAAGCCCAAAACCTTCCAAAATCATGTTAAAGAGCTCTTCTCTCTTCTCAATCAATCCCAAACGTAGCCTTGGAAGACGTTCATGTCCAACATTTTGATTTGTAAAATAAAATATCGTACACGTCGAATATTACCAACAGAAAGATAAGAGTAGTTGACGTTCTTCTCTACGTTGCTATGCATAGAGGTACCGCGATGGAAAATTAACTCGGCGGAGATTGATGCTAGAGTTTCCACAATTGACTGATAGTTTCCACAATTGACTGGTAGTAGATATACGCAAAAGTTCCACAGGGACTCATCACCAAAATCATAAACAAATGCTTATACGAATCCTGAGAAGTTTCTGCAACAACCTGGGACGAGATGACTATAATATATTCCGCCTATAAGTTGCTGGTTGATTTCATTCCGTTTGGTCGAAGTTCCTATTAAGATACATGCTTCCCAATAAGCGACTAATTGGAGGCGCTATATACTTAACTTCCCCAGAGTTTCTGTGAATAATAATGTCTGTAGATGGTTGCCATACATCATGAGTCGTATGTTTAACTAGAGACTACTTCACAGCTCCTACGTCTCTTACAGTTTCTAATGGTGAAAGTAGCACTATTTCTCTAGTTTCTTGGTTTTTTTTTCTTGATTGCTCTATGCAAGGCTCATAGGAGCACGCACGAGCTTTGATTCTGCTCATCGATATCCAAGAAAGAGGCAAGACGGATATATTTCTCATGAGCTTTTACGCTACGGCTATCTCTCTAGCGTATTTACTCAACCTCTTCTACGCTTCGGTATCTCTTAACAATTTCAAAGCTGCTGCCACCTTCCACGCATGGGGATTGGTGATCACCTTCCACCCATGGGGATTGGGGAATCACCTTCCACGCATGGGGATTGGGGGATCAAAATGAGGTAAAGCTCGTCCAGACATAAGAGCATCCAAGGCTTGTGCGTTTCCCTAGCTTGAAAAGACGTTAAGGACGGTTCCTCGCTCCAGGTCTACTTGCAGGGGTACAATGAAGATCCACAATGAAATGAAGTAGAGTTAAAGGTTGAGTGAAGTGGAGGTTTGGAAAGCAGTAAACATGCTTCATCAGTGATGAAATTATACGGTGAATAAATTTGTAAACGGGGGGCGAAAATAACGCATTTAAACTAATGGCCGTGCTTGTTGCTTGTCAAGAGGGACATATCTTCGAAGTTTAATATGTTATAACTTCTCTATTTCGACATTCAGTATGATGGATAGTCTTTTTTTTTCCAAGGGAAAAAAAAAAAGAAAATTGGACCACGAATTGCATGATGAAAGCCCGATTTTCTGTGTCCCACCTGAGATGAATTTGCTGCCACGAGGTCGATGAGGTCTACATGATAGCGGTCACCTTTCAAAAGATCAGGGAGAATACCGTATGAAATCCGAGTACGTCGCAGCAGATGAGATGCAGCACAGAAGACGAGGAGATTTAGTTACAGAGCAGAGAAGCTTGTTTCATCTTGCTTGTTTCGTCTTTCCTTTCAGGCAAGATGAATTCGCCGTCACGACATGAATTGTTCTGGCGAGGGGAGAATTTAGTGCGCTGGTCACTCCATAAGCATGGATGCGCATGGTCCTTGATGGAGTTGGTACTCTCAAGCTCCGTGTTGCTTTCCACAAACGTGAGAATTTGGCGCAGCATTGTACGAGTATCAATGCTCATTGATACAGACGGTCCACGGTACTGAACCTCAACAAAGTCAAAGGGGAGTAGCTCGCACGATCATAGTTTAAAAGGAAAGCTGAAGTACAGAGGAAGCTTAAAAGAGTACGTTACTGGAATAGAGAAAAGAGCTCCTCGTACACTTTTAATCTGGTAGATTACAGAAGACGATAAGCCATCCCATACTGTCCAATAGAGTAGATAGTATGGCAAATGGACTGCATGAACATCAATCACGAATTCTTTCATTCAACAGTTGAAGGTAGGAGCAATAGCAACAAATACACAGAGTTGTTTGTAGATTGTGTTCAACAAGTGTTTTTTTATCTAGAAGCAGATTATGTTGGCTTATGAAAAAACGAGAAAATCGCTCCTTATTGTCACGAATTTTGGTTGAAAATGTCTGAAACCTCGCAAACATGGTCCCAAAGAAGAAAGAGAGAGACAAAGAGGACGCCAAGGCCCGTTTGAGCTGATTATAAAGGAAGGTAGTGGTTCTTGGTCTTTGGAAATAAGGTCTTCGAAGGGTAGGGGAAAAGAGTGTGGTTTGTTATTAATGAAGTTATTTTCCCACTGGATGATGAACTTAAAACACAGCCTATTTTCCCCAAAACATCTTCGTCTTATGGACACTATTTCTGATTAACATTTTTGGACAATTTTCATTGCTGCAAATCACGTGTGTAAGGTTTTATCTTTTTTTTTTTATATATAAAGGAAGTTCGGCCTTAGCCTAATCTCCCGGACTTTAATTATAATAAAGAGAAAAAGTTACAAGTGAATGGGACTAGTGCCCATGGGACCCCCCAAATCCCACAACGCAGGGGAGGAGTATGGCAAGCTACAGAGCATTACAAATGAGGCGGATAACATTACCATCACCCTCATGTGGGACCCATTTGGGTTTCAACTTGTTGTTTTCGAGGAGATAGATACAGTGATGTCTAAACGGTGGCGATCTCTTGACTCGGGAGATTCTTTTACCAAGGAGAAACAAGGATTTCTCGATCGACCATTCCTTAGGAGTTTGGCCAAAATTGACGGCACAGCGCTCTCTCCAAATCTTCCATAGAGCCTCACCTCTGATGGCATTCCACAGCCTCGAAGAGCATCCGATCGCCTCACCCAACATCACTTGTTGCCAGTTGATTTGACTCGTGAGTCTCAAAACCCGGGACACGTGATGCCAGATAACACGGGACTTGGGGCAGTCAAAGAACAGGTGAGCTAAATCTTCTATGCACCGATGGCAACGCTTGCACCATGGCGGCACACCACAGATTTTGTTAGCCCTTGCATTGGTCCAGATTCCTTTATGCAAGACCTGCCACATGAGAACGGACTTTTTGACCTCAATTAGGGGGTGCCAAAGAGACATGAATTTTAGCTCCCACCGAAGTTTGGTCCAAGCAAGGCACCACCTCTTGTTAAGGGTGTGGTGAACATCCAAATCCCCTTTGAAGTTCGGGATTCTGGAAAGCTTCTTACCATTGCTCCATTTGAGGCCCTCCGAGCAAGGAAGATCCTGACCGCAGAGAAGGCGGGTAGTTGAGCGGTCCCAGGCTAAACACCTGCTTTGAAGAAGAGTCCATTCCTCAAAGGTAACGCTAAGTCTCGGATCCAAATCTTTGAACCTAATCCACTGGCTGGTCTCTTGTTTCCAGAGCTGTTTCCACTGTTTGAACCCCTTGTTCCATAACCGCCTTGCAGTTTGGAGGTTCCAAGACTCCACTCCCCGAATGCCACTGATCGGGAACCAAATAGAGTCATTTTGTCTTATGCCAGCCGCCCACTTCCAATCATCACTGATTCTGATGAACTGTTTGGCCTTGTTCCAATTCTTCCATAAGGAACACACGAGGCTAGAGCCTTTAGGGCAGACCGGGTGGGGGTAGAACAAAAGCGTGAGAATCCCTATGTCCTTCCAACCAGGGAGGCCAACAAAGGTAAGGTCTTCCGTGTTTCTGAAGATCAATTTAGCCCAAGAGGACTCCCTATTGCTCCAGGCCTTGATAAGCCATTTAGCCGCCAGCTTGTCAGCCAACCCAGCAATATCCAGAATACCCAAGCCCCCTGAGTCTTTAGGGCTAATGCAAGTATCCCATTTGATTTTGGGAATCCCCCTTCTGTTGGGGTCCCCAGTCCAAAGGAAGTTCCTGCAGATTCTTTCTACTTTGGCCAAGTCTTTCTCCTTAGGTCTCCAACACGAGATAAAGTAAATAATTGTAGACAACATAAAAGTGTTAATAACCATAGCACGTCCTGCCAGGCTGACTTGCATACCTTTCCACTGATTCAGCTTGCTATCCAGCTTGGATAGCACCCAGTTCCATCGTTGGTCCATTGAGATGTTGAAACCCATCGGAATGCCGAGGAGACGGAAGACTTGACCGCTGGGGATGACTTGACACCCCCGATCCACCAACAATTGGGGAGTAGGCCCGCTGATTACTCTAAAAGCAGTTTTAGCATGGTTGATTTTTGAGCCTGATGCCACACAAAAGGTGTGGAGGCACCACCAGAACACCTCAATGCTGTTTATATCGTTATGCACAAAGGCATTCATGTCATCAGCAAAAAGTCTCACAACCAATTGGCCGTGATTTAGAGGTAAGGAAAGACCCTTGAGATTGCCAGCGTCCATGTGATGCTTTAATAGGCAGCTGAGTCCATTCGAGGCGATAGCGAATAGTAAAGGAGCCAGAGGGCAGCCTTGCCTAATTGATCTTTTTAAACGAATGGGCTCAGAGAGCTTACCGTTGATGTTTATTCTAGTTGAAGCATTTCCAAGAAGAGTGGAAACCATCTTCGTGAACTTTTGGCTGCATCCAAGGTCTTTCAATGATTGAAGAATAAAGTCCCATTCCAATCTGTCATACGCTTTGTCGAAGTCAATCTTAATGAAAACTAGATCTTGAGCAGACTCCTCCGCAAAAGCAAGGCCTTCCCAAATATCAATAATTGTTTCAAGTATAGATCTACCTTTGATAAAACCTTTCTGGTCCTCGCACAGCCATGACTTTAAATGACAGGAGATTCTGTTGGCGATAACTTTTGCAATTATCTTGTATCCAGTTTGGAGCATGGTAATCGGACGCCAGTTTTCAATTTTGTTCTTATCTCCCCGTTTGTGGATTAACTTGATGACGCCATTATTCAGGCACTCAGGGAGGGCACCGAAGGAGAGAGCCTCTTGCCACACGAGGCGTAGTGGGGTGGCCACCTGAAGTTTGAAGGACTTGAAAAACTCATTGGTAAGGCCATCTGGACCCGGACTTTTCCCATTGGGAAGGGCATCAATAACCTCGATAATTTCATTCTCGGAGATGTTAGCATCCAGTAGAGCAATCAAGTTCTGTGGGATTCTGGTTTGAGCAACCCTTGAAATGGTTGCCATGGAGTCGCGCCTGTGGGGGGAAAGAGGAGTCGAGACCCCGAGAAGATTGGTAAAATGTTCGACGATGATAGTTCTATTCTCCACTTCCGTGCAACATTCAGTTCCATTGTTATCGACCATTAGGGGGATGGATTCCCTAGCTTGTTTCCTTTTGAGGATGTTACACATCTCTTTCGTTGGTTTGTCGGCCTTCCCTGCCCACCAATCTTTGAAGAAAATTTGAAGATTTTTCCTTTGGACCTCCTCCTCTAATCTTAGCCTTCCCCTGATTTTCAAAAGACCCTGTTGGCAATGTAACTTACCTTTGTTCACCTCTTCTTCAAGCCGTGAGAGCCTCCGGTACACCGTTTCTCTTCTTTTTTTTCGAATTCCTCTTATAGCCTTTTGAGTCCTGATTAGAATTTTACGAGTCCTTTCTACTGCGTTTCTCCAACACTTAGCTGGTTCATTACAGTAAGCAAAGGCTTCTGTCCACACCTCAGAAATTTCCTGGTGGACAGAGGGGAGGGAAAATGATGTCTGACAAGCATGAAACCAAGGAGCTTTCTGGAGCATGGGAATCGGTTTGAAGGACAGAGTAATCGGATAGTGGTCTGAGATAGTGAGGTCCATGTGTTGAGAAATCGAAGGAATACCCCACTGAAGGATGGTGTTCTGATCGATGTAGCATCTATCAAGCCTTGCTTTCCTCAAAGAGTCCCCCGACTGGAGATTAGACCAGGAGAACCCCTACCTGTCTTTCACTTCGACCAGGTCGAGATGGAGCTTGATTTTATCCCAAATCTCTTTCTCCTGACCGTCAATAATTTTTCCTTTGTTATTCCATCGGTCCTCAGGAAACTCAACCATGTTGAAGTCCCCACAAATCAGAACATTGTGTGAAAGGGAGTCAAGGGAAGCCCAAGTATCCATTCTATCTGCTTCGCCATTAGGGGCATAAATTGAGACCACAGTGAACTGGAAAGGAGACCCGAAAGAGGCAGCAATCCAACGATGATTCCGACCTTCAAAAGTCGAGGTCACATTGCTAGACAAGGCGTGACTGATACCGATAGAAGCACCCCCCGTCCCTCTAGGATGAGAAGTGGAGAACCAAAGGTGGTTCGGAGAAATGCATTTAAGCCGTTTTTGTAGTTCCTCTCCGTCGATTTTAATCTCTTGTAAGCAAATAAAGTCAGGGGCGAAGCACATGTCTTTGAACCACTGGCCAAGAATCGAAGCTCTTGACGGGTCAGACAGACCCCTAACGTTCCGTGTATTTGGAGTACCAAAGTGTATTTGGAGTACCAAAGTGTCATTACTGATTTTGACTGAGTTGTATGTCGAATCAATAATAATGAATCCGTGTCTTCCCGCATTGGATTTTTAGAAGCCCAAAACCTTCCAAAATCATGTTGAAGGACTCTCTTCTCTTCTCAATCAATCTCAAACATAGCTTTGGAAGAGGTTCATTTCCAACGCATATTTCTGTAGAATAAATTATCGTACACGTCCAATAGTACCAACAGAAAGATAAAAGTAGTTGACGTTCTTCTCTACGTAGCTATGCATAGAGGTACATCGATGGAAAATCAATTCCTCAATTAGTAGGGGGATGCTTAAGTAAGGAGATTGATGCTAGAGTTGCCACAATTGACTAATAGTAGATATACCTAAATCATAAAGTAATGCTTATACGGTACCTGAGAAGTTCCTGCAAAAACCTAGGACTAGATGACTATAATATATTCCGCGTAGAAGTTTCTTGTTGATTTCATTCCGTTTGGTCGAAGTTCCTAAGTTTAACACATGCGTCCCAATAGTAATAGAGATTACAGCCTAATTGGGGGCGCTATAATCTTAAGTTCTCCATAGCTTCTGTGAATAAAAATGTCTGTAGATGGTTCACAGCTCCAACGCTGTCTCTTACAGCTTCTAATGGTGAAAGTAACACTATTTCTCTATTTTTCTTGTTTTTTTTCTTGTTTGCTCTATGCAAGACTCGGAGGAGCACGCATGACCTTTGATTCTGCTCATCGATTTCCAAGAAAGAGGCAAGACGGATCTATACTTATGAGCTTTTACGGTACGGCTAGCTCCCTAGCGCATTTACTCAACCATTTCTACACTATGGTATCTCCTAACCATCTGAAAGTGTGCGGCCAACTTCAACCCAGGGGGATTCGCGGATCAGCATCAAAATGAGGTAAAGCTCGTCCAGACATAAGAGCATCGAAGGCTTGTGGGTTTCCCTAGCTTGAAAAGAGGTTAACGAAGGATCCTCGCTCCAGATCTACTTGCAAGGGTACAATAAAGGGTACAATGAAGATCCACAATGAAATGAAGTACAGTTAAAGGTTGAGTGAAGTGGAGGTTTGGAAAGCAGTAGTATGCTTCATCAGTGATGAAGTTATACGGTGAATAAATTTGTAAATGGGGGCGAAAATAATTCAATTAAACTAATCGCCGTCCATGTTGCTTGTCAGAGCGACATACCTTCGAGGTATAATATGCTATAACTTCTCTATTTCGACATTTAGTATGATGAATCGTCTTCTTTTTTTCCGAAGAAAAAAATTGGGAGAACGAATTGCATGATGAAAACCCGATTTTCTGTGTCCCACCTGAGATGAATTTGCTGCCATGAGGTCGATGAGGTCTACATGCTCGCGGTCAGCTCTCAAAAGATCAGGGAAGATAGCGTATGAAATCCGAGTGGGTCGCAGTAGAATAGATGCAGCACAGACGATGAGGAGAGTTAGTTACAGAGCAGAGAGCTCCACAATAAAAGCTTGTTTTTCGGTTCCGTTCAGGCAAGATGAATTCGCCGTCATGACATGAATAATTCTGGCGAGACGAGAATAGAGTGCGCTGGTCACTCCATAAGCACGGATGCGCATGGTCCTTGATGGAGTTGGAACTTGGTACTCTCAAGCTCCGTGTTGTTTTCCACAAGCGTGAGAAAACGGCGCAGCATTGTACGAGTATCAATGCTCATTGATGCAGACGGTCAACGGTACTGAACCGCAACAAAGTCAAAGGGGAGTAGCTCGCAAGAGCATAGTTTAAAAGGAAAGCTGAAGTACAGAGGAAGCTCAAACAGTATGTTAGTGGAACATAGAAAAGAGCTGCTCGTGCACTTTCCATCTGGCAGAATACAGAAGACGATAAGTGATGAATGGCAAATGGACTGGATGAAGCTCAATGTCGAATTCTATCATTCGACGGTTGAAGGTAGAAGCAATAGCAACGAATACTCAGAGTTGTCTGTAGATTGTGTTCAGCAAGTGATTTTTATCTAGAAGCGGAATATATTGGCATATGAAAAAACGACTGAATCACACCTTATTGTGAAGAATTTTGGTTGAAAATGTCTGAAACCTCGCATGCATGGTTGCCATTGCAGAAAAGCTTAGGATGCTTGGGATACACTTACCACATTGTACCAAGCTAGGAATGAGGCTCGTGTTGTTTACCTTCGAAAACAGTTGGAGAGTGAGCACATGAATGAAGGTGATTCTATGGACAGTTTTCTATGGACTTGAAGGAGCAGTTGATTTCTGTTGATGAGGTTATACCAGATAGCTCACTTGTGCAGACCATTCTGAATGGCCTTCTTGATTCATATCAGAGTTTTGCTTCTACTCTTCGGTTGATGATGAAAGGCAATCCAAATGCCTTATTATTTGAGGAGTTAGTCTTTGTTCTGTTGCAGGAAGATTAGTCCAGGCTAAACAGGTCCATTATGCGAGTTGCAGATCAAGCTTTCCTGGCTAGTCAAAAGGGCAAAGGAAAATGGAGCTCTTCAACTAGTAAGCAGAAATCTGTTAATTCTGCATATTTGAAGAAGGAAGATAAAGATGAGAAGAAATCAGAAAAGCAGAAATTGTTTTGTAAGTACTGTAAAGGGAATGATCATATCATAAAGAACTATCCAAAACTTGCTGCTAAAGAGGCAAAGAAGAAAGAGGCTAGAATGGTTGTTGCAGAGGCCTCTACACCAAAAACAGAGTCTGCAAATCTTGTGCAGGAAGAAGAATGGGCGTTTACTACTGTCTGCAGTTTTGACCCATCTTCTCATGAGCAGTGCATGTCTGCAATAGACTCAGATGTTTGGTATTTTGATAGTGGGGCGACCAAACATATTACCTCGCAGCGCAGTTTCTTCTCTTCACTGGAGCCTGCCCCTACAGGGAATACTGTTACATGCGCCAACAACTCCTCTTATCCTGTTATGGGAGTTGGTAAGATCATTTTGACTACTACTGATGGTAGTTCTTTCACTTTCTCAGATGCTTTATTTGTGCCAGGGATCAAAAAGAACCTGTTATTAGTTTCTGCATTAGCCAAGATTGGCTTGGTTGTGAAATTTGTTGATGATAGGTGTATAGTTCATGATCTGTCTAATGGCAATGTGATTATTGCTTCTGGCATCTTATGTCGTGGGCTGTATAAGCTCATAGACTATGAAAGATCTCTAAATGATTTGGCATGCGCAGTAAATGATTCTCAGGTTATGTCAGATGCAAAGCTTTGGCATGCATGCTTTGGTCATCTGAATTTTGCTAGTTTGCTACGCCTACAGAAATCTCAAATGGTGTCCTCGTTGTCCAAACTTGAGGCACCTGGAAAACATGTTTGTGAAGGCTGTATTTTGGGCAAAATGGAGCGTTCATCCTTTCCAAAACATGGGCTACCCAGAAATTACAGCTTATACATAGTGATGTCTGTGGTCCTATGCAGACACCCTCTTTTGGAAATTACCTTTACTTCGTGACTTTCATTGATGATTTTTCCAGGCATGCATGGGTATATCCACTCAAAGCAAAGTCCGAAGTGTTCATGTGCTTCAAACAGTTTTTGGTTTTGGCTGAAAATCTGTTAGCATGTAAAATGAGCACCCTCCATTCTGATCGAGCAGGGGAATATATGTCTTTTGATTTCAATGCATTTCTGGTTGAACGTGGGATAAAACACCAGTGTAGAGTGTCGTATACACCTCAACAGAATGGAGTTGCTGAACGAAAGAAGAGGTCACTCATGGAGATGGCGAGGTGCATGGTCAAGAGTCAAGCTTTACCACATAGTTTCTAGCTTGAGGCTGTCATGTGTGCAGCATATGTACTGAATAGGTGTCCCACTAAAGCACTGTAGACTATCACTCCATATGAGGCTTGGCATGACCGCAAGCCATCTGTTGCTCATCTGCGTGTTTTTGGTTGTTTGGCATATGCACTAGTGCCTAAACAACATCGCAAAAAATTGGATGATAAGGCAGTAAAATGTATTTTTGTTGGGTACAGTTATGAAAGTAAAGGCTATCGTCTGTATCATCCAGAGACTAAACGCATTCTGGTTAGACGTGATGTTGTCTTTGTGGAAGATGCTATTCAGCCATTGCTTTCATGTACTAAGTAGACATCTGTTAGCTCCAAAGACATGTATGATACTTTGATGCCTCTTTTTATAGGTGGACAGTCTAGTGCTGGTCCTAATGAGGCAACTTCTCAGCCTTTGCAAGTTTCATATGATGATGCAGATCATTCCATTTCTGATGCAGATTTACATGATGCACTTGTTGATGAGAGAGCTGATATTGAGCAGGCAAAAACTATGCCAAAATGGTTGGTACAGACTTTGCGTGACAACAAATTAGATGCACCTTTGTCATATTGTAGTCGTTCAGGCTCTCATAGTGCCTCCTTTGCATCAGATTGCTATGCTATGGCTGTGTCTAGTCTCTATGATGAGAATGAGCCTGTTTATTTTGATGAAGCACAGAATTCAGAAAATTGGATGGCTGCTATGCAATCTGAATATGATGCTATAATGAAGAATGGTACATGGTCTTTATGTGACTTGCCTCCTGGCAAGAAGGCCATTGGCACTAAGTGGGTATACAAGCTGAAGTGTAAACCTGATGGTACAGTTGACAGGTATAAGGCTAGGCTTGTTGCAAAGGGTTATGTACAGGAACAAGGCATTGATTTTGATGAGACCTTTGCACCTACATGTCGTATGACTACTGTTCGGAGCATTTGTGCACTTGTAGCGCATCGTGGTTGGAATGTACATTAGTTGGACATTAAAACAACATTTCTGAATGGTGACTTGCATTAAGAAGTGTATGTTTTTCAACCCCGTTGTTTTTGTGTAGAAAGGGCATGAAAACCAGGTGTGCAGGTTAAAGAAGGCATTATATGGTTTAAAGCAAGCACCACGTGCTTGGTATGAGAAGATACATGCCTATCTGGTTGCACATGGTTTTAGAACAGTCCAACCGAAAGCACCTTATATGTTTAGCATGCTAATGATCTGCTTCTGATCATTGTTGTCTATGTTGACGACATGTTGCTCACTGGTCCTACTGAGAAGCATATTGCTGATTTCAAGGCTGATTTTCATGCCTCATTTGAGATGTCTGATTTGGGGCATTTGCATCACTATTTGGGCATTCACTTTATGCAAGTTGATGATGGAATGGCTTTGTGTCAAACGAAATATATTGACACATTATTGCAGCGTTTTGGCCTTGACGAGTGTAAGCCTATTGCCACTCCTATGGAGACAGGTTTACGATTGAGTCTTCATGATGCTGGAGATGCATTTGATGTTGTTCTCTATCAGCAGGCTGTTGGATGCTTGATTTACTTATGCATTACTCGGCCAGATATTTAGTTTGCTGTCTCACAGATGAGCAGGTTTATGCATTGCCCAGGAGTCATGCATTGGAAGGCGGTTAAGTGCATCTTTCGCTACTTGAGTGGTACTCGGCTACTTGGGTTATTTTATCCCAAGGGGGGATCACTACCACCAGATTTGCATGCTTCTTCTGACTCAGATTGGGCTGGTTGCTATGACACTCATGTGTCCACCAGTGGTTTTTGGTTCATGCTTGGTAGCTCATGTATATCTTTGTGGAGCAAGAAGCAGCCTACTGTGGCCACTTCTAGTTGTGAGGCTGAGTATAGGGAAGCTTTCACAGTGACTGTTGAGTGTGTGTGGCTCAGATGCCTTATGGCTGATTTGGGTGTTGGCGAGTCTTCTGCCACCACCATCTTCACTCACAGTCAGAGCGCATTGGCAGTTGCGAGGAACCCTATGTTCCATGCTCGCACTAAGCACATTGAGGTGCATTATCACTATGTCAGGGAGAGGTTCTCTACTGGGGAGATCAGCTTGGCATATGTGCCCACGTAGGAGAACATTGCAGACCTTTTCCCGAAGGCTCTGCCTAGGGAGAAGTTTGAAGCTTTCCGCAAAGCTTTGGGCTTACTTCCTTTTGTGGAGTGATTTCCACATAGCTTGGCACTTCCTTATACATGAGTGCCAGCTCCTTGTTCACTGCATCACTCCCAGGGGGGATTTGTTGATATATTTAGGTAGTGATGTCTGTGAACACACTAGGACCGTCCGGGAAATTTTTTCCCTCTTTAGGAGGTTTTCTTCCCCCAGCTTGTATATACGCCTATTGCCCTAATGGGCTACTTATCTTTGTACATTCTCTAGTTATACATTCAGTATTGTGCGTTGTGCTCTAAGCTTCTTCTTCTTCCTTCTGCTGTTCGCGTGCTTCCGCAGACGTCTAACTCCAACACTCTCATTCTCCAACCCCTTGTGAACTTCATGGCCTTTTCATGCAACTCCTTCATCTGCAACTTCTTCCTATATTTCATTGATTTCCACTGTGCAACACTCTGTACTTTCCATCATCCATTTTAATATATGTATCTTCATCTTGGGGTAAAGAGGGCATTACTTGAGTGTCCACAGTATACCCAGTAGTTTTCGCTGAGTCATATCCTTCTTCCAAATGTAGTTGCAGTTGTCTATTGGTCTTTGTTGAAATCCACAGTTTGTTTTTCCCCCAATCTTGCAAAGCTTTTGCTTGTCTTAGCCAAGGCCTTCCTAGGAGTAAAGGGTAAGAAGTCTCCTATGGAAGTGCAATAACAACAAAATCTAGAACAAAGTGATAACCTTGTACTATCATCAGTACCTTTTTTATAATGCCAAGTGGCGCAACCCAATGTTGATCTACGAAGGTAACTCTGAATGGTGTCATCTTGGTGGGGTTCAAATGCAGTTTCTTCATTGTACAAATAGATAACCTTGAGCTTTGGTAGTCTGCCAGGGGTGCAGGGGGAAAATCAACCATGAAACCGTCTATACTAGGTGGTTGAATCAAGTGAGGAGAGTGTATAATCTTTAATAAGTTACTCCTTATTTTTGAATCCATCTGTATGAGTTCGTACAAACTAACCTTATGATGGATACCTTTCAAGATCTCTTCAATGTTTACCTCATGTGTGTCTTCTTGCAGACTTGTTGGTTGGTCCCTTAGTGAAATAGGCATCCTTTCATAAGCTCCTTCAATATCTTCTTGGCCCTTCCACCCAACCTTCTTTTCCTCCTCTTTATCTTGGAGTCCTTGTTCCTCTCTACGGGTTGTTGCCGTTGTCTGGCTCTAGTCATCATGGGCATTGAAGAAGATGACACAATATAAGACTGAGTGGTCATATGAGCATAAGATTGAGTGGTCATAATTTCCACTTGTGGGGAGTTTGCAATCATGTGAATAGGAGCAGGGTGGCTTCTTGGGCAGTCTTTGGTACAGTGATCCTTAGGCTCTGGACAATGCTGACAAGGAGGTGCATCCTCTCAAAGGGAACACCTATTTTGGATATGGCCATACTCGCCACAACGATAACACATCAATGGCCTATTATATCTAGGCTTCGTTCGATGATCCTCCTCTCTATTAGGTGCATTTGAAGTACTAGCATAATATGAATCCAGAGCTTGAGGGTTACCTCGTTGTTGTGTACCCTTGAGGTAGTAACAGTCTCTAGCTTCATGACCATCCTTTCCACAAAATTGAAAACTTACCCTATTAGGACAATTAGCATTGGAATGTGCATCGTTGTTACATATTGCACACCAAATCTACCTTCTTATATCTTGAGTAGTCCGCAAATCTTCTAATTCTTGACGAAGTTGGGCTATTCCATCATCAGTGCGATGCGACGGTGGTGGCAAGACCTTCTCTTCTTGGTGATTTTGCTGCATTCTCAAAGCCTCCAGTTCTTTCCTCAGTTGCCCAATAGGGTCTAGTTCTGCTAGACAATTTGGTTGTGTATCCCCTTCAAAATGTTGCCTAGATTCTTCAATGCGTGATGCCGCTGCAACAAAATCATTAAGGGTTGCATCCAATTTAAGAGACTCACATAGCTGTTGCTGAGATGACCTGGGCAGAGCTTTTTCTATCCATTTTTTAACCAAGACATCACCTGGAGCATGTGGAAGACGTGCAACAAGTACTTTTTTCCTCGTGTGAATTTCACGAAAGGATTCACCTGATCTTAGCCTTAGGTTCTCTAGCTAATCTAGAGCTCTTTCCAAGGATTCACTTGGTCAAAATGTGTGAGAGAATGCCGTCTTCAGAGCCTCCCATGTAGCAAAATGGCCATCTGCATATTGATTGTAGCATTTGTCAGCAAGGCCTTCCAATGTGGATGGGAAGAGTACCAGCATTGCATCCTCTCTATTATGCAAACCTCGTCCACGGCATAAGGAGATGAATCTGCTCACATGATCATCATCATCCTCATAAGCTTGTCCCTTGAAGGTAGGGAACTTGATATTGAGTCTGGAGAGTAAATGAGAGAGATCCTCCATTTGCACTCGTGTTTCCTCTGATGTATCTGAGGAGAATTCTAATGTTTCCTATGCTTTTCTTTTGATAGTGGAGTCGCACCCAAATCAACGCATAAATTCAAAGGAGGTAGATGGGATGTTGGTTCACTACTCAAAGATATAGCTGACTTTTTAAGGCTCCTTCGTACACGAAGAGGCTCCTTATCTGCTTGTGTATGGGCCATGTACCTACTTGCAAGATGCAATAGGGTACAAATAATGAGAAAAAGACTATTTACTATGCTCAGGGCCTCTCACAGAAATGCAAGTGTCCCACCGTGCGTGCCAAACTAAAGAGGAGGTACTGGGGTATCTACTTTTAGGAGGAGACGACAATATGCACTTCCAATACTTCATCTACTTAAGGGAGGTTCTCCTTAGGGAAATATACCCATTAATATTTATGTGAGCAGGCAAGTCTCAATAGTTGCACAGTAATGTAGACACTCAAGAAGAAGATTAATGACAAATGATAATTGTGAAGGATGGAACCGCTCCTTATTCCGAACAGATGATTACAATATAGGCAAAAGAATTGCTTCAAAAGTTGATGCTTGTGCTAACATGCCAACCCAGAACTAAAAGAATCAATACAAGATATTCATCCGATCAAGTGAACACAAGTTGATGAAGACTTGCACTGATCAGTACACAGATATGAAAACTTGCTCTATGGGAAAGAGCAATGAAATAGCACTAGCTCGCAGTGGATGACAAAACCAAGCCACTTCTTCACACTAAAGTGCTATTAGCCCTCCACTGGGAAGCCCACGCTCTGTATCCTCACCATAGAGTGACTTTCTATGGCTTGTAGCCACAGAGTGCAAAGAGAGGACCAAAAGAGATGCTAGAAAAAGGTGTGTGTATATGTATATGTGTGTATCCCAATGAGTACTCCATTGCTTTTAAAAGCTCCAATATCCCACAAATGTCGTGCCTATGAAATACATACCCTTGGAAGAAAAACTTGAAAGAGCCATTACTCCATCTACATCAATGTATTTTAATGACTTAGAAGAAAGATGCTCAACATCTTACAATGAAGAAAATGTAGATGATACATGAAGCCACAATAAAGAAACTCAATATGTGTCTTATCAAAAACAACAATGGGAAATATGAGATGTAATATCGTACAACATTTGTGTTTGTCACTAACAAAAGTTTAGTACCACAAAGGAACATGGGGGGCAAAATGCTAGAAATTTTGAGAGCAAGATTTGTTATAGGTGTGGGGGGATCAATTTATAAGAGATTATCATCAACCTCCTATATTGATGGTGGAAGTGCATTGTAAAGATTGTTGAAAAGAACACTTAATAAAAGAGTCTCCAAATAATCCTAATAAAAAAAAATTTACTTCATCTCCTTTGAAATTAGAAAATGTTATGGAATCAAGCATTCGACCTTGTAAATCAACACTTGAAAGTAGTAATGAGTTAGAAGTGGAAATACAAGTGTAGGTAACCACTAGAGCTCAAGCATTGAAAAAGAAAGAAATGCAAAATGTGCAGGAGACTAACAAAGAAGAAAAACAAGAGATAAAGAAGAAGATCTCTTGGAAAAGAAGAAAAGAGAAAGCAAAAGCTAAACTAAATTGATTCAAGAACAAGAACAAAAGGATCAATTAGAGAAAAAAGAGAAAGAAAGGAAAGAAGATTTTGTTTTTGCAGAACCATTGACCAAAAAATTAATAAAAAAATTAAAACAATATCATATTTACCCATAGATCCTAAATCTAAACCCAAAAAACCAAAACATTACACGTACAATGATGTCTATGCTCCTAAAATCAAGGAAGAGATTGAAAAGTTGTTGTTAGTAGGATTCGTTTATGAAATTGAACACATAGAATGGATATCACCTTCACCTATAGTAGTAGTACCAAAGAAAAATGGAAAACTTAGTTTTTGTATAATTCTTAAGAAATTGAATGCTACTACTGTAAGAGAAAACTATCAACTACCAATTACTGACCACTTTCGTAGGACAGTGGCATGGAAAATAATACATAGCTTTTATGTGGTTGCTTTGTATACAATCAAGTTGCCATAGCCCCTGAAGACCAACATAAGGTGGGCTTTGAATTAGAATGGGGAGTTTACCATTTGGTTTAACCAATGCACCCGCCACTTTTCAAAGGTTAATGTGTCATGTGTTCAAAGAGTTTATGAGAAAAACGTTGGAAGTGTATGTTGATGATTTGGGTGCTTTTTCATTAGAGAGATCAACTCACTTGATGGATCTCACACAGATTTTAAAAAAATGCGAAATCTATAGAGTGTATATAAACCTTGAAATGTGTTTATCTTTTGTAAGACAAGGAAGAATATTGCATCATTGTTGCCAAAAATGTAGCTTTCTCAATCTATGATGATAGATAGCGTTTGTTACCTCAAGATACAAGTATGTCCTACATACCTAGGTCCCTAGAGTTGATGGTGGACTTGAATCTGCAAGAAAATTAGCAAGAACACAAAAAACATGCACATACAATAGCTCTCTACCTCTCACACATACGCAAATGAGGAGAAGTGAGGGATGATTGGTATATGGTCAGGAAGGTGCAATTTTTGCAAAGATGGAGACGGTGAAGGGGGATGAGAGGGGATGAGTTAAGGACATGGGAATGAAGTGAAGATGAAAATGAAAAAACTAAGAAAAAACATGGCCAAAACTAATTACCTAAACTACAATGAGTATTAAACTCTCTTATAATAACACACTCACCCTTGACTGATGTTTCCCCTACAACATTGTCAGACATTTGGTTGAGTCACTTCTAGAACATTAATGAGCATCCATGTCAATGAGCATCCACTTAATAGTTGTCAATCCATGGAGACATTATGGTAATATGATGATCCTCAGCGAGTGACCTGTGTACATGTGAAAGGAGATGCACGCTAGATGCACACACACACACAAGGAAGAGAAATAGAGATGGAACAATGGTATCTTCTATTCATGGACAAGATTACAAGCTCTTTACTCTCAGTTACAAGCCTTCTCCAGAAATTAAGAACCTCAAAAACGAGGTCTCTTGCTCCTTTCATAGGACATGAAAATGAAAAACACATCAATGTCTAGAAGATTAAAATAAATAAATTCAATAGTATAAGTGCTTATAGATCTGAAAGGTAGAATTTCTATTCAATACTTGGAAAAATCACCAAAACATTCCATAGAGAAAGCACTAAAAAGCTTCTTTGTATTTTAAAAACCTCCTTTCTATTTTACTTTCTGTTTTTCGTGGAAAGCTATCATTCATCCTCTTTTGAAATTTTAAAGTTGAACCAAATGCCCTAGACTAAGATCTTCCCCTATAACTCATTTTATTTTGCATCTTGGTGGGGAATATCTTAATGCAAAATTTGATTCTTTTGTTACCATGCGAGAGCTCAAAGGATTTCTTCTAAATTTGAGTCCCGGCTGAGTATGTACTTTACTTTCTATTATTTTATCTTCATTCTAGGGCTGATCTTATTGTCTCGAGATAATCGATCGATGGTTGGAATGCGGGCTTTAATTCATGTGTGATCAAGGACATAATATTGAAGGCTTCAGGTGTTGAAAAACAGACAAAAGGTATCATGTACGATTAGTCACATTAGGCGCTGTTTCTAATTTATCATCCAGTGGGAAAATAAGTTCGTTAATCGCAAACCACATCCTTTTCTCCTACCCTTCCAAGGCCTTATTTCCAAAGACCAATAAACACTAGCTTCCTTTATTATCAGCTCAAACCGACCACGGCGTCTTCTTTGTCTCTCTCTTTGTCTTCTTTGGGACCATGCTTGCGAGGTTTCAGACATTTTCAACCAAAACTGCCATTGTTTCTGCCTTCAACTGTTGAATGATTGAATTCTACATTGATGTTCATACAGTCCATTTGCCATACTATCTACTCCTTTGGACGGTATGGCATCACTTATCGTCTTCTGTATTCTGGCAGATGAAAAGTGTACGAGAAGCTGTTTTCTATATTGCACTAACGTACTCTTTTCAGCTTCCTCTGTACTTCAGCTTTCCTTTTAAACTATGATCGTGCTAGCTACTCCGCTTTGACTTTGTTGCGGTTCAGTACCGTGGACCGTCTGTATCAATGAACATTGATACGCTACAATTCTGCGCCGAATTTTCACTCTTGTGGAAAGCAACACGGAGCTTGAGAGTACCAACTCGATCAAGGACCATGCGGCATCCGTGCTTATGGAGTGGCCAGCGTACTCTATTCTCGCCTCGCCAGATTTATTCATGTCATGACGGCCAATTCATCTTGCCTGAAAGGAACGAAGAAATGATCTGTTATTGTGCAGCTCTCTGCTCTGTAACTAAATTTCCTCATCTTCTGTGCTGCATCTAATCTGCTGCGACGCACTCGGATCTCATACGGTATCCTCGCTGATCGTTGGAGAACTGACCGCGAGCATGTAGACCTCATCGACATCATGGCAGCAAATTCATCTCAGGTGGGACACACAAAATCGGGTTTTCATCATGCAATTAGTTCTTCAAATTTTTTTCGTCAGAAAAAAAAAAACTATCCATCATACTAAATGTCGAAATAGAGAAATTATAGCATATTATACCTCGACGATATGTCGCTGCTCTTGACAAGCAACAAGCACCGCCATTACTTTAAATGCGTTATTTTCGCCCCCGTTTACAAATTTATTCACCGTATAACTTCATCACTGATGAAGCATATTGCACCTTTCCAAACCTCCACTTCATTCAGCCTTTAACTCTACTTCATTTGATTGTGGATCCTCATTGTACACTTGCAAGTAGATCTGGAGCGAGGAACCGTCGTTAACGTCTTTTCAAGCCAGGGAAACGCACAAGCCTTCGATGCTCTTATGTCTGGACGAGCTTTACCTCATTTTGATGCTGATCCCCGAGTCCCCATGGGTGGAAGCTGGCAGCAGCTTTGAAATGGTTAAGAGATACCGAAGCGTAGAAGAGGTTGAGTAAATACGCTAGGGAGTTAGCCGTACCGTCTTGCCTCTTTCTTCGATATCGATGAGCAGAATCAAAGCTCATTGGTGCTCCAATTAGCCTTGGATAGAGCAATCAAGGAACAAAAAACCAAGAAACTACAGAAATAGTGCTACTTTCACCACTAGAAACTGTCAGAGACAGGGTTGGAGCTGTAAAGTCGTCTCTAGCTAAACATACAACTCATGATGTATGGGAACCATCTACAGACATTATTATTCGCAGAAACTCTGGAGAAGTTAAGAATATAGCGACCCAATTAGGCGGTTAGCTCTATTAGTATTGGGAAGCATGTACGATTTTCGAGCAAACGGAATGAAATCAACCAGCAACTTATAGGCGGAATATATTATAGTCATCTAGTCCTAGGAACTTCTCAGGATCCGTATAAGGATTTTTTTATTATTTTGGTGATGTATCCATGTGGAACTTTTGCGTATATCTACTACAAGTCAATTGTGGAAACTCTAGCATCAACCTTCTTAGTTAAGCGTCCCCACTAATTAAGGAATGAATCTCCATCGCGGTACCTCTATGCATAGCTACGTAGAGAAGAACTTCAACTACTCTTATCTTTATTCTGGTACTATTGGACGTGGTTCGATATTTTATTTTACAAATCTAAATGTTGGAAAATGAACTTCTTCCAAAGCTATGTTTGGGATTGATTGAGAAGAGAGGAGAGCACTTTAACATGATTTTGGAAGGTTTTGGGCTTCTAGATATCCAATGAGAGAAGACACGGGCTCATTATTATTGATTATACTCACAATGCACTCAAATTAAGACGTAATGAAACTTTTGTACTACGATAAGAAGATAAGATCTTACAACCGTGATTTGCAGCAATGAAAATTGTCATAAAAGCTACTAAGAAACAGTCTTCATAAGAGGAAGTACTAGTGGCATACACATACACACATATATACAAACACATACACAAATACATACGTACACATATACAAACACAAACATGCACACACATACATACAAACATACACTCACCCACATACATATAAACATACATACATACTTACACTCACACACATACATACACACACATATACACATAAACACACACACACACACATAACACATGCATACACATAAACACACACATTCACACACACATACACATACACATACATATACTCATATACATATGCACATAAACACACATACACACACATATACACACACATACACTTAAATACACTTACATACACATACAGAGATACATACATACAATCACACACATGCATACACACACATATATAGAAACATACATACATACATACACACACATACACATTGATAAATGCATACATATACATAAAATACGCATACACTCATAAACACACAAACACACACATATACATACATAGACACACACATACACACATACAAACATACACATACATACACACACATATGCAAACAAACACACATAGATAGACACATACATAAGCATAAATACACACACAACACGCATACACACATACACATATAAACATACATACACACACACATCTAGATTCATATAGACAAACATACATATGCACATAGATGCACACACACATACATATACATTTTTATACTCATGCACATGCATACTTACACACATTCAACCACATATATAAATAAACACACACACACACACACATACATAAACACAGACACATACACACATAAATACATGCACACACACATACATTCACACATAGAAACATACAAACCATTGAAGGATGATGAGATGGCACTTTAGGGTGGTAGTTCTCCACAAGATAAAGGGACACCAAGACATCCCACCTCCATGTGGTGTGTCCCAAAAGAGACTTTCTATCTCTAACTTTTGCGACCAATATGATGACTCACCAAACATGTCTAATTTGTTTAGTGATGAATGGTTATATGATCATTGGCATCATCTTTTCAACAATTATTATCCTATTGAAATTAATATTCAATACACATAGCAGACTTGGATGATAGAAATGAAAAGAACTCAATAATCATATAGAAATATCATGGAAGATCCTTGAAGAGCTTAAGAGATAAGAACATTACCTAAACGAATGGAGAGGGAAGAAAATATGAAAAGAATCTTACATTACAACTTTCTTGGAAGTTCTTTGATATTGAGTATTTGTCCATATCTGATATTGAAGCATTTGACTTGTCTAAATTAATTTTGATCCACTATATTATAAGTTACTTAATATCTATCTTTCAGATTGCTTTAGATTGGTTGTAGCCAAAGGCATGAAGTGTTAGCTTTTTATTGATCATTTCATGCAGCAGTCTATGATTTCCATTTGGAAACAATATATTCAACTCAAATTCTTGTTCTTCATTCATTTTGCATGTTGAATAAGTATGTGGTATGAAATCTCTATTGTTGATCGGATATCTATATATTTGTAGATCTTTCAATATCTCAAATGGACTAAGTGAAAATACATAAACTATGATCATTCGAAAAGATTACGATCTTCAAATTTAACTTATTAGTGACAATGATAGATCTTCATGGTTGTTTATTATTGATATTCTTTATGATGGAACAAATAAGATCATCTATGTAGCTCTTTTGTGAGCAACTAGTTTAGATTTTGTTTTTCAATGTTGTAGAATATTTAAATATGATAAAGATGAATGGATGCTATGTTCTCTCGAGTCACAAATAGAGGAAAATCTTACTGATGACTATATAGGAGAGAACAAACTCAATTGAAAATGGGATAACTATGCTCTACTTATTTCATGTTTATTGCTAAAGCTATGTTCCTTGATGTAACACTCCGCTTATAAAATAGAAGGGCACATTTCAATGTGAGATTTGTGCATATATGGGTTATGCCACTTGTCTCTCTCTACCTTATCACTTTCATCTTCTCTATCTCCCCCTTTGTGGTGTCCATCACCATTTTTCTATCAATTCGCACCACATCCATTTGAGTCATCATTGGTATTAGAGCTTCACTCAAAGTGTCAAACTATATGCGGTCAAATGTAGCTCTGAAAGGTGTTGCTTGAGGTGTTGTGAGGAGCTTGTAATACCAACACAAGAGCACACCAAATGGGATGAAGGCAGCCATATCATGGTTGTATGATACACCATCATCAATGGGAAGAAGGACGTCTAAGTTCTCATTTGCAATGGTGCCACTATTCTTCTAGGCGTTATATAATGAATCGCTTAGGTAGTGGAGAAAACAGGGAAAGGATGAAGCTACATGTAAACAATACGAATCAGATGAGATGAATATGTATGTAAACACTACATCCAGATTCCATCTTTACATGCATGCACACATTGATTGAATTGTCCATGGTTGGAAAAATTGAAGTCATGCAGAATAGAAGGTAAGGCTCTCCTGTATTTGCATTACTATCTATGTTATCTTCCTCTGCCTGGATATCTACATTCTTCTTTTTAAAAACATCTTCAAATTCTTGGTTGTGATTGGGTAGCTACAGTGGTTTATGTTTCTTCAATTCTTGAGATGGTATGACATAGATCATATATCTCAGTTCCTTTCTTACTTCATGCATGAAAGCTTTGGCTCCAACATAGGTTGGATTCTTATGGATATCCCAACGAGTAATTTCATTGTTCTCCCAATTGATGTATAGATTATGTTTCTTTAGCCAAGGCATTCCAAAGATAACAGGATTTGTTGGACTTAATATTACATTGAAACATATGTGGGAATCATGGTCACCAAGGTGTATGTTGCAGAGCTAAGAAGAGCACAAGGCAGAGAAAAAAGAAGGGCCCCAAAATTTTTCTGATTTGGACACCTTATTTTTGTATCATAATCATTTTGTAATATATTTTCCGATGTAAATGCACTAGAGGAGTCCTCTAGATGCATCCCCACAGAAGATTAGTAGCTGTAGAGGAGGTACTGGGGTATCCGCTTTTAACAAAAGTAGAGAATGAAAACTAAACACGTCCAGTACATCACCTACTCAAGGGGGGTTCTCTTTAGGGAAATATACCCTTTAACATTTCTGTGAGCAGGTAGATAACACGGATTGCACAGAGTGGTACATACTTCAGAAAATATGAACAACAATTGACCAAGGAAGACCGTACACTTCTTGATTCGATTCAGATGATTACAAGAATTGTCAAGGAAATGCTCAAAAACTAATGCTCAGTGCTTCGTGGTACTCTATGCAGATAAATACAGATCAATACAAATGATGAAGGAATTGCTCAAGAGAATAGAGCTTAACACCAATAGGTCTCACAGAAAAGAAAGAAACTCCAAGACACTCTATTACACTATAGTGCTCATAGCCCTCCACTGAGAAGCCTACCCTCTGAATCCACACTACAGAGTAGCTCCTACAATAGGCTTGAAACCACCAAGTTCAAGAGAGAACTTCTGCACGTTTACACGCGTCAAAGTAACTCCGAAAAATGTACCCCAATGAGCAAAAATCCATTGCTTTTATAGGCCCCAATAGGCCAAGAGAGCCTTGCCGAATCTTCACGTCCACTGATCACGCGCCGGTTAATCACCCAAAATTGGGGGTAGGTCAAATATTCCTCTTGATTTGGATTGGTCCAAAAATAGGTAGTCACCGTGAATGGTTGGCGGCAACATTTGTTTATCCACTTTCACTTTTTAACAATTCCACTCTAATTTCAAGTCTTTATTAGCTCCGATGATGACTGATAACTGTGAAACATATTGAACTCTTGGACCAGAAGGAGCTTCTTCCTCCTCTTCATAAGCCTCATTTCTTCTTTCATGCTAACATTTTGTAGAATGCGTTCCTCATATTCATCACACTCCATATCCGCCATCTCCTGAGATTGCTTGGAAGGAAGAATTGTCACCAAAATTGTGCGGGGGTGGGTGTGTAACGGTGGGGGAGGCGCATGTGTGCAGGTGGAGGGAGTGGCGGCAGGTATGCATGTGAGGAGGCGAGGGGCGCAAGGGGTGGGGTGGTGGGATGGGGGAGTGGGGTGGGGTGGTGGGATGGGGGAGTGGGGTGGGGTGGTGGGATGGGGGAGTGGGGTGGGGTGGTGGGGTGGAGTAGTGGGGTGGGGTGGTGGGATGGAGGAGTGAGGTGGAGAGGGGGCGCAAGGGGTGGGGAGAGAGAGAGCGGGAGAGAGAGAGGGAGAGGCGCAAGGGGTGGGGTGGTGGGATGGGGGAGTGGGGTGGGGTGGTGGGGTGGAGTCGTGGGGTGGGGTGGTGGGGTGGATTCGTGGGGTGGGGTGGAGTAGTGGGGTGGGGTGGTGGGGTGGAGTAGTGGGGTGGGGTGGTTGGGTGGAGGAGTGAGGTGGAGAGGGGGGCGCAAGGGGTGGGGAGAGAGAGAGCGGGAGAGACAGAGAGGGAGAGGCGCAAGGGGTGGAGAGAGAGAGAGCGGGAGAGAGAGAGGGAGAGGCGCAAGGGGTGGGGAGAGTGGGGTGGGGTGGTGGGATGGGGGAGTGGGGTGGGGTGGTGGGGTGGAGTCATGGGGTGGGGTGGTGGGGTGGAGTCGTGGGGTGGGGTGGTGGGGTGGAGTAGTGGGGTGGGGTGGTGGGATGGAGGAGTGAGGTGGAGAGGGGGCGCAAGGGGTGGGGAGAGAGAGAGAGGGAGAGGCGCAAGGGGTGGGGTGGTGGGATGGGGGAGTGGGGTGGGGTGGTGGGGTGGAGTCGTGGGGTGGGGTGGTGGTGTGGAGTCGTGGGGTGGGGTGGTGGGGTGGAGTCGTGGGGTGGGGTGGTGGGGTGGAGTAGTGGGGTGGGGTGGTGGGGTGGAGGACTGAGGTGGAGAGGGGGGCGCAAGGGGTGGGGAGAGAGAGAGCGGGAGAGAGAGAGCGGGAGAGAGAGAGCGGGAGAGAGAGAGAGAGGGAGAGGCGCAAGGGGTGGGGAGAGAGAGAGCGGGAGAGAGAGAGGGAGAGGCGCAAGGGGTGGGGTGGTGGGATGGGGGAGTGGGGTGGGGTGGTGGGGTGGAGTCGTGGGGTGGGGTGGTGGGATGGGGGAGTGGGGTGGGGGTGGTGGGGTGGGGGAGTGGGGTGGGGTGGTGGGGTGGGGGAGTGGGGTGTAGAAGGGGGCGCAAGGGGTGAGGAGAGAGAAAGAGGAGGGGTGCTACAGACTTCCACATCAAGCTTTTGCACGGTCCCTGGTGCAACTTCTTCTCATTGAATGAAATACTGCTAATACTCGAATGACATGTGGTATGTACAGTGGTTGAGATTCTTCCAACTCGACTTAGTTTAGATACTTCTTCACTCTGGAGATGTTGACCAAAGGAATCCTTTTACCTTGCAGATCTTCCAGATGCACAGCACCATGTGGCAATACCCTGATAACCTTATATGGTCCTACCCATTTGGGTGCCAATTTAGTTTGAATTGGTGGAACCTGATGCACTAAAACCATAGTCCCTTCCTGAACTTCATTGGATCTCAGATACCTGTCATGCAATCTCTTGCGCTCTTCTTGTGTCACCAGAAGTTTCTGCATTGCCCCTTCTCTGTACTCTTCTAATGCCACCAATCTCTGAATGGGAGGTTCAATTCCAATGGTTTTGATTCCTATTTCTTTTCTGATGATAAACTCAAATGGTGCCAATGCCTCTTTCCCATAAACTAAGCGAAATGGAGTCTCGCCTGTGGTTCCCCTCTTCGTAGTTCTGAAAGCCCAAATTGCACCAATTAGTGCTAGTGGCCAAGAGCTTTGATGATCAAAAGATAATTTGCGAAGTAGTCCAATCAAAATCTTATTGGAACTCTCTGCTTGGCCATTTGCCCTTGGGTAATAGGCACAAGACTTTTTATGGAAGATTTTGTACTTGTCAAATATAAACTGGAGCAATTGGTTTACAAAATGTGTGCCCCTATCACTAGTAATTTCCAGTGGGCAACCAAATCTTGAGAAAATACGTTTATACATAAATTTAGCTACTGACAGAGCCGTGCAGTCCACAGAAGCTTTAGCCTCTATCCATTTAGTGGCATAACATGTGGCCATTAAAATATACTTTTTACCTCCTGGTTGCCCAGTTGGGCTAATTGGCCCTATGAAATCAAGACCCCATCGTTCAAACGGAAGCCATCCGGTAGATATTACTAATGGTTGGAAATTCAATCTGGTTGGCGTGGGAGCACATCTCTGACAGATGTGGCATTCTTTTGCAAATTTGATTGCATCCTTGAAAATATGAGGCCACCATAACCCCTTGTGGATGATTCTATGAGCCAATTCTTCCCCCTTTAGGTGTCCTTCACTGTGTGCTGCCTCTAGCAAAAGATTTACCTCCTCTGGATAGACACATCTTCTCAAGATATCATCCTGACAGTATTTATATAAATTTCCATTTATAAGAGAATAGGCTTTGGTTTTCAGAAGTAATCTTCTTTTTTCTACTGGTGTCAAGTGTTCTGGGATCTTTCCAGTAGTGAGAACATGAAGAATTTCATCATACCCACCAGTCCGAATTGTTACTAGGAAGAGATTACTATCCACTAGTTCATCATTGATACCTATTGCCTTTTCACTCATTGCCGTCCTGGACACTTGATCTGCCATGTAGTGCTCTTTTCCTGGCTTAATATGAATATCAAAATTAAATTCCTGAAATAGGAGTAACCATCTCCAAATCCTTCCAGCTACTCTGGGTTTGTTTATCAAATATTTCAAGGGCTGATGATCAAAGATAACAATAAAATGTACACCAAGGAGATAATGTCGGAACTTCTGAAGAGCAAATACGATAGCCAAACCTTCTCTTTCCGTTGTACTGTAATTTCTTTCAGCTTGGTTGAGTAGTCTGCTTGCATAAGAGATAGGTCTATCCACTTTGTGAGATGATGGTTGAGCTAGAACTGCACCAACAGCATGAAGACTAGCATCTGTGTGCACATGAAATTCCAATGACCAATTAGGAACACTTAAAAGTGGAGCAGTACATAGCCTCAACTTTAGTTCACAAAATGCTTTGTCAGCTTCAGCACTCCATGAGAAAGGGATCTTTTTGCTGGTAAGCCTCGACAAGGGCTTAGCAATTTCCGAATACATCCTAATGAATCTTCTGTGATACCCTGCATGGCCCAAGAAACTTTGCACTTCCTTTGGGCTTTGTGGAATTGGCATAGACAGAATAGCTGTAACCTTTGCAGGGTCAACAGTTATACCTTCCGCAGATACTATGTGACCAAGAAGAGTGCCCTTAGTGACCAAAAAGTGACATTTATCAGGATTCAATTTCAAACCTGTTTTGAGACATTGCTCAAAAATTTCTTTTAGATTTTCCAAATGGTCATGGAAATCTTGAACTGCTGCCCTTCTATCTGTACCTGAAAATACTGAAAAGTCATCCATGAAAATGCATAGAAAGGTTGTTAACCATTTGCCCAATATCAGATACATCGTTCTATTAAATGAAGCCGGTGCATTCTTCAAACCAAAAGCCTTTCTAGTATAGACATAAGTGCCCCAGGGAGTAACAAAGGGTGTTTTGTCCCTATCATCAGGGTGAATTATTATCTGGTTGTAGCCACTAAAACCATCCAAGAAAATATACAGAGTGTGACCAGCTACTTCCTCAAGCACTTGCTCTGTGAAGGGCTGAGGAAATCCATCTTGAATAGTCACTTTATTCAAAGCACGGAAATCAACACATACTCTTATTTTTCCACTATTTTTCTTGGGCACAATAACCATAGAGGAAAGCCACCTGGAATGTTCTACTGGAACAATTATACCTGCTTCTTCTAATTTTGTAATCTCTGCTTTTACTGCCTCTGCATATTTCGGATTGAGTCGATATGGTCTACTTCTTACAGGCGCGACTCCCTCAACTAAGGGTATCCGATGTAACCCAAGCTCTTCTGGTATCCCTGTTAGATCTTTGTAGGCCCATGCGAAGACACTTTTATAGGTAAAAACCAAGAAGTTACCTTCTGTAGCAAGAGAGGATAATGCCACAACCAGGATGCCAAATGGACTACTTGAGGGTTCTCTTCATCCCCTAAATTTACTTCTTGAACCAATGTTTCAAGACTGGCCTTGTTTGATAAATCATCTCCACTATATGCAGGAGTGGAGTTTAATTTATATTCTGCAACATGTTCTTTCATCCATCCTTGAGGTATATCTGCAAAAGGAAGATCTTCTCTGCCCTTAGGTTCAAAATCTTCTACCTCTGATACTTTTATCTGGGTTGCTTCCTCAAGTCTTGTGCTTTCGGGCAATTGCTCATTCTCCAACACCTTGTGGTTTTCATTGTCTTTCCCTGTAATTACCTTATCTGCAACTTCTTCCTCAATTTCATTAATCTCCACTGTGCAACACTCTGCACTTCCCATCATCCAATTTAACAATGTATCCTCTTCTTGGGGTAGAGAGGGCATTACCTGAGTGTCCACAGTATATCCAGTAGTTTTTCCTGAGTCGAATCCTTCTTCCAAATGTAGTTGTAGTTGGCTATTGGTATTTGTTGAAATCCATAGCTTATTTTTTCCCCAATCTTGTAAAGCTTTTGCTTGTCTCAGCCAAGGTCTCCCCAGGAGCAAAGGATAGAAAGTCTCCTGTGGAAGTGTAATAACAACAAAATCCAACACAAAGTGGCAACCCTACCATCAATACCTTTTCAATAATGCCAAGTGGCGCAACCCGATGTTGATCTGCCAATCTAACCGTGAATGGTGCCAACTTGGTGGGGTTCAATTTCAGCTTCTTCATTGTAAAATATGGCATCAAATGGATACCAGAGCCTCCATCTATGATCACACCTGTAAGAGCTTCATCCTTTATACAGACTGATAATCTCAAACTTTGGTAGTCTGCTAAGGGTGCAGGAGGAAAATCAACCATGAAACCATCTATACTAGGTGATTGGACCAAGTGAGCAGAGTGTATAATCTTTAATAAATCACTTCTTATTTGTGAATCCATCCTTATAAGTTCATAGAGACTAATCTTGTGTTGAATACCTTTCAAGATCTGTTCAATGTTTACCTCCTGAGTATTTTCTTGTAGACGTGTTGGTTGGCCCCTTAGAGAAGTAGTCATTTCTTCATAAGCTCCTTCAATTTCCACTTGGTCCTTCCATCCAAACTTCTTTTCTTCCTCTTTCTCCTGAATTCCTTGTTGTTCCCCCCTAAGGTTTGCTGCTGCTTGCCTAGCTCTGGTCATCATGGGCATAGCAGAGGATGAAACAGCATAGGATTGAGTAGTCATACCTTCTACTGTTGGGGAGACTGCAATCATGTGAATTGGAGCAGGACGACCTCTTGGGCAATCTTTGGTATAATGATCCTTGGCCTCTGGGCAATGTTGACAGGGAGGTGCATCTTCTGGAAGAGAACACCTATTTTGCATGTGGCCGTACTCACCACAACGATAGCACATCAAAGGTCTATTATATCTAGGCTTTGCAGGCCTATTCTCCTCTCTATTAGATGTATTTGAAGTACTAGCATAGTATGAATCCAAAGTTTGAGGGTTACCTCTCTGCCGTGTACCCTTGAGGTAATAACAATCTCTGGCTTCATGACCATCTTTTCCACAAAATTGACAGCTTACCTTAATAGGGCAATTAGCATTGGAATGTCCATTGTTGTTACAGATTGTACACCAAATTTGTCTCCTTATATCCTGAGTGGTCTTCAAGTCTTCTAACTCTCGGCGAAGCTGGGCTACTTCATCATCAGTGCGAGGTAGTGGTGGCAAGACCTTCTCTTCTTGTTGATTTTGTTGCATCTTCAATGCTTCCAATTCCCTTCTTAGTTGCTCAATAGGATCCAGATCTGCAGCATACTTTGGTTGTGTATCCCCTTCAAAATGTTGCCTTGCTTCTTCGATGCGTGATGCCGCTGCAACAAAATCATTGAGCGTGGCATCCAATCTGAGAGACTCACAAAGCTTCTGCTGAGATGACCTGGGCAGAGCCTTCTCTATCCACTTTTTAACCAAAAAGTCACCTGGAGCATGTGGCAGACGTGCAACAAGTGCTTTTGTTCTAGTGTGAAGTTCATGAAAAGATTCACCTGATCTTAGCTTCAAATTCTCTAGCTGATCTAGAGCCCTTTCCGAACAATCACTCGGCCAGAATGTCTGTGAGAACGCCGCCTTCAAAGCCTCCCATGTAGTGAAATGGCCATCTGCATATTGACTATACCATTTATCTGCAAGACCCTCCAATGTGGATGGAAAAAGTGCCAGCATTGCATCCTCTCTATTTTGCAGAGCACGTCCACAGCATAAAGAGATAAATCTCCTCACATGATCATCAGCATCCTCATAGGCTTGTCCCTTGAAGGTAGGGAATTTGATATTTAATCTGGAGAGTAGATGAGAAAGATCCTCCATTTGGACTGGTGTCTCTTCTGACGTATCTGAGGAGAAGTCTAGAGTTCTCCTATACCCTTCTTTTGACAATGGTGTCGCACCCAAATCAATTGATAAATTTAGGGAGGACAGAGGGGAGGTAGACTCACTAGCCGTGGTTATTGCTAACTTGTTGAGGCTTCTTCGAACACGAAGAGATTCCTTATCTGCCCGTGTATGGGTCATGTACCTATTCGCAATTGTAATAGGGCAAAAATACCTCTCACAGAAATGTAAAGGTCCCACCGTGCGTGCCAAACTGTAGAGGAGGTATTGGGGTATCCGCTTTTAACAAAAGTAGAGAATGAAAACTAAACACGTCGAGTACATCACCTACTCAAGGGGGGTTCTCTTTAGGGAAATATACCCTTTAACATTTCTGTGAGCAGGTAGATAACACGGATTGCACAGAGTGGTACATACTTCAGAAAATATGAACAACAATTGACCAAGGAAGACCGTACACTTCTTGATTCGATTCAGATGATTACAAGAATTGTCAAGGAAATGCTCAAAAACTAATGCTCAGTGCTTCGTGGTACTCTATGCAGATAAATACAGATCAATACAAATGATGAAGGAATTGCTCAAGAGAATAGAGCGTAACACCAATAGGTCTCACAGAAAAGAAAGAAACTCCAAGACACTCTCTTACACTATAGTGCTCATAGCCCTCCACTGAGAAGCCTACCCTCTGAATCCACACTACAGAGTAGCTCCTACAATAGGCTTGAAACCACCAAGTGCAAGAGAGAACTTCTGCACGTTTACACGCGTCAAAGTAACTCCGAAAAATGTACCCCAATGAGCAAAAATCCATTGCTTTTATAGGCCCAATAGGCCAAGAGAGCCTTGCCGAATCTTCACGTCCACTGATCACGCGCCGGTTAATCACCCAAAATTGGGGGTAGGTCAAATATTCCTCTTGATTTGGATTGGTCCAAAAATAGGTAGTCACCGTGAATGGTTGGCAGCAACATTTGTTTATCCACTTTCACTTTTTAACAATTCCACTCTAATTTCAAGTCTTTATTAGCTCCGATGATGACTGATAACTGTGAAACATATTGAACTCTTGGACCAGAAGGAGCTTCTTCCTCCTCTTCATAAGCCTCATTTCTTCTTTCATGCTAACATTTTGTAGAATGGGTTCCTCATATTCATCAGACTCCATATCCGCCATCTCCTGAGATTGCTTGGAAGGAAGAATTGTCACCAAAATTGTGCGGGGGTGGGTGTGTAACGGTGGGGGAGGCGCATGTGTGCAGGTGGAGGGAGTGGCGGCAGGTATGCATGTGAGGAGGCGAGGGGCGCAAGGGGTGGGGTGGTGGGATGGGGGAGTGGGGTGGGGTGGTGGGATGGGGGAGTGGGGTGGGGTGGTGGGATGGGGGAGTGGGGTGGGGTGGTGGGGTGGAGTCGTGGGGTGGGGTGGTGGGGTGGATTCGTGGGGTGGGGTGGTGGGGTGGAGTAGTGGGGTGGGGTGGTGGGATGGAGGAGTGAGGTCGAGAGGGGGGCGCAAGGGATGGGGAGAGAGGGAGAGAGACAGGGAGAGGCGCAAGGGGTGGGGTGGAAGAGAGGGAGAGGCGCAAGGGGTGGGGTGGTGGGATGGGGGAGTGGGGTGGGGTGGTGGGATGGGGGAGTGGGGTGGGGTGGTGGGGTGGAGTCGTGGGGTGGGGTGGTGGGGTGGAGTAGTGGGGTGGGGTGGTGGGATGGAGGAGTGAGGTGGAGAGGGGGGCGCAAGGGGTGGGGAGAGAGAGCGGGAGAGAGAGAGGGAGAGGCGCAAGGGGTGGGGTGGTGGGATGGGGGAGTGGGGTGGGGTGGTGGGATGGGGGAGTGGGGTGGGGTGATGGGGTGGAGTCGTGGGGTGGGGTGGTGGGGTGGAGTCGTGGGGTGGGGTGGTGGGGTGGAGTAGTGGGGTGGGGTGGTGGGATGGAGGAGTGAGGTGGAGAGGGGGGCGCAAGGGGTGGGGAGAGAGAGAGCGGGAGAGAGAGAGGGAGAGGCGCAAGGGGTGGGGTGGTGGGATGGGGGATTGGGGTGGGGTGGTGGGGTGGAGTCGTGGGGTGGGGTGGTGGGGTGGAGTTGTGGGGTGGGGTGGTGGGGTGGAGTAGTGGGGTGGGGTGGTGGGGTGGAGGAGTGAGGTGGAGAGGGGGGCGCAAGGGGTGGGGAGGGAGAGAGGCGCAAGGGGTGGGGAGAGTGGGGTGGGGTGGTGGGATGGGGGAGTGGGGTGGGGTGGTGGGGTGGTGGGATGGAGGAGTGAGGTGGAGAGGGGGGCGCAAGGGGTGGGGAGAGAGAGAGAGCGGGAGAGAGAGAGAGGGAGAGGCACAACGGGTGGGGTGGTGGGATGGGGGAGTGGGGTGGGGTGGTGGGGTGGAGTCGTGGGGTGGGGTGGTGGGGTGGAGTCGTGGGGTGGGGTGGTGGGGTGGAGTAGTGGGGTGAGGTGGGTGGGGTGGAGTAGTGGGGTGGGGTGCTGGGGTGGAGGAGTGAGGTGGAGAGGGGGGCGCAAGGGGTGGGGAGAGAGAGAGCGGGAGAGAGAGAGAGGGAGAGGCACAAGGGGTGGGGAGAGAGAGAGCGGGAGAGAGAGAGGGAGAGGTGCAAGGGGTGGGGTGGTGGGATGGGGGAGTGGGGTGGGTGGTGGGGTGGAGTCGTGGGGTGGGGTGGAGGGATGGGGGAGTGGGGTGGGGGTGGTGGGGTGGGGGAGTGGGGTGGGGTGGTGGGGTGGGGGAGTGGGGTGTAGAAGGGGGCACAAGGGGTGGGGAGAGAGAAAGAGGAGGGGTGCTACAGTAGCTTACCCATGTAAATTAGTAGGAAATTAGCCTTTTAGTGAATAAAGTTCTGGTCTCTTGTGTGAAAGGACCATTTTTATGGCACATGTACATAAGTCAATTTGTGACGCTTTGTAGAGAGTTTTTGCCATTGTGAGATCAAGAGCACAGAATTTCGAGTTTGTGTCTTCTCCTCTCTGTATCATCTTCTTTATGAGCTTGTATGCATGTGTGTTACTTGAAAAGAGTGTTAGGAAGTGTTTTCTATCCATGAAAGTGTTTGTTTTTTGTGGTTAAGGTGTGTATGAAGTGTAGGAAGTACTGAAGTGTAGGAAGGGCATTCCTAGGACTCCGTATTTTGCTCATAACTTGAAGTAGATGCATCACAATTGAGTGAAAATAGCACTATTGGATGCGTCTTCTTGAGAGCTTTGAAATACATATGCTATTTGCTATATTCGGAGTTCGGAGCTGAGACAAAAGCTCCATTTACTGTTGGCTGCTGCTCCAAGTATCGTGACACCATGACTGACAGTTGAAGCTTGTTTGGATTCTTCTTTGCCTTGTTTGCACTCTTTGGGAACCTCATTTGCATTGATCGTCATTTGAATGCATGTCTTCATACACTCGGCTAGGTTTAGATACTCATCAGATTGATAAATAAAGCATGAATCCCCACTATATGCACTTGAGGGGGATCGACGTATAGTCTCTTTCTCGGCAAGTCCCTAGGATTGTCCTTAGGTACACACATTTTTGGCGCCGTTGCCAGGGAGTGTCAAATCAAACGGAGGCATTCGTGTGATGGTAAGTAGTTCTAGCATTGAAGCGAGTAGAGGAGTTGTGAATTTCTCTTCTTTGGTAAGTCACACTCATCCGCACTTACTACTTCTCACTCTTGAAGTGTGTAGTGAGTTATTAGTCTAGGGAAGTGAGTGAGTGAGGTAGAGTAGGAGGAAGAAGGGAGTAGTTAGGAGGTTCAAGTAGCCATTAACCTTAGTCTTGTTAAGTCTTTGTAGATAGGAGAATTTTTCAAAAGGTATAAAAACCAAAAAATTGTCATTTTTCAAGTCACTTGTCTCTAGAACAAGTATCATGAGAGCAATCTGTCGAGTGTCGTGAGCTGAGACCACGGTTTTTGAGCTTTGCAGAGCGATCAAGAGGGATAAGTTTTCAGAAAAATGACCTGCGTCAAGTATCGTGAAAGTCATCCAGGGGTTAAGAAAGTTTATCTTTTGGGATACAAATGGTGAGGAGAGGGTAGATGAGCTTGAGAAACACTTATATGCATTTAAAATCCAAAAAACACTTGCAAAAAATTGAAAAAATGTCAAGTATCGTGTTCTCCTGCGGTTGAGGTATCGCAATACCTAGGTATCATGAACTCCTGTGGTCGAGTATCGCGATACTTGCAAGACGTCGAATATCGAGTATCACTGAGAAACACTCGCGATACTTATCAGACATCGTGTATCGTGTATCATGATGATAGTGATACCTGTTGAGTATCGTCTATCGTGAAATTTCAATCACGATACTTGTGACATATCGAGTATCGTGTCCACCAAATATCGTGTATCGCTAGAAATTCTCACGATACTTGTCCAGTATTGAGTATCGTGTTCACAGAAAAATGATCTCTATCTAGTATCGACTATCGTGGAAAATACCCTTGTGGACTATCGGGTATCGTGTATGGTGAGTCTCTAATCGCGATACTTATCTGATATCGTGTATCGCGGAGGCATCTTTTCCGATACCTGGCAAGTATCGAGTATCGTGAGACTCAACAAGGTGAAGTATCGAGTATCGTGATTGGCATGCAATATTGGGCAAATATCGTGTATCGTGTTTCTTGAAGTATCGTGTATCGAGTTTTTTGGAGATATCGTGTATGGTGTCCAGTCAAGTGGTCCACTATCGTGTATCGTCTTGTTCAAATATCGAGTATCGTGACATACTCTTTTTGAGTGAAATATCATGTATCGTGGACCTCTTTGGGTCAAGTATCATGAGTTGTGGATTCACTGTCAGTCCTATTTAAACCAAATTTCTAGAAATTCTGACCCTCAGTAAAGAATTTTAGGGGCTGGAGGTTGATTAAGGTTAATCAGAGCTTTTAAGTGAATGAACCTAAGGTCTGGGAGAGCCCTAGGAAGCCGAAGAAGTGTAATCTCTTCAGTGGTAAGTGTAGCCAAACCTAGTAGCCATTCCCATTATTCTGACACCTCTAGTGAGTTAGAGGAAGAAATTCACATGGCTTCAGAGGACAGGCGAAATACCGTACCAATGATTCGCATGATGTCAATTATTGAGGGAGAATATCAGATATCTTTGGAATATGTGAACACCAATCAAAATGAGATACCTATGTACCTAGATGGTCTAAACGGATCAGTGCCCAGACTAAGGAAAGCTTTAGATGCTTACATAGTGCCTAGGCCAGTAGTTAAGTATGCAGGATGATTTTATATGGACAAGAGAGACATCCAATATGTTGTTACGGAACACCTTGAAAGTATCAACGAGCAAGGGGAAGAAGGTAATGCTCATAACCTTAATGCAGAGGGACATGAAGAACAAGTGACCACTCCTAGAGGGAGATCTACTATTGTTAGGGTTTGGAGAGGAGACTTAGTTCGCCAAGATGACTCCTTAATGGATGTGTATTTGATCAATGGAATGGAGCATCTCCTTAGACCCCACTCTTCATTATGGGAAGTAGCCCCTAACCCAGCTACCGTCTATGAATTACAAGATCCTGAATTTCCCACCATCGTCACATATTTGGACAAAAACCATAGGAGGTACTGGCCTCTAACAGAGTTAGAAAGAGCAGGGTTGAAATATCAGAACATTCCAGTGTTCCCTCCTAGGGATCAAGCTACTACTTCACAGAACCCTCAGGGAACCTTTCAAGATATTTCAGATCAACAGTCTGGACAAACACAACAAACACAAATCCTAGTTAGACCCCATGTGTAGTTTGTTATGCTTGCAAATAACCCTAACTATCGGCCTCAGCCACCTGTTGACCCAAGGAATAGAATCCCTGTCCCTGATAGACCACCTGTGGTAAGAGGACCTGGCATACCCATAGGGAGACCACTTTTCCCAATGATGCCTAGACCACCTGAAGCAGGAAGAAGATTAAGGCCTATTCAAGTTGCTAAATGCATGAGAAACCATTATGATGGCTCTAGTGAACCTTACAATCATATAGCTGAATTCAAGCATGTAATCAGAGCCAAACAAGTAGAAGATTTTTTGATCCAATATGAATCCTTTGGTCTAACTTTGACAGATATGGCTTTAGCTTGTTTCCAGCCATTAGACTCTAATAATTTTCAAAACATGGAACAAGTTTACCAAGAATTAATTGAAGAATTCACCAAATCTGGGATTAAAAATAAATCTTCCTCATTGATCCATAGTTTTAAGCAAGCTCCTACAAAATCAGTGAGATTGGCGACAAGAAGATTCAAGCACTATGTGGATAGATGTCCAGTGGAAGAGAGACCCACTCAAAACAAAATGGTGTCATTGTTTTTGGAAGGGTTAGTGAATGGATCCTTAAGATCTTTGGTATATGTGAAAAGAGTTCGAACTTTGCAAGAATGTACGAAAGAATGTATTGACCTAGAGGACAATCTAGCGAAAAATCTGAAAATACCTCAAGGTAGTGTGAAAAGTGAAGATTCCGCCAGCAGCACATCAAACTCTAAGAACAAAGTAGAGGAAATAGCCGACTTAGTAGCAAAGAAGTTGAACGTTCAAGGACAGAGGAACTACGCCAACAACCCAATGAGAGTACCCATGCTTAGAAGATGTATGCATTGTGGAGGTGATCATCCCTCTCATTTATGCACTAGGGGAGTAGTCCCACCACTTGCTTATGCTTACAATAGACCACCCGTCCTGGGCCCTCTACAATATTGCAGCATAGAACAAAAGTACACAAACCATAGTGTAGAAAACTGTCCTTACCATCGGCAATCAAGACCAGTACAACCACTCATGAGACCTTATGGATACCCTCAGAGAGATCAAGGAGGAGAAGCCTTTAGATATCCCACATATGAGCAGCAAGCACCATTACCACGACCTTATGCTTATCAAAATTACACTCAACCACAACCAGTGTTAGGGCAACAACCACCCCATCCTCAGAATGTTGTCCCACTGAAAATGGCTCAACCTGAGAGTACCCATACCCTCTCAACCTATGAATAGACCACCTGTACCTAGAGGACCATGTTACAGATGCGGAGGTGACCATTATATCAGAGAATGTACATTACCTAACCCACCACCACCTCAGCGAGTTTGGGAAGGATAATGTAGTGATTGTGGTAAAGAACAACTTTTCTGAGATTGCCCCAAGAACCCCAACAAAGTTAACTTGAACGTGCAAATCAACGTGATAGAAGTGATAGAGTCGTCAGGGAGTGATAAGGAGTACACCGTGCCATTGAAAGCAATAACAAGAGCCAAAGCCAGAGAGACACCAAAGAAAACTGGGGAGAATCACCAAAGCGACAGAGAGGTGAATACACCTGCACCTCAAAGAGTTGAAGACTCGGAAGAGCCTGGAAAAAGTATCACAAGTAAATGAACACAGACATGGAAGAATCGTAGAGATAGGATAAAGGAAAAGAAACTACAACAACAGATGGAGAAGGAAAAAAAGGAACAAGATCAAAAAGAGAAACAGAAACTTGAAGAATAAAATAAAAAAGGAAAGTGTAAAAAAAAAGAGGTAGGATCAGTTTTGGGGATATCCCATGCAAGAAGAGTTAGCCATGTGGATTCAGGCATACCAGGCACGAATCAGAGCAGGACCGACCATTGAACAACATGAAAAAGAATATCCTAGAGGTGACTTAGAGAAAGAAAGGTTGGAGATTTTCAAGAAATTAATTGAAGTAGCTCAAGAGACCTTAGAAAAACCTATCTGTAGACTACCCAATTCACAAATTCCCGAAAAAGTATTCAAAGAGTGTGTCATCCCTAATGATCCTAAGAAAGGAAAAGAAGGTGAGACACCTAATGAAAATCATTGCGACGATAAAATGGAAGGATCCATTGTCCCCGAAGTAGATGGAGAATGGCCTAAAGATTTGTGGGTAAGAGTCCAAGAAGACAGATGGAAGAAAGTGGAAGGAATAGAACCACCCTTTGAAGAGTTAGAAGCAGGAGGTGAATTAGAACATTCAATACCTGAGCTGAATTCAGAAGGATTATTACCCTTTGAACAAAGTGAAAAGGAGAATGACAGTGAAAAGGTCTTGCCCAATTGCACAAGAGAATACGAACATAATTCGGAATTATACTGCATTCCCTCAATAAGGAAAAAAGAACAAAACCCATCAGTCCAAACATCGGACATTATACAACACCTTAGAAAGGCAAAAATCCCTTGTACTCTGACATTGGAAGAACTGTTGAAGGTCAAACCACATTTGAAAGAGAAATTAACCAGTCAATTGGAGACAAAGTCTGAAGAGAAGGAATTGCCTGATGAGGTGACCACGGTCAAAATCCCTGTCGATAAGGTTGGAGATTTCAGCGAAGGAGATGAAGGAAACACCTGCCTTCCAATTACCTATAGGGGTTGTACCACTAAAGCTATCTTAGATTCAGGAGCTGGAGTAGGAATAGCAACTAAAGAAATCTGGGAGAAATGGGGAAAGCCAGCTCTAAGACCAATACGCATGAAGATACAAATGGCAGATGGACACACTGAAAGACCCTTGGGATTACTGGAACGGGTAATTTTTACCACTTGCGGAGTTGAATTCGAGCACACCTTAGCGATATGTCAATTTGAAAGGGCTAGCAATTATGAAATGATACTTGGAAGACCCTTCATGAGACAGCTAAAGGTAGTGCAAGATCGGGGAAAAGAGGTAGTATACTTACAACATGAAGGAACCACAACAAGAATAAATCTCCACACAAACACATATCAAGATGTTCCTCCCTTGCAATGGAATCAGATTCATAAAGAGGAAGATGAGCAGTCGATTCATAGTATAGGATCAAGCAACCAATCGTGGATGAACGAAGACACCCATCTATGGATATGCCAAACTGTGAAAAAGGAAGAGGATAGGAGGAAAGGATGGCAGCACAGGCAAGGAGTTGCTAGATCTGTACAAGATCCAGCCTACATGCCTCAAATATTCCTAGATGAAGAATTTGAACCTCATGGTTGGATGGAGATTTTAGCCACTCTCGATGTGTGTATAAACGAAGAAGTGATAACCATGAATGAATGCATTGATGAGGAAGGCTATGACGTTAGTCTATACGTGGTAGTTCTTCAAGAGGCCGAAGAAGGAGAAGTAATTGAAAAAGAATGGAAAGAGGATTACGAGATCATTGAAATGGAGCAAGAACAAATGGAAACAGAGAGTAAAAATCGAGGAGTAAGTGTCATAATTAATGAAATAAATGAAGAAAGGACACTAGAAGAAGAGCTTGGATTAGATAAAGCAAAAGACGATGAAGAAAACCAGCCTCAAGACCGATTTGAAGTGCCTGCCCACTTCAAAAAATATGAAGTAGAAGAGAGAAAAATTGCTATTCAAATGTCGAAACGAGAAGCACAGCCAAGAATAGCATATGACAACAAAGAACAGTCCAAGAAAATTGTAGTAACCTTGGAGGAAGGAGAAGAAAGATGTACTTTTATAGGTCAAGATGTCTCAATGGAAGAAGAGCAAGAGTTGATACGACTCATTCGAGAATAGAGGGATGTATTTGCCTGGACTTATAAAGATTTGAAAGGAGTAGACCCTTCTATATGTGCCCATAGAATCCCTATGACATCTGAAGCTAAACCTTCCAAACAAAGACCATACACATATAACGATGTCTACTCAGCAAAAATTAAGGAAGAGATAGACAAGTTGTTAGACGCTGGGTTTATTTATGAAATCGAACACACGGAATGGGTATCACCTTTGGTGGTCGTACCCGAAAAGAATGGTAAGTTAAGGGTATGCATTAATTTGAAAAAGGTAAATGCTGCCACCATAAGAGATAGTTACTCATTACCCATTACAGATCATCTTTTGGAAAGAGTGGCAGGAAAGGAAGTTTATATTTTCTTGGACGGCCTTTCAGGGTATAATCACGTAGCGATTGCTCCTGAGGACCAACATAAACCAACCTTTGCAACTGAATGGGGAGTGTACGCTTTTAGGGTTATGCCTTTTGGTCTAACCAATGCGCCAGCCACTTTTCAAAGATTGATGTGTCTGTATTCAAGGATTTCTTGGGAAGAGCATGGAGGTATACGTGGATGACTTATGCACTTATTCTGCTATATGATCAGAACATATCCCTGAACTAGGAAAGATCTTTGCCAAATGTCGACAATATAGAGTATGCCTTAATCCAGAAAAGTGTGTCTTCATGGTTCGACAAGGAAAGATATTAGGACATATTGTCTCTAAGAATGGAATCTCAATGGATGAAGACAAAATCAAAGTAATTCTGGATTTACCGAGACCAAAGATTACTAAAGAAGTACAAGAATTTATGGGACATTGCGGATACTACCGAAGATTTATACATATGTATGCCATAATTGCTAGACCTCTTTATGCATTATTGTCTCAGTTTAATTGGACAGAAGAATGTGAAAAGGCCTTTAACGAATTAAAGAGTCGATTAAGTTCAGCCCCAATCCTTCGAGTACCTAATTGGAATAAACCATTTCACATTCACGTAGATGCTTCCAAGTTTTCCATTGGTTGCATCCTAGCTCAACCCGCAGATACAGGAAAGTTAGACCACCCTACTGAGCCTATGCCAGTAGACAATTGAATCAAGCGGAGCGTAATTACACCATGATCGAGAGAGAAGGCCTAGGGATGGTGTACACAGTAAAAAAGTTTCGACACTAGTTATTGGCAAACAAATTCAAATTCTTCATTGATCATCAAGCCCTACTGTACTTAGTCAATAAGCCTTGTAATACAAAACGACTAGTACGATGGTTTCTATCGCTGATGGAATTTGATTTTGAAGTAGTAGTGAAGAAAGGGAATACCCACATTAGAGCAGATCACCTATCAAGAATGACACATGGAGAACCACCCATAGGAGTACCTAATGATCTGCCTAACACGTACCTGTTTAATCTCGAAGTATGTCCACAATGGGCAGAAAAGTTGATCCCAATACTCACATATGGACCTAAACATGGGATCTCACCAAACAGAAACCAAGACTTATGGAAGACTAAAAACCTTCATATCATTGTTGGAAGTTTGTATCACCAAGACTCAAGTGGATTACTCATGAGATGTGTAGAAGAAGAGGAACAAGAAATGTGGATTCAAAAGACACATGTAAATCAATGGAAAACTCATTTAAATGCGAATGGAACATGGCAAACTCTGAAAAGATTAGGCATATATTGGCCAACCATGCAAAGGGATACACATAATTATGTATCAGCCTGCCCAACTCGTCAAGAACGGAATTCAGAAGCGAACTCTAATTTATGCTACTCCACTGTAGCACCAAGATGGAGCATGCCTCTGGTAAAGTTCTTGAAGACCCAAGAATACCCAGAAGGAGCCACTCTAGCAAGGAAACGTGTGCTCACAGAATAAAGCAAGGAATATCCTCTCATAGGAAAACAACTCTTTAAGCGAGGAAGAGATAATCATTTACGAATGTGCATTCATGAAGATGAGTTTGGCTGTTCTAGAGATGGCACATACAGGAGCTGCAGGAGGACATTTTTCTGCAAATAAAACTGCAAAAATGATTCTTTTTGCAGGAATGTGGTGGCCAAATCTACATCAAGATGCAACCACATATGTGCAACGATGTGATACTTGTCAACGAACGAAATATCCAATTAGAAGAGATGAAATGCCACTGAAACCCATGATGAGTGCCAGAGCTTTTACTAAATGGGGAATAGACTTCATAGGGCCTATTAGCCCATCAGCTAAAGGATCTCGTGCAAAGTACATAATTGTAGCCACAGACTATTTGACCAAATGGGTTGAAGCCAAAGCAACCAAGAAAAATGATGCAAAGACTACCGCCAAGTTTCTCTTTGAAAACGTTTTCACTAGATTTGGACTATCGATAGAAATTGTGAGTGATAGAGGCACACATTTTGTGAATGAAGTGATAGAAGCCTTACTGAACGAATTCTCGGTAATTCATAAGAAATCAGCCCCATATCACCTGCAAGCCAATGGACAGGCTGAAAGTTCAAATAAAATCTTGTGCACAGTTCTCACTAAACTTGTTAACAATGGAAGATCTGATTGGGATAAACAATTACATCATGCTTTATGGGCATTCCGAGTAGCCTACAAGACCGCCATAGGAACTACCTTTTAACTTAGTGTATGGATAGAATGCTATTTTGCCAATTGATTTCTTAATACCCACTCTCAGAGTAGCAATAACTTATGAGTGGACGGGACATGAACTATCAGCTCAATTGGATCAGATAGAAAAGTTACATGAAACTAGGCTACAAGCGGTAGCAGGGGTTTATGCTACAAAAAGGAAACAGAAAGCCTATTTTGATGCTCATATCAAAGATAAAAACTTGAAGGAAGGAGATTTAGTTTTGGTATATACTCTGAAACAACATGCTAAGAAACTGCAAAAAAGGGGATATGGCCCGTTAGTCATCAATCGCATATCCACAAGCGGAGCCATCAGCTTAGCAACCCTAGATGGAGAAGTATTACCAAACTATATCAGTGGATGTCGAGTGAAAAAATATTTAGATCCATTGACTGAAGAGATAATGTCATGACTAATAATGGGTAACAATAGGTGTATAGAGGAAGAAAGAATACGAGAAGAAGCTAGACAAGAAGCACTAGAACGAATCCAAAAACGGAAAGAGTGGATGAGAGCAAGAGACGAGAGATATCGAGAAGGAGAAGAACTCATCCCAATGGCTAACTTTAGAGCCACTGAAAACCTAGGTCAGCAAATGACGTAACCTTATTTGAATTTGGGTGCTGGAGCAAAAGAGTACCACTTGGTGGATGCTCTCATTGACACAGAAGCTGCTATAAGCTGTATCAAATTTTCATTGACTCAGAAGCTCAAGGAAGAATTACGTCCATCTAAGGAACAGCTGATTGGAATAGGAGGAAAAATTACCAAATGTATAGGTGAGATTACCTTACCTCTACATCTTGGAAACAACACAATGGAACAGAAACTCTTAGTATGCCATGACTAGGACTTATTAGGAGAGCTCGTGTTAGGCCAAGATTGGATATACGAATATGAAGTGACTATTCAATTGGCCTTAGGATACATCTCGGCCAAGATAGGACATCCTGAAGTATTCAGCATGCTAGACGAAAGACCAATCAAAGCCAAAAGTATAGAACTGAGAACTCACTTAAATGAACACGATGATGAATGTATGTTCACTCGCACTATGGAAACTTCTTCATCGAGTACTTCATGTGAGGATACACCGAATCTCGATTGCACACAATCTTCTAATCCAGTAAATCACCAGATTAGTGTCTTACCCAATAACAGCCTCAGTGAGGAACCAAGCACAAGAGAGACTAGTTAGCACTACTGTCAAACAACTGCACACATTAGAATTTACCCTATTCCTTACACTAGAAAGGCTTGGATCAGAAAAGATCAAGTGACAGGACTGTCAACAACAGGACTGCTCTCGACATCGGAAACAACAATAGAATGAGAATGCAGGTCACATTAGACACCTAGTTCCTCACAGCACTACGAGAGTATGGATTCCGAAGAAGGTGATAGCCGCCCAGCCGGCCCAAACGCAAATATGGATTCCCAAGTCATGTGAACGAGTGACAATCATCAAAAAGGACAAGCCAAGGCACAAGGAGAATCAGTATGATCTAAAGGCAAAACGATCGAAGATAAACCACTACAAGACAAAGCAAGAACTACGCCATGCAACAAAAATCATTCAGAGATTCGAACAGCGGACAAAACAAAAGCACCACATGAAAATCACTACATTCTCCAGGGATGCTAGGAATACAGACTACCCTAATGGAGTAAAACAGATTTGGATGCCGATAGGCAGGACAATCTGTACACATCAACCAAGCAATTCGAGTTGCACACATTTGGAGTTACCAGAACCCAAAGTATGCATGATAGGGCCACATTACAAGGCCAAGCATTCGGCACATTTTTCTTCTATTTTAGGATAGTGAAGCATATTTCCCTCTCGGGAAGTAGGAGAGCACTTGTACATAATCTAAGAAAATCACTCAAAAATTAATAACCGCTTCGGCTATGAACTAACTTTTCTGTTTTTCTTTCAGCCAAAAACACAAAAATATATAAAAGTATGAAAAATTCCAGGTATTACCTTTCTCACACCCACGGGGAAGGGACGACACAATTCACGCGGAGCATTGCTAATCTAATGAAGGATAAATGAACGATGATTCTTGATACCAACTTGCCACTAATTACTGCTCTATATTGAGTGTAGATGGCATCTTCTAATTCTGAGGCTACGCAAGAAGAAGAGATCCAGCTTCTTCCCTTGGAATGAATAACTAAGGCAAGAGGTCATTGGTTTCTAGATGACCAACCAGTGTCCGAACTCATTTTCATGGCAACCATCAAGATTTTGGATAGGGATTACTACTTCCATATCATGTCACAAGATTTCAAGACTATCATACAAGGATTACCACGCATGACAGATCTCTGGACACAAGCAGGAATTGATGCATTCCTGAGACTCCCAATATATCTGCCTGATTTTCAGAGATGTACACAAGTGATGAACACACTCCAGTCGGTACTGAATAAACCATCAGTCCCAGAGGCAAGAGTTCTTGACAAAGTTGGTACATGGAAAACAATTCAATTCACTCATGAGCTAATCAACAGAGCTTTTGGATGGAATCAAGAGGGACTCACGAATGTCAAAGATGAATGTCATGATCCGAAAAAGAGAACATTTTTGGAAATCAACAGAACGGATATTGAAGACTCTGTTCGCTTAGTGCACCAGCATTTTTGTTTTCCAAGTATGCATAGATACACAGCACCTCAAAAGATTGTTGTACAACTAATCTCACATGCTATGAGACAAGTAGGAAATAAATTAAACATGACTCCATATGTTCAAGACCGCCTATTTGAAGCAAAGAAAAAGTGGGGTCAGAAAAAGTTTTTGAATGGTAGTTCGGACTTGACCCTACTCATTTATGAGGCACTCGACATGAAGAATTGCTTACGCTTGATGCCGACATCAACACAGCTAGCAAAATATGCCAAGTTAGCGAGTGTTTCAAAGAAAAAGAAAACAACCATATCTATTGAAGAAGTAGGAACTAGTTCAAAGAAACCCATGAGGGGGAATAAATGCCTAAGAGAAGAAGAAGCTCAAGAGACACCACAATCAAAGAGAACACATATATTTCCAAAGATTCCCGTGACACAACAACCGATCACGAAAAGAGACCTTTTCACAACCTTAGAAGAAACGCACCAGTATATGCGGGGGCAAGTAAATTTAAACATTCAAGGTCACCATTACAGACAGGCAAGCCAGGAAAAGAAACACAAAGATAAAGAACATACTCCAGAACAATCTGTCAGATACAAAGAACTAGGGTTAGAAGATTTGAGCTCTGATGAACAATCCAACCCAGAGAAGGACACCTTAGAAACTGATATACGAACTGAAATGAACAACAAAGAATGGATAGAAATAAATCAGGTTGAAGTCACACCAGACAATCAACAACAAAAAGCACAGCACCAAGAAGTACAACACTTGATTCAGTTAAATGATCAGTCAAAGATAAGCATCAAGGAAGTGCCAGTAACTAATAAAGATGTAGTGCCACCTATCAAAGAGAAAATACAAACTCCAGTGGACAAGGAAGAGGGCCTACAACAAAATAAGGAGCCAATCGTGATAGAAGTGCGTGATGATACACCTCAAGGTAAAATTGACCATAGGGAGGCTGAGCCAAGGATCCAACTTCATATTAGGCAGCCCCATGATACTACGTTACATGTTGCACAAGGGAAATATCTTACAACAAGAGAAGAACCTAGTATTCCTACCACATGGTTAAATGTGGATTGAACTCAATTAAAACCAGTAGTCAAGCAAATGATACAAACAGCCATGGATACACAACAACAAATGATGGAAAAAGATATGGATTACGACAAGGCCATGAGGGAAAGGAATCAATTTCAAATCATGAGTGAACAATTGTCCGCACAGCTCCTCCAGGCCCAGCAAGAGATTTCAGACAAAGGAAGGGAGATAACGTCCGTTAAAGAGCAATGTAACACATTGATGAAACAACATCATCAACTCCAAGCACAATTGACACATTTACAAAGACAACATGAAGCCAGCGAAGCAGACAAGGAGAGAATGAAGGCTAGAAGCAACTTGCTAGAAACACAATTAAAAGTATACATGGAGGAAAATGATAGTTTACGTAGTAGAAATAAAGAATTGATGAAAGCATTATTATATGACCAGCCTATAGAAAAACAAGAGACTTATGCGACTGACCAGAAAGAATTAAAAGATCAGATTGAGAAGTATGCAGAATTGTTGAAACAAGAGCAGGCCTTAAGCGAAGAATGGGAACGTAGGTACTTTCAAGAAACCACTAAGCTAAAAAAGAAGCTGAATACGGCCAATGGAAAACTCGTAGTAAGTTACAGTGAAAATATAGATCAGGTAGCAAAGATTGGTAATGAGTTACTTGCTACCAAAGAAGCACTCCGAGCAGCTATGTAAGAAGTTGAGGAGAAGACTGAACGCCTTGCACAATTGGCAACTAAAGCAGAAGAGCAAGTACCAGTCAGGACACTAGTAGAGCCAACACAAGAGAATCCTACTGACGAGGTAGAGGTACGTCCTCTATCTCCCCCGGTTTATAATTCTCCAATAAAAGAGCGGATGGCAGACCCATGTGATGATCATCCCATGCCATACACTGCAGAAATAGGTCAGAAGGAACGGGCACTATTGGTGTCCCGGTTGACAGAGAATTTTGAAAATGAAGTGATCAAAGTAATGGAGGCAAAAATAAAGGGCAAAGACTTGGATACGATAATGAAGCCTTTCAACATTCCGTATGGATTATTGAAAGAGAAGACAAGGCAATACATACAAAAGACCACACAGAAAAATCCAGACGACCAATTGCATTTTAAAGATAACACATTCAATTATACTCAAGAAGAATTTGAAGCGGCACAGCTTGTTTGGAGACGAAAATTTTTGGAGAAAAATCCTACATTGCAGGTGCATTGGCAAGCAACACCATACTTATTACAGGTAAACCCTTCATTTTTCCCAACACCACGTCGCCGAGAAGCCAGAGAATTTTTGGATATGCAAAAGAATGGTGTTATCAATAAACAGTGGCTGAATTATCCGCTACTTCCAATCCCACCCCATAATTATCTACCAACAGAAGATTACATGGTAAAAACAATCAAATTTTGGCTACACTGTTACGCAACAGTACCGGATTTAACAATCAAGATGACAAATAAAATCCTAAGCATGATACTTACAGTTTTGAAGGTGTTCAAGCATGCGGCATATACATTTTTGAATTTCATTGGCATTAATAAGGGAACATACATTCTCATTTTTGATTTGTCTGTTATGCCTAGCCGATTATTCTAGGCTTTTGTTTCTACCAAGTACATATATGCAAACATTCGAAGAAGCATTTTTCACAGGGTTTTTTGAAATTGACTCAGAAATTTTCTTAAAGATGTCATCCAATTTGAATGCCAGACTGGTGGCATATGAGCTAAGCTTCTTCGCTGACCACAAACAGCCGCCACATGATGGTGTGAAAGCAGAACAGTGGAAGAAACTCATGATACGTGAAGCTAATCTGCTTAATGAAACAGAGCAACAAGTGTACAGAACATACTCCCGTCGACTTCCAAAGCTTGTCGGGGACGACAGAGTTCAAGAGGGGGTAGTGTTGAGGGAGAGTCAAGCAAAAAGAAGAAAAGAAGAAGACAAAGAAAGAAGCTTCATTAAAAGATTACATTTGAAGATATGTCTCTGCAAGAAGCCCCGCACAGGCGCAACACCCATCTCTGCACACAGCCTCGGAGGGGCACACATCAAGGAAAAACACGTAAGTGAGAAGGAGGAACCAAGGCCAGGAAGTATCCATGAAAATGTGCAACAAGATATCCGGCGGTTCCATAGCCACACGAGAATGCTTCAACCTCTTGATCTTTGGAAGGTACAGATCGAAGGCTGAAGGACCACATCCTCATACCTTCCATTGGTGGCATGCGTGGCAGCGTGACTTAACACAGCAACCCGGAATTAAAGAGGTAATTGGTGAGCTAGACTACAAACATCAAGTAGTCCATCTCCATGGGTTGCGGGTGATGAAAAGAAAGAACAGGCAACACGAATGCATCAAGCCGAGAGGATGTAAAAGAAGAATTAGGAAGAGGCCATCAAAAGTAAACACCAATTTAACAAGCAGGCAGAACTGACCAAGAGATGCGTGCGGACAACAAGGGACAAACAAGAAGTAAATCCTGTCAAGGGATGACAGAGACAAAGAGGGGGAGAGTGTTGCAGAGCTAAGAAGAGCACAAGGCAAATACCAAAAACATGCACTCGTTCCATTAAAATAAAAACTACATAATATGATCAAAATCTTGATAAAGGATTTATATAGTTGATCTTTTCTCTTCTATTATAAAGAATATCAACAATACACAAACATGAATCATATCCATCATATCCAACAATAAGGTAAATTCCATTTCTAGTAATTTTCTCCATCAATTGAGGTAGACCCATTTTTAGTTAATTTATTAGAATGATAAATTTATGGATACATATATAGATAGTCATTCACTAATAGAAATTTACTAACCCCTAATGATGTAGCTTCTACGATTAAGGAATAACAAAAGTTTCATTATAACAAACTATAGGAATATGGATTTTGGAACATCAAGCTTCCATTATCTTTAAGGTTGATTAGCTCTACATAAAAACTTCATCATTTGAATTGTGTCAAAGTTTTGTTGGAGTTTGAGGTCTACAAAAGTAGTCAGCCCAACAAATGGAAGTGGTCATTCTAGGCTACTTCTTTCTCAACCAATAGATACATGAACTACCACGCATGAAGCAAAAGCCACTAGTGGACATAGGAGTGTCATAGCAACCAACCCAGTCAGAGTCAGAAAAAGCATGAACATCTGGCAATAGTGACCCCCACTTGGGATTAAACAATCCAAGAAAAAGGGTACCCCTCAAGTAGTGAAAGATGCACTTAACCACCTGCCAATGCTTCGCACCTAGGCAATGCGTACACTTGCTCATCTGTGAGACATCAAACTCAATATTTGGCCTCCTAATGCATAAGTAAGTCAAGCATCCAATAGCCTACTGATAGAGAACAGCATCAAATACATTTCCAACATCATGAAGACTCAATCATAAACCTATCTCCATAGGAGTGACAATAGGTTTATAGTCTTCAAGCCAAAACAACGCAATAATGTGTTAATATATTTTTGTTTGACACAAAGCTAATTCACCATCAACTTGCATAGGCACAATGCTCAAATAATGATGCACATGCCCCAAATCTCACGTGTCAAATGAGGCATGCAAATCAGCCTTATGATGAGCAATATGCTTCTCATGAGGACCACTAAGCAGCATGTCAACAACATAGACAACAATGATCAGAAGCACATCATTTGCATGCTTAACATATAAGGTGCTCTCAGTTGGACTCTTCTCAAAACCATGTGCAATCAAATAGGCATGTATTTTTTCATACCAAGCACATTGTTCTTGCTTCAAACCATATAATGCTTTTTCAACCTACACACTTGGTGTTCATGCCCTTTCTACACAAATCCATGGGGCTCAAAAACATACAATTTTTCATGCAATTCCCCATTCAAAAATCCAGTTTTAACGTCCAAATTGATGTACATTCCCATCATGATGAGTTGCAAGTGCACGGATGCTACGAATAGTAGTCATTCAACATGGAGCCAAGGTCTCATCAAAATCAATGCCTCTTTCCTGAGCATAACCCTTTGCAATGAGTCTGGATTTATATTTCTCAATTGTTCCATCAGGCTTATGCTTCAGCTTGTATACTCACTTAGTGATAGTGGCCTTCTTTCCAGGAGGCAAGTCACATAAACAACAAGTATTATTTTTCATGATAGTATCGTATTTGGATTGCATAACAGCCATCTAATTTTTTGAATTTTGTGCTTTATCAAAAGAATCTCATTCATTCTAGCCATAAAGACTCAAAGCAACCATAGCATAACAATTTGATACAAAAGAAGCACTATGAGAGCCTAAACGAGTATGATATGATAGAGGTGCATCTAATTTTCTATCATGCAAAGTTTACACCAGCAATTTTGGCATAGTTCTTGCCTCCTCAATATTAGCTCTCTCATCAACAAGTGCATCATGTAAATCTGCATCATCACATGAAACCTATAAAGTTTGAGAAGTTGCCTCATTAGGACCAACACTAGATTTTCCGCCTATAAGAAGAGTAAGAAAAGTGTCATACATGTCTTTGGAGCTAACGATGTATCCTTAGTACATGAAAGTAATGACTCAATAGCATCTTCCACTAAACCAACATCACAGCTAACCAAAATGCATTTTGTTAGTGGATGATATAGACGATAGCCTTTTCTTTCAGAACTCTACCCAACGTAAAAAATTAATAATTGACTCTCCTCCCAACCTTATCCATGTATATATAGCTACAAGAATCAACGAGGACCACAAAGGTAACTAGAGTCCTCAAGTGCATGTGCAATCTCCTTCACTCCTTTAATATCTTCCACTAGAGTCTACTAGTGGTTGGAGTGATCTTGACCACTGATTTAGCACCTTCCACTAGAGTCCACTAGTGGTGGGTGTACCTGCCTCTTCAGTTAAGTCCAATGGGACTCAAGGTAACTCACATCAACTTGAGTTAGATCTAGACCTCCTTGGGAAGAACACTCTCCCCATGCTCCCCATGGGGATTAAACCCAAGACATCCTCCTTCATAACCTTGAGACTTAACCACTAGGCTAAGTGGATCACTTGTTTAAGAGAGCACATGAACTTGTGCTTGAGTTTAGTCTCGAGATCTTTGGCCATGCACACAAGTGACGAAATGGTGTCCGATTTCAGATCTTTCTAAACTGATTAGACCCTTAGATCATAGAATTACTTTATTACACCCAGCAAAAATACATTTCACTACTTTCAAAAAGAGAGTTAAATATCATGTCAAATCATTGAGGGAAATCATAAGAGCTCAGAAAACTATGGGACTTCTCATACCCAGGCTTCCTTTCATGAGAGTGGTTAAGGATATTCTTGCCAATCTTTGCTCGATGATGAAGAATACATCATTTGTGAATGCCAAATGGTAGACCCATGCTCTTTTATGCTTGCAAGAAGCAGCACAAGATTATGTAATTGATTTTATGAATGATGCTTATCTATGTGCAGCACATTGTCATAGGGTGACACTTATGGCCAAGGTCTATGTTGTTGTGTCTTGGCTAAGATACAAGTTTCATAAAGCCATTGTCCCTCTTAACAAGCATGATGAGAATGTTTTTGGTATTTTTAATATACCTCTAGCAAGAAAGCTTAAGCAATCTATAGTCAAAATTGAAGAGCTCCCTTCTCATGACCATTCAACAAGAAATGCAGTAGAGGCTAAGGAGGAGAAGAGAAGGATGAATCTTATGCCACAAGAATTTGTTATCCTTGATGACATTCAGAGGCTTAAGAAGGTTAATACAGAGCTTTTAAAGAAAGGAGATGGCACACTAATTGTCAATGCTTTAATGCCATGGGAGGAAGACTTCACGCTTGACATTAGGCTTGAAGACAACAAAATGTTGAGATCAATGTCGAGATATCTGACAACATTGTCAATATAGCTCTCAGGTATTTTTTAGGCCATAATCTGCTCCATTTTATTACTACTTGATCTCCTTGATGCATCTGCTACTAGTGTTATATTCTAGGGTCCTACTCCAGCAATGTGAGGAGCCGGTCTCAAGGAAGGTATTTATTTTGGATCAACTTGTGACTCAATGTATATTATACAAGCATAAGAAACTCGTCATTTTCTCAAGAATTTTAGTGAGGAGATAGAATATATAGTTTATCCATATATTGATAAGTAAATTTTAGTTTCTACTTTTCTTATAAAGTCATTCCTTTTTTAATGGTGTTTTTATTAATAAGTATATATAACATTTCATGGGTCACTAGAGTCTTATAATTATTGATTTTGTTGAATACCAAGCCTTATTCATGAACTCTCTCCAATCACAGCATGGGAATTGCAAACTCTAAGTTCACACTTCCATCGCTTTTTTTCACTTCTATTGCCATGCATTTTGATATTTATTTAGCCTTGTAGTGCTGCCAAACTTTTGAAAATGCACATTGATCAGAAATATCCAAGCAAAGTGAATGAAGAAAAAAAGTTTGGTTATATGAAAATTCATGTGCCACTACAGAAAGACAGTACATCATATGGATGGAGAGTTATTTCCAATGCAGTGAGGTTCTTAAAGTGTAGGTTTTACCATCCTAGTCTAAATCTATCTAATTATCTAGATGCATGGATCCTTTTGGTCAGAGAAAAAGTAATTCATGCCATCTTAAAATATGGTATTTGTCCTCATGATCCACACTCTCCTCCACCACCTCCACCACTAGGACATAAGAATACTCAAGATAAGAAGAAAGGAACTCCTCTTCACTCTCCGTTGAAGCATGTCCCAAAGAATAAGCAAAAAAGTGAAGTCTCCAAAAAGAAAAAAAATAAGCAAGAAGCTGAAGGCTCCAAAAATGTATAGAGTTTTGTATCTATCTTGATACTTAGACCATTATGTCCACTATATGTTAGAAGAAATTTATGTTCTCTTTCTTGTAAATACAATTTTGTACACAAAATAACCTTCAGAGCATTGAATGTACTAGGAAATGATGCCATTGCATCTTTATCTGGAACATAATTATTGTGAATCATTTTTATACAAAGAAAAAAATTCATCTTAATAATGTTATTAGTGGTTTTTCTAAAATATAGATTGTGTTCTGCCTTTTAGTCATGACATAAACTAAGATAATAAGTGGTTTATCATTAATCTCTTAAATATCAGATGATATTGAATTGAAAACCTGGGCTTGTGAAGGAAAATGGAGAAGACTAGAGGACATGACCAATTCAAGCAATTAGGGCACTCAAAAAACCTCCATTGCCCCTAGATGCTTCAATCGGTCATATCCTCCAACATTTTCCATATTGTAATCCTTGATGCTCTTAAACTATGTTTATCACCCACACAAAAGGCATGAACGATTCAAGTGAAAAGAGAAGTCCAAGAACTTCAAATGGCCCTTAAGGCTTGAATCCATCATGCCTTTTCACACATCACCCATTAACATAGAAAAAGAAAGACAACCAATTCAAGCAATAAGGGTCTTCGTAGAACCTTCATTGTCTCTTATTGCTTGAATTGGTCCTATCCTCCAAGCTTCCCTCCTTTGTAATATTCCTAACTTATTGCTCTATATAACTCAAAAGTAAGTTGGAGAAGTTCTTATCCTTATCTTGACCAGCATAATTTCTTTGGACAAGGAACATCGAGAACTTCTTATATTTATCTTAAGTAATAGAAACCTTGCACAAAAATTGCATGTTTAAGATAATGATCAAGGTCCTTGCCCAATACAAAACCATAAAAAAGTGATGATATAAACCAAAACAATGCCAATATCAATATGATGAGGTTACATAAAAAATAAATGTAACCTTGCACAACAATTGCATGTTTGAGACAATGATAAAAGTTTTTGCTCGATGGAGATATTCTTTAACCTATAAACTCTTTGCACTATAGAAACTTTAAAAGAGTGATGATATAAACCAAAACAATTGCAATATGAATATGATGAGTGTACATAAAAAAGATATGTATTCTATAAAAGAAAAAGGGCAAGACTGGTTACATTCTTAAGGGTTGGAACTTGATCACCTTGGATGGCAGACAAATAATGCAAGATAGTGTTTTCTCTAATCTAATGTTTACAATTGCACCATCATTTAACAATATAAACTATGGTGAAACCTCATTAAGTAACTCTAGGAGCTCCCTTAAATTTTTGAGTTTTCAATTTGTAGTGGCATTTATTTTCCTATGTTGAAAATCTGGATGAACCAATAATTCTAACTCAAATTCTTGACAGCTCTTCTTTGAATCCAACGGTATCCTGAGTCAAAGATTTTTTTTCTACCTTCTATAATCATATCCTAAAAAAAGTGATTGTCGAGATATCTGATATGAAATCGAAAGAGAATTGGGACTAACTTTACATAAAATGATGTCTCTTAGCTTTTGAGCTTCTTTGCTATCCTATTCCCTACCTAAAACATCATCAATCTCTGAAATTGAAACTCTTCTATTCAACAACATTGTTTTTGTTTTTTGTAATAACATGTTTTTAAAACATGGTACAAAAATGTGAAGAGGAAGAAACCATTGAATCTTTATCCTTCGAGAAATTCAGCTTGCTGACATTTCCCCTTAGATATCATCTTTCATTTTGCATAGAAAACTTGAAACTATTGAATGATCAGGAGCATCGCAATCAAATCAAAAGATGCAAGGTAGGTAGATGTACAAGATTTCCACAAGCACTCCTCCCTAATGGCACCTGATAATCTGCAAAATAGACAAATAATTGAATGTTATTGAAAAAATGGATAGATTGATTTGCATACATAAGTTTTGCATAATCCTTATGAGGGACATTGAATGTTCCTATTAAACATTCAACAGGTTGCCACTTGAGAATATTGGAAGGAAAAATATCCGCAATACAAAAATGTATATCTCGTAATACAAAAACAATTGAAATTGATGAAAGAGCATTGTTAAACTTCACTTACAATACAACTAGAATTGTAGATAATTGTCTAGCACGAGATCCTTAGCATCGTACACATGTTGAACTTTTGCAAACCAACCGTTTCTCTTCAATTTGAAACTAAGAATACAACCTTTCCAATGGTTTTTTGTGTTGTCTCTTTTAGTATGCCTGACTTTATGGGCACCTCTACAACTAGGAAACCTATTCACCCAATCATTTAACTTCATGGAAAGAGGTTTCCATAAAGAATCCTATCTTCAATTGTAAACCTCACATAAGGTTGCACAATTGGAAGGATGACAAGAAGTAGAAGCCATTCGAACACTTAGAGAAATAGTAGAGAACGCACAAAATGGGAAACTCAGATTCACAAACTTCATGAGTATTTATAGACAAAAAAAACTTTGTACACATGAAATCAAAACACAATCTTTTGATTTGATGTATCACATGTGACCGAAATATCTTCTACCCATAGATAATGTGGCAACTTCTTCTCTTCAAGCATTGTTCTGGCTGATCCAACCAATGTCTTGTTTCTCATCTCTGCAATTCCATTTAATTGAGGAAAATACTTGGTAGTCACCTCCCTTTTTATAGATTTTTCCTTCAAGAACTCATCAAACTCTTTGGACAAGTATTCTCCCCCTCCATCCGATCTGAGCTTCTTGAGTGATCTACCTATATGTTTCTCCACATGTGCTAGCTACTTTTTGAAGCAATCAAACACTTCATTCTTAACTTTGATGAAGTATATAATAGTCCATCTACTATGATCATCAATAAATGAGACATAATACCTTGATCTTGCCAATGAAGGTTCTTGAATTGGTCCCCATACATCTGTTTGTACTAAGTTCAATAAGTTGTTATGGAAGTAGCCTTTGTGGTTGAATGGTTGTCTTTGTGCCTTCCCAATCTGACATGCATCACACTTGTTGATCATGTGTTGCTTTGATATGTTTGGTAGTCCTAGAACACTTTGATTCCTGCATATATCCTTCAAGGTTCTTTCATTCACATGAGTAAGTCTCTTATGCCACACTTCAAGCTCACTTAAGGTTTGAGACCCAAAACTGAATAGAGCTATGTAAGTAAAAAGCCTACCATGCTTCTCACCTCTCGCTATCTTCTTGAAGCCTTGACATGGATCTTCCACAAAAGCTCCATGTTGGGTGAACCTAACTTGCAAGCCTTTTTCAACTATTTGGCTTACACTTATTATGTTTTTAGTGATAGTGGGCACATAGAGAACCTTACTTAGAATGTTTTTCTTGCCATTGCAAGCTTTGACATTATCAATCTATTTCTACTTCACGTCTATGCTTTGGGCTTTCCAAATAAGATAGAAGAGCAATGTTTCCTACAACATGATTTGAACATCCTAAATCTATGTAGAACAAATGATCATCTTTTTTACCTTCTTTGTGGCTTAGATTCATAAGAAGCAATCTGTCTTCATGTGGTTGATCTTCTGAACAATTGTTAAAGTCCCTTCTATTATAGCATCTATTGTTATTGTTGAAGTTGTGTCCACCTCTGCCTCTATTGCTACCATATCCACATCTTCCACTTCCTTTCTGGATCTTTTCATTGAACTAGCAATTCTGAGTTGTGTGGTTGGTCTTATCGCAGATGGCATAGGGTTGAACATTCTCACCTTTGGCTTTTGTCATGCTTTGGTCCTTTCTTCTTCCCTTTCCACTTTTTCATGCTTGCAAAGTTGGCTTGAGAAGTCTCCTCTTCATCTTCTTTCTTCTTCTTACCTTTTAGCTTCTTATCCTTCATATCTACATATAAAGCACTAGTTGAATTACCATGATATGTGTTACCTTCCTTTATGCTATTTTTGGCCTCTTGATTGAAGAGGTTTCCAAGAAAGATGTTGAAGTCTAGAGTTTTCACATCCATGATGAGATCATAAGCCATCATGAAGGATTTCCATTGCTTATCACTTTGAATCCCATTAAGAATCTACCTCATGATAGCCTCTTCTTCAATCAGCAAAAATCTACTAATTCTGCAAAAACAAAGAAGGATGACAGAGACAACAAGAAAACATAAAAGCAAAAATTGTCTTGTAGGTATTGTAAAGCGAATGATCATGTCATAAAAAAGTATCCAAAACTAGTTTCAACAGAAGCAAAGAAAAAAGAGGCTAGAATGGTTGTTGTAGAGGCCTCTATATCAAAAATAGAGTCTACTAATCTAGTGTAGAATGAAGAATGGGTGTTTACTACTGTTTGTAGATTTTCCCCATCTTCTCCTGCACAATGTATGTGTGCAATAGACTGAGATGTTAAGTACTTTGATAGTCGGGCAACCAAACATATTATCTCGTAGTGCGGTCTCTTCACTTCACTTGAGCCTACCCCGATAGGGAATACTATCACATGCACCAACAACTCCTCTTATCCTGTTATGGGAGTTGGTAAGATCATTCTGACTACTATTGATGGTAGTTCATTTACATTGTCAGATGGTTTATTTCTGCCAGGGATCAAAATAAATATGTTATCAGTTTTAGCATTAGCCAAGATTGGCTTGGTTGTGAAATTTGTTGATAATAGATGTACAATTCATGATCTATCAAATGGTGATGTCATTATTGCTTCTCATATTTTATGTCATGGGATTTATAATCTCATAGACTATGAAAAATTTGTAAATGACTTAGCATGTGCAATACATGATTCTCAAGCTATGTCAGATGCAAAGCTTTGGCACGCATGCTTTGGTCATCTGAATTTTTCTAGTTTGTTATGCCTGCAAAAATCTGAAATGGTGTCCTCTTAACTTGAGGCACCTATGAAGGCTGTATTTTGGGCAAACATGGAAAATTCTTCATTCCCAAAAGATGGTTTAGTTTGAGCGACTTAGAAATTATAACTTGTTCACAGTAATGTCTGTGGTCTTATGCAGACACCCTCTTTTGGAAACTATCTTTACTTCGTGACTTTCATTGATGATTTTTCTAGGCATGCATGGGTATATCCATTGAAAGAAAAGTTAGAAGTGCTTATGCTTCAAACAGTTTCTGGTTTTGGCTGAAAATTTGTCAGCATGTAAAATGGGCACCCTTTGTTCTGATTGAGGGACATAATATATTTCTTTTGACTTTAATCTTTAATGCATTTTTGGCTAAACGTGTGATAAAACATCGGTCCACAGTTCCCTAAACACCTCAATAGAATGGAGTTGTTGAATGGAAGAATAGGTAACTCATGGAGATCGCAAGGTGTATGGTCAAGAGTTAGGCTTTACCACATAGTTTCTGGGTTGAGGTTGTTATGTGTGCAACATATGTCCTTAACATGTGTCCCACTAAAGCGCTACAATCTATCACTCCATTGTTGATATATTTAGGTAGTGATGTGTGTGAACACACTAGGACCGCCGGGGCACTTTTTTCCCTCTTTAGGAGGTTTTTTTCCCCGGCTTGTATATATGCCTATTGCCCTAAGGGGCTACTTATCTTTGTACATTATCTTGTAATACATTCAGTATTATGTGTTTGTGCTCCAAGCTTCTTCTTCTTCCTTGTGCTATTCGCGTGCTTCCGCAGATGTCTATCTCCAACAATTGGTATCAGAGCAAGTCGTCGCTTCATCTAGGGCACCCTCGACACTCCTCCATTTGTAGTCTTAGATTTGCATAAAATTTGGTGAGCATACTCAGGGTGTTTCAGAGATCTGAGCTCGTTTCGGCCTTCGAACACATTATCATAGTGCTTGTGCATGCTATTTCATCTTTTTGTGCCAAAGGTATATACCAGTTTTTGTTCGCCAGTATAAGCGTCTCGAAGTCTGCTATAGGTCTAGCGGAATTCGTCTGGGCAGTTCTGTTCAACTTTTTTAGATACAATCAATTTTCTGCATCAAGGTATTTTAGTCACCGGCCATGGCTGAAAGCACTGATGTATTCCGTATGTTGGCTGTTGAGGATAAGTTGGATGGTACCAACTACCCGTTATGGGCTTATATGATGCGACATGTATTGGTTGCAAAAGGATTGTGGAACATTGTGCAGGGTGTTGAAAGACGTCCTGTTACACCTCTGACTATACATACTTCAAATACATGTGCTGAAGCTGATGAAGATGGTGTCGAAGATGATATTCCACAGATTCCTATTCGTGCTGCTGTTTCTGCTCCACCTACTGCAGAGCAGATTCGTTGGGATGGCAAAGATGCACAGGCACATGCATTGATAGCTTTGTCTGTCAAACGTGCCATTATTCCTGACATTCGCTCTTGCAGAATAGCTAAGGATGCTTGGGATAGACTTACCACATTGTACCAAGCTAGGGATGACGCTCGTGTTGCTTACCTCCAAAAACAGTTGGAGAGTGAGCACATGAATGAAGGTGATTCTATGGACAGTTTCCTAACGAAGATCAAAGACTTGAAGGAATAGCTGATTTCTACTGATGAGGTTATACCAGATAGCTCACTTGTGCAGACCGTTTTGAATGGTCTTCTTGATTCATATCAGAGTTTTGCTTCTACTCTTCGGTTGATGATGAAAGGCAATCCAAATGCCTTATCATTTGAGGAGTTAGTATCTGTTCTGTTGCAGGAAGATCATTCTAGGCAAAACAGGTCCATTATGCGAGTTGCAGATCAAGCTTTCCTAGCTAGTCAGAAGGGCAAAGGAAAATGGAGCTCTTCAACTAGTAAGCAGAAATCTGCTAATTCTGGATATTCGAAGAAGGAAGATAAAGATGAGAAGAGATCAGAAAAGCAAAAATTGTTTTGTAAGTACTGTAAAGGGAATGATCATATCATAAAGAACTGTCCAAAACTGGTTGCTAAAGAGGCAAAGAAGAAAGAGGCTGGAATGGTTGTTGCAGAGGCCTCTACACCAAAAATAGAGTCTGCAAATCTTGTGCAGGAAGAAGAATGGGAGTTTACAAATGTTTGCAGTTTTGACCCATCTTCTCATGAGTAGTGCATGTCTGCAGTAGACTCAGATGTTTGGTATTTTGATAGTGGGGCAACCAAACATATTACCTCGCAGCACAATTTCTTCTCTTCACTCGAGCCTGCCCTACAGGGAATACTGTTACATGTGCCAACAACTCCTCTTATCCTGTTATGGGAGTTGGTAAGATCATTTCGACTACTGCTGATGGTAGTCCTTTCACTTTGTCAGATGCTTTATTTGTGCAAGGGATCAAGAAGAATCTGTTATCAGTTTCTGCATTAGCCAAGATTCGCTTGGTTGTGAAATTTGTTGATGACAGATGTACAGTTCATGATCTGTCAAATGGCAATGTTATTATTGCTTCTGGCATCTTATGTCGTGGGATGTATAAGCTCATAGACTATGAAAGATCTATAAATGATTTGGCATGTGCAGTAAATGATTCTCAGGCTATGTCAGATGCAAAGCTTTGGCATGCACGCTTTGGTCATCTAAATTTTGCTAGTTTGCTACACCTACAAAAATATGAAATGGTGTCCTCATTGCCCAAACTTGAGGCACCTAGAAAACATGTTTGTGAAGGCTGTATTTTGGGCAAAATGCAGCGTTCATCCTTTCCAAAAGATGGTTCAGTTCGGGCTACTCAGAAATTACAGCTTGTACATAGTGATGTCTGTTGTCATATGCAGACACCTTCTTTTGGAAATTATCTTTACTTCGTGACTTTCATTGATGATTTTTCCAGGCATGCATGGGTATATCCACTCAAAGCAAAGTCCGAAGTGTTCATGTGCTTTAAATAGTTTTTGGTTTTGACTGAAAATCTGTCAGCATGTAAAATGGGCACCCTCCGTTATGATCGAGGAGGGGAATATATGTCTTCTGATTTTAATGCATTTCTGGCTGAACGTGGGATAAAACACCAGTGTACAGTGCCGTATACACCTCAACAGAATGGAGTTGCTGAACGAAAGAACAGGTCACTCATGGAGATGGCGAGGTGCATGGTCAAGAGTCAGGCTTTACCACATAGTTTCTAGCTTGAGGCTGTCATGTGTGCAACATATGTACTGAATAGGTGTCCCACTAAAGCACTGTAGTCTATCACTCCATATGAGGCTTGGCATGACTGCAAGCCATCTATTGCTCACCTGTGTGTTTTTGGTTGTTTGGCATATGCACTAGTGCTTGAACAACATCGCAGAAAATTGGATGATAAGGTAGTAAAATGTATTTTTGTTGGGTACAGTTCTGAAAGTAAAGGCTATCGTCTGTATCATCCACAGACTAAACGCATTCTGGTTAGCCGTGATGTTGTCTTTGTGGAAGATGCTATTCAGCCATTGCTTTCATGTACTAAGGAGACATCTGTTAGCTCCAAAGACATCTATGATACTTTGATGCCTCTCTTTACAGGTGGGCTGTCTAGTGCTGGTCCTAATGAGGCAACTTCTCACCCTTTGCAGGTTTCAGATGATGATGCAGATCATTCCATCTCTAATGCAGATTTACATGATGCACTTGATGAGAGAGTTGATATTGAGCAAGCAAAAACTATGCCAAAATGGCTAGTGCAGACTTTGCATGATAGCAAATTAGATGCACCTTTGTCATATCGTACTCGTTCAGGCTCTCATCGTGCCTCCTTTGCATCAGATTGCTATGCTATGGCTGTGTCTAGTCTCTGTGGTGAGAATGAGCCTGTTTCTTTTGATGAAGCACAAAATTCAAAAAATTGGATGGCTACTATGCAATCTAAATATGATGCTCTAATGAAGAATGGTACATGGTCTTTATGTGACTTGCCTCCTGGCAAGAAGGCCATTGGTACTAAGTGGGTATACAAGTTGAAGTGTAAACCTGATCGTACAGTTGATAGGTATAAGGCTAGGCTTGTTGCAAAGGGTTATGCACAGGAAAGAGGCTTTGATTTTGATGAGACCTTTGCACCTACATGCCGTATGACTACTGTTCGGAGCATTGGTGCACTTGCAACCCATCATGGTTGGAATGTACATGAGTTGGACATTAAAACAGCATTTCTAAATGGTGATTTGCATGAAGAAGTGTATGTTTTTCAGCCCCGTGGCTTTGTGAAGAAAGGGTATGAGAACCAGGTGTGCAGGTTAAAGAAGGCATTATATGGTTTAAAGCAAGCACCACGTGCTTGGTATGAGAAGATACATGCCTATCTGGTTGCACATGGTTTTGAGAACAGTCCAACTGAAAGCACCTTATATGTTAAGCGTGCTAATGATGTGCTTCTGATCATTGTTGTCTATGTTGATGACATGCTGCTCACTAGTCCTATTGAGAAGCATATTGCTGATTTCAAGGCTGATTTGCATGCCTCATTTAAGATGTCTGATTTGGGGCATTTGCATCACTATTTGGGCACTCAGTTTATGCAAGTTGATGGTGGAATGGCTGTGTCAAACGAAATATATTGACACATTATTGTAGCATTTTGGCCTTGAAGACTGTAAGCCTATTGCCACTCCTATGGAGACAGGTTTACGATTGAGTCTTCATGATGCTAGAGATGCATTTGATGCTATTCTCTATCAGTAGGCTGTTGGATGCTTGATCTACTTATGCATTACTCGGCCAGATATTTAGTTTGCTGTCTCACAGATGAGCAGATTTATGCATTGCCCAAGAGTCAAGCATTCGCAGGCGGTTAAGCGCATCTTTCGCTACTTGAGTGGTACTCGGCTACTTGGGTTGTTTTATCCCAAGGGGGGATCACTACCGCCAGATTTGCATGCTTTTTCTCACTCTGATTGGGCTGGTTGCTATGACACTCGTGTGTCCACTAGTGGCTTTTGCTTCATGCTTGGTAGCTCATGTATATCTTGGTTGAGCAAGAAGCAGCCTACTATGGCCACTTCTAGTTGTGAGGCTGAGTATAGGGCAACTTTTACAACTACTGTTGAGTGTGTGTCAGACGCCTTATGACTGATTTGGGTGTTGGTCAGTCTTCTGCCACCACCATCTTCATTGACAGTCAGAGCGCATTGGCAGTTGCGAGGAACCCTGTGTTCAATGCTCGCACTAAGCACATTGAGGTGCATTATCACTATGTCAGGGAGAGGTTCTCTGCTGGGGAGATCAGCTTGGCATATGTGCCCACGCAGGAGAACATTGCAGACCTTTTCACGAAGGCTTTGCCTAGGGAGAATTTTGAAGCTTTCTGCAAAGCTTTGGGCTTACTTCCTTTTATGGAGTGATTTCCACATAGCTTGGCACTTCCTTATACATGACTGCCAGCTCCTTGTTCACCGCATCACTCCCAGGGGGATTTGTTGATATATTTAGGTAGTGATGTGTGTGAACACACTAGGACCACCGAGGCACTTTTTTCCCTCTTAAGGAGGTTTTTGCCCCCCGCTTGTATATACGCCTATTGCCCTAATGGGCTACTTATCTTTGTACATTCTCTAGTATTCAGTATTGTGTGTTTGTGCTCCAAGCTTCTTCTTCTTCCTTGTGTTGTTCATGTGCTTCCGCAGACATCTATCTCCAACATCCATATGAGGCTTGGCATGGTCGTAATCCATCTCTTGCTCATATGCATGTTTTTGATTGCTTGGCATATGCATTAGTGCCTGAACAACAACACAAAAAATTGGATGATAAAGTATTGAAATGTATTTTTGTTGGATAGAGTTTTGAAAGTAAAGGCTATCATCTGTATCATCCACAGAATAAACACATTTTGGTTATCCGTAATGTTGTTTTACTAGAAGATGCTATTCAACCATTACTTTCATGTACTAAGGTGACATCTCTTAGCTTGTGCCTCTTTTTATAGGTGGACAGTCTAGTGCTGGTCCTAATGAGGCAACTTCTCAGCCTTTATAGGTTTCATGTGATGATGCAAATCATTCCATTTTGTATGTAGATTTACATGATGCACTTGATGAGAGAGATCATATTGAGGAAGCAAAAACTATGCCAAAATGGCTGATGCAATCTTTGCATGATTACAAATTAGATGCACCTTTGTCATATCATACTCATTCACGTTCTCAAAGTGCTTCTTTTGCATCAGATTTCTATGTTATGGCTGCCTCTAGTCTCTATGAATAGATTGAGCGTGTCTCGTTTTTTGAATCACAAAATTCTTAAAATTGGATGTCTGGTATGCAATTAGAATATGATGCTGTCATGAAAAATGGTACATGGTCTTTATGTGACTTGCCTCTTGGTAAGAAGATCGGAGGCACCAAGTAGGTATACAAGCTAAAGCGTAAGCTTGATGGAACAGTTGACATGTATAAGGCTAGGCTTGTTGCAAAGGTTTATGCAGAGGAAGAAGGAATTGTTTTTTATGAGACCTTTGCTCCTACTTGCCGAATGACTACTGTTCGTAGCATCTGTGCACTTGCAGCTCATCATGGTTGGAATGTCTATTAGTTGGATATTAAAACTGCATTTGTGAATGGTGATTCGCATGAAGCAGTGTATGTTTTTCAGGCTTGTGGCTTTCTACAAAAAGGGCATGACAACTAGGTGTGCACATTAAAGAAGGCAGTATATGGTTCAAAGGCACATGCTTGGTATGAAAAGATACATGCCTATGTCATTGCACATGGTTTTGAGAATAATCCAAATGAAAGAACCTTATATGTTAAGCGTGCTAATGATGTGCTTTTGATCATTGTTGTGTATGTTGATGACATGCTTCTCACTAGCCTTATCAGAAGCATATGGCAGATTTCAAGGCTGATTTTCATGCCTCATTTGAGATGTCTGATTTTGGGAGTTTGAATCATTATTTGGGTATTCAGTTTATGCAAGTTGATGGCAGAATAGCTTTGTGTCAAACAAAATATATTGACACATAATTGCACCGTTTTGGCCTTGAAGACTGTAAACCTATTGCCACTCCTATGGAGATAGGTTTAGGATTGAGTCTTCATGATGTTGGAGATGCATTTGATCTTGTTCTCTATCACGATGTTGTTGGATGTTCCATTTACTCATGCATTACTGATATGATTCGATGGCAATGCACCACAGTGCGCTCTCCTTCACAAGAGCTCCACAATGAAATCCTCGGAGTAGAAAACCGAGCTTCTGAGGCTGCACATAATGCTCCGCACATAGACTACAAAACACGCAGAAAACACAATACACAGGGAGCACAAAGATAGACTTCTTAGGTCTTACAAATGTGACCCTTACAGTCTGTGACTGACCAAGCCACTATATGTTTTATTAAAGAACATATACAAGGAAGTGTCCGGTGGCCATTTGGCCTTTCACATGGACACTAACGGTAACAATCTCCCACTAAAGGCCAACATGGCCAAAGTAACTCTCGGAGAAAAATAAAGAATGATAAAGAATACGTGAGTGTAAGTATACAAACTATACCTCCCACGTGATGGGCATGTTAAACAGTATACAAGTGATTGAATATGATCAAGAATCAAGTAGCCCCCATCAAGTGACAACAATCTCGAAAGCTATCTTGTCGTAGAGCTTTACTCAAAGCATCTGCAGCATTATCTTGAGTGTGAAGCTTCTCAAGAATAATGTGCTCAGTTGCTAAGCAATCCCTAATGAAGTGATACCTCACCTCAATGTGCTTAGTCTTTGCATGATAGACTAGATTCTTAGCTAAAGCTATGGCACTCTAACTATGACTGAGCAAGCGAGGTACATGCTGAGGTAAACCCATATCACAAGCAAGACGAGAGAGTCACAATGCTTCCTTACATGCCTCACTTGCTGCAACATACTCTACTTCTGTGGTGGAAACATTTGTACATTCTTGAAGACAAGATCTCTAAGAGATAGCACCTCCAGCAAAATGAAAAATGTACCCTGATGTAGACTTACGATTGTCTACACAACCAACATAATCAGAATCTGTGTAACAAATTGGATGCTTTCCCTCTACCTAAGCATAGAAACTTCTCCTAAGTGCCACTCAGATATCTCAAAATCATCTTGACCACTTCCCAATGTTTCTTATCAGGATAAGACATATATCTACTCACAACTCCCACTGCAAATGCAATGTCTAGTCTTGTAGCTACCATAGCATACATGAGACTACCAACAACAAGCTAATAGGGAATTTTGGTCATGAATTCCTTTTCCTCATCTAATTTGGGGCAATCATCCTTGCTCAATTTCACATATGTGGGTAAAGGTGTACTCAATGCCTTTCCACCTTGCATATTGAACTAGTGAAGTACTTTGGATATGTACTCACTTTGAGACAAGTATATGCATCTTTTACTCCTATCATGAGTAATGTGCATGCCAAGAATATGTTTGGCATCCCCCAAATCCTTCATATCAAATGTCTCACTCAATTTCTTTTTGAGAATTGACAACACATAAGAGGACTTCCCAACAATCAGCATATCATCGACATAAAGTATCAAGCATATCAAGCTGCCATTTGAGCATCTCTTTGTGTAGAGACAATGATCCTCATTGCTTTGAGAATAGCCTTGAGATTTCATAAAAGCATCAAACTTTTGGTACCATTGTCTAGGGGACTGTTTAAGTCCATACAAGCTCTTCTTAAGCTTACAAACTAGAATTTCCTTGCGAGGAACTACATAACCCTCGGGTTGTTCCATATAGATCTCATCTGTAAGATCTCTATGCAAGAAAGTAGTTTTCACATCCATTTGGACTAGCTCCAAGTCCTCCATTGCAAGGAATCCAAGCAACATGCGTAGGGTAGTCATCTTGACCACTAGAGAGAAAATTTCCTTGAAATTAACACCATGTTGTTGCTTAAAACGCTTTGTAATGAGTCATGCTTTATATTTTGGAGAAGCACTATCTGATGTGAATTTCAGCTTATATACCCATTCACATGGTAAAGCTTTCTTGCCCTTTGGCAAAGTTACTAATTCCCAAGTACCATTCTTGTGCATAGAATCCAACTCACTCTTCATGGCACGCTCCCACTTGACATGATCCTTTGTCTGCATAGCTTGTTGTAGCAAGAAGGCTCACCGACATTTGTTAGCATAAAAAAATCTACCTGGAACATATCTATCAGGTGGATGTGAGACATGTGCAGAACGTCTCAATGTTTGTTGAAGAGGAACATGTGCAGACTGATCTGCATGGACATTTTCTTGAACATCCCTATGTGTACGATTTTTATGCATGCTAATCGGAGGACTAGTATCCTCAAACACCACTCTTCTCACTTCAAATCCTTACTACTTCTAATCACTGACCATGTTTCACGATCTCATAAGCGATATGCAAACTGTCCTTCTTGACCATATCCAAGAAAAATGCTCATCTTTGACTTATCGTCCAACTTTTGTCTAAGATTCTTGGGTATATGAACATATGCTTCACACCCAAAAACTCGAAGATGATCATAATATGGTGGCCTCCCAGTCCATACTCTTGTGCCACTTTTAGACCTTTGGCAGTACTAGGTGAAAGGTTAATCACATGAACTGCAGTCAATAATGCTTCTGCCCAAAAACCTTGTGAGAGGTTTGCATGATGCAACATAGAGACTAATCTATCTTGAATAGTTCTATTCATCCTCTCAGCTACACCATTCTATACTGGGGTATAAGGAGTTGTAAACTCTCTACGAATCCCTCTAGACTGACAAAAAAGGCTGAATTCATGTGAGGTATACTCACCCCCATTATCTGAACGTAAAGCCTTAAGCTTAGTTCCTTTTTCACTCTCAACTGAAGTAAGCCAGTTTTTGAAAGTAGGGAATACCTCATCCTTTGATTTGATAGGATATACCCAGACTTTTCTATTAGCATCATCTATGAAAGTGACAAAGTAAAGAGAACCACCTAAGGACGTAGTGGGCATAGGACGACACACATCTGTATGAATGAGATCTAAAGGCTGAATTGAAGAGTCAATGTGCATTCTATGCACATTTCTTGTTTGCTTTCCATATTGAGAGTGCTCACAAAATGCAAAATCAGAGAAAGATAACACACGTAAGTAGCCAAAATGAGAAAGATTTTCCATTCCACTACGAGATATATGGCCCAAACGACCATGCCAAATACAAGCCATAGGGTGTTCTGTAACAACTAACAAGTGTTCTTTCTGTGATACAAGTAAAGGATAAAGTGAGATAACTTTGCTTCCTTTTGCAATAACCATATTGCCCTTTGATATATGAAAGGATTGAGCATAGAAGACCATCTTGTAACCAAGGTCATCAAGTTGACCAACTGACATCAAACTGCGTGATAACTAAGGTACATGGCATACATTATGCATAGTAAATTTTGAACCATCAATGAACTGCACAACCACATCTCCAATCACCACAACATCACACTAGTAAGAGTCACCAAGTCTCATGGTACTAAGAGCCTTTGCTGCATAATTACAGAACCATTCTCTATGTGATGTCACATGGAAAGAAGCACCAAAATCTAGCAGCCAGGTGTGGGAAGGAGAATCAGCCATAAGCACCTTAGTTGGCACAGTACTGTCAAGTATCAACACATCAGCATCATTAGAAATAGCATTAATTTCTTGAATCTTGATGGTCGAACTAGATGGTGCAGGTAACTGTTTAACATGCCCATCAACATTCTGTCCTTTACCTTTAGCATTCTTTAATGCATAACAATCTTTCTTCATGTGTCCTTTCTTATGACAATAATGGCATTCAATATCCCTCTTCTTTGATTTACTTCTACTCTTATTCTATTGACCATTCTTTTCCTTGTTCTTACTCCTACCACGTTGCTGATTCTTTCCTTGGTAAGAATCACGAACATTATATGCATCTCCACTCTCAGTGCTAACCATAGATTTTCTATGAATCTCCTCACTCAAGAGTGCTCCACATATGTCATCATAGATTAGTTTACCACTAGGTGCACTGTTGCTAATAGCTATGAAAAACGTATCCCATGATGATGGCAAGGTGCATAACAACAATACTGCTTTCATTTCATTATCCATATCCATTTTTTGAGCTTGTAACTGGGAGAATATAGCATCAAAATCATTCAGATGAGCAGCAACACTATCTCTGTCCTTCATACGAAGGTCATATAATTTTCTCATCAGATACACTTTATTTGATGTCGTCTCTTTTTCATATGCATTGCATAACTTCTTCCAAATATCCTCTGCACTTTCACAGTCTAATACTGTAAAGTAAACATTATCTGCCAAGTGCAAGCGAATGGTAGACTTGGCCATTTCATCTAACTCATCCCACTCATCTTCATCCATGTCAACAGGCTTCTTTGAAATCCCATTTACTGGCTTCCATTGCCTCCTTTGAATTAGCACATCTTTAATCTGATTCTTCCATAGAGCAAAGTTTGTGCCATCAAAGTTTCGGATCTCAAAATGATCTTTTCCCTACAAATTATAGATCCTCCTCAGAACACTAGCACTAGACCCTAGTCCACTAGATGCCCCTAAGCCCTCTCATGCCATGATGGTAGAGAATTGAATAGAATGATAATGGAGCTAGAAGAGTCAAAACACCAATCGATAAGTTTATCAAGGAGTAAATCGACCATTGTATAGTTGACAAAACCAAAAATCTGGAAAAATTTTGCCACAGTATCCTCTACAAAATGAGCGTATGACGAGTGTCAAAATATCATAAAACTGGAAGTACTGACATGTTTTCTTGCATAGTGAATCACTGACTCCACTGCATATAATCAGTTACCCAATAGAAGCCAACTAGGCTTATCGAGCACCTATGAAAAACTATCATACATCTCCTATGGAGGTTGGGTAAGTCTTCCACCTGCATCACCAAAGAGCCCCCGACATCTCGGTGTCTCCTCGTTAAGAAAACCTCACCACGACCCTCTTTTTCAAACGTAAAAGGCTTTATACAAAAACGTAACTGCTATATCAATGACCATGTGGATGTACATAATCAGTATCCATAGAAGCGAACATGGTGTGTATGTGCTCAACATATGCAATAAAATGACACTAAAAGGCTGAATGCATAGCCCAAAAGCTAGTCAACAACACCTGCAAGTGTCTGCTAACTCTGATGATTTAGGCTCAAAAACCTGCATAAATTTGCAACCTGCATAAATTTGCAACCTGCATAAATTTGCAACCTGCATAAATTTGCAACCTGCATAAATTTGCAACCTGCATAAATTTGCAACCTGCATAAATTTGCAGCAACTACTCCCACCAAAACTGAAAACCTCTCCTGAAACCTATAGTTTTATGAGTGTGGCTGAAAACGCAGCCCCAAAGGTTGATATTTATTGTCGGAGAAGCACAAAGAACACTCTTCTTGATGTTCTTGGACCTGTGTGAAGAGAACTATGTGCAAAAGTACTCCAAAATGGCTCCAAAAGACACCCAAAAATGCTTCAAAAATAGGTTTTGAAAGCAAAGAATGAAGCTTTGAGGGAGCAAAACATGTTCAAGGTAATGTCAACCTTAGTCTTTCCCGTTCTTTAGACACCACAAGAGTGTAGCTTAGTGGCAAGAGATTGCCACGGTTAAGCGAGCTCAGGGGGGCACAGTACTATGATGGGTGACCTCCCGGGAAGTGTTGGGAACCTTTGTATTCCTTGATCAATGAGGTCCTCCCTCCCACGCAGCCAACGGTACCAATGGTGACTTCGGTGACTCGGATGAAAAGGTATGCCAAGGTATATGCCTTGGTCGCCGCCTTAGTCGTAAGCCTTGGGGGGGAGGGTGCTCACTTCGCTCGCACAAAAGGAACAAAGCTTTTGCCTCCAAATGCTCTGATACCAGTAAAGTGATTCGACGACAATGCACCACAATCGCTCTCCTTCTCGAGAGCTCCACAATGATATCCTTGGAGTAGAAAACCGATCTCCTGAGACCGCACACGATGCTCCGCACATAGATTGCAAAACACGCAGAAAACATAGTACATAGGCAGCACGAAGATAGACTTGTTAGGACTTACAAATGTGGTCCAACTTACAGTCTATGACTGACCTGGCCACTATATGTTTTATTAAAGAACATATACAAGGAAGTGTTTGGTTGCCATTTGGCCTTTCACATGGACACTAACGGTAACAATCACGTGGTCAGATATTCAGTTTGCTATATCATAGATGAGCAGTTTTATGCTTTGCCTAGGTGTGAAGCATTGGCAGGTGGTTAAGCACATCTTTCACTACTTCAGTAGTACCCGACCACTTCGATTGTTTTATCCCAAGGGGGATCCCTACCGCGAGATTTACATGTGTTTTCTAACTCTAACTAGGCTGGTTGCTATGACACTCATATGTCCACTAGTGGTTTTTGCTTCATGCTTGGGAGCTCATCCATATCTTGGTTGAGCAAGAAGTAGCCTACAATGGCCACTTCCAGTAGATGTTGAGTATAGGGCAGCCTTCATAGAGACTATTCAGTGGGTGTGGCTTAGATGCCTTATGGTTGATTTGGGTGTTGGTCAGTCTTCTTCCACCACCATCTTCACTAATAGTTAGAGTTCATTGGTAGTTGCAAGGAACCTTATGTTCCATGCTCACATTAAGCACATTGAAGTGCATTATCATTTTGTCATGGAAAGGCTCTCTGCTAGAGAGATCATCTTCGCATATGTGCCCACATAGGAGAACATTTGAAACCTTTCACAAAGGCTCTACCTAGGGAGAAGTTTGAAGCTTTCCGCAAAGCTTTGGGCTTACTTCTGTTTGTGGATTTATTCCACATAGCTTGGCACTTCCTTATACATGAGTGCCAACTCCTTGTTCACTTCATCACTCCCATAGGGTTATTTGTTGATATATTTGGCCTTCCACAAACTTAAGTATTGTGTTCACAGTTGTAGAATACATTCTTGGAATTTCTCACTCCGTTCATACTTGGAACATCTTTCTCATTTCACAATTTTCCATTGGACAAATGGAACCTGAGTGAATAGTTCCTAAAAGGAATTTTATTGCCAATACTTGGTAAAACTTTAGAGTAGTTCCAACTGCAAGTTCTTGGACAAGCATGGCCAAGCTTGATCAAGTCTAGTTGACCTTGAAACTAGAATAAAGGCTTAATCTTTATGGTTAAGATCTCATGAACTATCAAAAGATTCTTTGCTTACCCATGGGATTTTTAGATATCTTTCCCTCAACATAAGTCCAAGCGTACATTGATGCCTCACAGATTCCAAAGCTAAGAATCTTTGATAGACGTTTAGGTTATATCAATACTTGGACCTAAGTACGAAGACCAATGGTTTGGGACTTCTTGGGAGCTACTTGCTAATAAACATACTTGTAGAATTGCATTCCCACATCTAGGGAGAGTTTATTCTTCCAAGAAAAGGAATCAAGTAATACTAATCAAATGACTAATCTTTGAATCTTTTACTTTATGGGAATGATCTTCAAAAGAAATTCTTGACTTTTGGACAATATCAAGACTTAAAGCTTTTCTTGCCTGTCCAAAAGATATTCCTTTTTCCTTTTTAACCAATGAAGTATTTAACGGACTATTTCCTTTATTGGCTTATCTTTAGGAAGTATCCTGATTTCTAAAGATCACTTTGACTTAGGTTTTTGCTTAAGCTATAATTAGCTTAAATAAAACCAAGAATAATTTTTAATCCTCAAAAGAGTCCTTTCTTAAATTTTTCCCTTTTCATAAGACTTTTCATCAGTACCAAACATGTATTCATGGAACTTAGCATCCATCTATTGAATGTTTAAAGTTCAACTGATGATAAGATTTAATCATTTCTTTGCGTTTCATCACTCCTTAGGATGAAATCAAACTGAAAACTTTAGAAACTCTATGGTTTTTACAAATTTTGGAACATCTCAATCATGTTTTGAACTCCAAAATTTAAGTTTAAGTTCCATTTGATTTTATTTGATTTCTATCATGTCTTGGGATAGAATCAAATAAAAACATTCCAAATCATCCTACTTGGAGGAATGCATTTTTTACATCCAAGCTCATCATAAGGATTCTCTAAGTTTTTTATAGACTTAGATTCATCATGGAAATTGGCAAGTAGCCCTATTTTCTTACCATTCAAATGAGCAAGAAAATTGAACGCTTGAATTTCAACAAACCTACTTTTCCTAAGCAAGACTCCTAATATGTGATACCTAAGTATCACTTTCAAGAAAAATTGAACTAGCTACTTGAGTTGCATAGCAGTTAAGAGATTTGCAACTAACTAGTTTGCCATTTTCTCTAACTATCTAACTCGAGTTAGAAAAAGATGCTTCTTCATATGCCAATGCATGTTCTTGCATGCAAATGCATGTGAGTGCCTTCATGTGTTTGCATGTTTTTTCCTTTCCATGCACCAAACATAATTAAAGAAATCCTTGAACATGCTTTACGTGCATCCAAGCATCCAGTCACAAAATCTACTTTCTACCTTTCAAAAAGATATAAACATACACATGCACAAAATTAAGTGCATCTTATATCTTTTTTCAAGCGAGAAAGAAGTTTATGTGCATAAAACAATCTTTTGAATGCACCAACATTCTTTCATTCGCATGTGGTGATATATAGATGCATGCTTGTGCTTCATGAGTGTTTTAATTTGCTTATGCTCTTTCATTTAATTTTCATTAATTTGCATCAATATTATCAAAAATGAATTTTGCTACCATACTTAAATGATAATAAAATGCATTCTTTATGAAAGAAACAGAGCAAAAACAAATATTGAAACCAATCATTAACTTGGAAAATACTTAGCTCTATTTCAAGCTACATCCTTCCATTGATCCTCGTGAAGAGCCATTCTCCATCCTTTGGTTCTTATGATCCAATCATCTTTCATCACTCGAGAGAAATGAAAGCCAAAACATGATTCGCCTTCCTTGATTTATGCTTGCATTGGCCCTTCTAATGGTGTTAGATTATGTGTGAGGGATGCTTCAAGTGAACTAGGCTTGAGATGAAACAAAGAGCTCAAGAGTCAAAGCTCTTGAGAGGCCAAAAAATCAAAGAGCTTTTGGCTCACAAAGCTTCATCAAATCACATTCACATTCAAGTATGGCTAAAAATATGATAAAAATTATGAATTTCTTTCAAATGTTGCCATGAACATTCACATTAGGGAGTGCACAGGATCATCTATGCTATTCCAAAAGTCCTCTGTGACGCTCATATGGTGACTAAATAAGGGAAAAATCCATGCACACAATATAGATTTTAAAATCCTTGTACTATCTTGATCTAACATATGAATAAATCGATCACTGATGAACACACATGAAACAATGATGTATGCATGGTTAGAAGGAGAGCAATCATTGGCTTTGAATCTTATATATAAGGCCCTAAGAATTAGCATATTTCTTTGATATTTCTCACTTGGATAGAAGAGGAGATTTGACAACATTATGTCATTGGTTCGAACCTTATGAACATCCTCACAGAGACAAGAAACCAATCATTGAACTTTTTTCTTTTTGCACAACTACTTGATTTATATGCAAAGAAACCAATCATTGAACTTTTTTCTTTTTGCACAAGATGCAACTACTTGACTAGAGTTTGAATCCTTTGCCTTGCAATTATAAACTATAATTTTTCTATAGTGTTGAGAAAAAGAGCATCAAGTATGAATAAGATAAATTAATATCCAATATCTCTAATCATTATCGGGGCTGGATCAGAGTTGTGCTTTGATCAAGTATCGAAATCAAATCTGGGAAAGTGTTGAGCCACCGTAGCCCGATGTATCATCTCCATGCACAAAGTTCGTTACATAATGGGTTTCAAATCTTCTGTGCTGAGGGGACTGCAATTACTTTTACTAAACATAAAAATCAATATGCACATAGAGAGGGCGAAAGATCTACAATAGAGATGAACAAGCTCTTCAGCAACAAAATTTGATGCATCTCTATATAAACTTATGAGGAAAGAGATGAGAATGAAATAGTCACACATAGAATACTTTTCGTGCCCAGATCGAATCTTCTATGCTCTGCGCTGCTCAAACTATCATGGAGTAGCCATCTTCTATTGAGCGTGTTATGCATTGAGGTCGATAGCCCACATCTCAAACGTCACAGATGTGTGAAGGATGTGTCATTCTTAATTTGATTCCAATAATGTTGTAGTTCAATGCTTCAAAGTTCCCAAGCAGGCATTGGTGGGATGCATTCACCATCCTCATCTTGATGATGATATTATGAGTTCGATTCCCACAAATCCTCAAATGAGAGGTTTCTAAGTTCTCTTCTTTTATCTCACCAATAAGCTTCCGACATGTAAAAACATAGCCATATAAGGTATTTTTTCATGAAGGAATCTAAAAAACAACTAGATGAAGAAGGACATATGCATGAGAAATTCAAAGACAAGAGTACTAATCAAATACCCCGAGAGGAAGATGATGAGCTCAACAAGTTCATCATGAAAGTTTGCCTACAGCTCTAATAATAATGCAAGAAACTAAGAATTTCGACCACCACGTGCTAGCGAGATGACTCTCCTCCCAACCAAATGCCTCTATATATAGCTCTCTCTAGTGGAATGCCTTCTTAGGCAGGTGGATACTAACCATCCATGTGTTGGACATGTAGTTGCATGTACACCAAGTGTCCTTGCTAACTTGCGTTAACTTAAGTAGATGCTTCTAGAAGGATCTAGATCTCATTGGGCAAAATACTCTCCCCACATACCCCATGGGGATTGAACCCAAGACCTCCTCCTTCACACCCTTGAGACTTTATCGAATATCCCATCGATTGTCATAGGAATGTTAGTACAAGCTTTGAGAAAATGCCCTAATCCATTATGAAAATTTTGATAAAAAATGAGGATCTGAGATTAAACACACTCAAAAAGTAATTGATAAGAGATATGATAGACAAAATAGTGTGAAATCCGTAACTAAACAAGATTACAAAGTTGAGAAGTAGAAGGTAGCTAAGACTTAAACTAGTTGAAAGGATGGAGGCTAATAACTCAACCAAACAAGGTCAATAATACAAATGAAGCCAACATATAATGATGAAGAGTGTCTGGAATAATCCAATCCACTTCAGGCCCTAGGATGCAGTCCAAAACACCACAAATTGAGCCTCTTGCAAAGACTATCTCTCAACATCAACCCTCTATCCGTATTCTTGCAAAAGTGCTCATAGCCTCTGTTTAGATAGGCATACTCTCTCATACATGGGGTTTTGGTAAATTTTTTTTAGATGGAAATTTTCCATGATATGAAAAAAAATGTTGTGAAAAAAATCATTCTGAGATGACACACATAGCTCGAGATAAAACCTTCCATGGTTGGCATACTAGTTGTTTTCAAAAATTTGATGATTATTTACCTACAATTTTTGTGCCTACATATTTGGAGATTGGAGCCGAACTAGCAACGTCATTTGTGTGTGCATACCTTGCATATTGTTTAGAACATTTCACCCTTTTATGAAAAACCAAAATGATTAATGGATAATGTGATATGGGTCATGCAAAATTTCCTCCATAAAAGTTGTGGTGTCATGAAATTTCCCCTAAGTTGTAGGAACACTTTTCCAACTTGGCATTGAATTTAAATGTGTTTTATTCATGACCATTGCTAATGTGGAAAGCATAATAAATGAATATAAAAACATAATGAATAAATGAACCATAGTTAAAATTTAATCATATAATTAAATTTAATTTCCATATCTTTGAGGAGATTGTGTGGACTTGCATATTCCAACACATTCCCTCAATTCCAACATCATCTAACAAAACTGAAGAAACATCTTGAAATGAACAAACAACTAATACGAGAAGCTTTTGGAAGGCATATGAGGATGGGCGTTCCCATCTTTGTTGAAGATGCATGATGAGTCTTCCCTTACTCATGACTTCCTTTCCTTAAGGGGAGCTCTATCATGACAAGTGATGATCTATGGTTCATGAATGACTCCTTGCTAAGAGATTTGGTTAAGAGATCAATTACATTCTCTTAATCTAGTGATCTTGTTAGATGATATCTCCACTTTGTATGCCAAAAGCTTTAGTTGGGACATTATAACAAAGAATAGTTGTATGTTTGTTTTCATCAAAACCAAATTTTTACAAGTATATTTTTATTGAAATAGCTTCATTAGCCAAGGTTGTGAGGGCTTTGTATCTACTTCTATGGAGAATAAACAGATAGAAATTTTCTTTTTGGAACTCCATGAAATAGATCCATTTCCCCAGAAGAAGGAATTTCCACTTATGCCCTTTCTCTCAACAAATTTGCGGCATAATTTGAATCACTAAATCCATGAACATACAATGTATCTCCTCCATGAAGAATTCCAAGTGAAGAAGTATCTTTGAATTGTCTATGTATCCTTTTTGTTGCATTCCAATGAGGTACTTTGGGAGCTTGTAGATATTTTGTACAATGGGTCTTGTTATAGTCAACTATAGGGTAGATCCTATGTGTTTCCTATATAGGGTTTCATCAAACACAACACCAATTACATCCTTGGTGACTTTGAGAGTTGCTTCCATAGGTGTAATGATTTTCTTGGAGTAAGACATCTCAAATCTACCAAAAATTGAAAAGCGGTACTTTTTTTGGAGATAATTATATCTCCCTTCTCGAGGCAAGAGAGTTCAATGCCAAGAATGTAGTTTAATTCACCAAGGTCCTTAATCTCAAACTCTTTGAGAGTATTCTTTGAAAATCCTCGATCATATTATCTTAATTGTTTCCTAAAAACATGATATCATCCACATAAAGAAGAACAAGGAAAAATCTCTTCTCTACATTTATAATACATGTTATGATCATCATTGACTCTTTGAAAAACTTGAGAGCAAAGATGCTCATCAATCCATGCATACCAAGCTAGGGGAGCTTGCTTCAATCATACAAACTTTTGTGAAGTTTTCATACCATGTGTTCTTTACCTTTAACAATGTATCCTTCTACTTGTTTCATGTAGTCTTCTTTGTCAAATAGGGCATTGAGGAAGACATTGTAGACCAAGGTCAACAATAGAATCATGTAGGAGGAAGAGGACAGTTTTGAGGTAGGGGGAGCCAAAGAGGTGGCAGAAATCTCCAAAGAAATGATTCAGGTAATGAAAGTAAAGGATGTTGGAATTATGGTAAACCTGGACACTTTGAACGTGATTATAGGTTGAAGAATCAAAATAATAGAAGGCATTAAACAACTATGCATCCACGAGTGTAGATGATTCTGAGAAGCTATTCATGGTTCAACATCACATGATGAATATGATGTCTACTCGTGTTTCAAAATCGAATGATAATGTCTGATATGTTGATTTAGGTGCTTCAAATCACATGACCAATCATGCAGAATGGTTTAGTACTTTGCAAAAATAGCCAGTTCCTAGATATGTTGAAACAAGTGATAACACATCACACCCTATTGAGTATACAGAAAACATAGCATTGTCTATGGAGGAGGGGAAGGTGAAACATCTTGTTGATGTGCTGCATGTTCCAAATTCAACAAAGAATCTGGTTTCTATTGGACAAATGGTTGACCATTGATTACAAGTCAGGTTCAATGCCGATAGGTTATATGTAGAAGAATACAAATAGGATGGAAGAGTGATTGCCAAAGGAAACAAAGTGGGTAGGATGTTCACCTTAAATGTGAAAATTCGTGAAATGAATGTAGCCATGTCTGCAAAGGGTGCAGGAATCATTGTTGATATAGAGATCTGGCACAAACGGATTGGCCATGCAAACTTGCAAAGGCTGAATTTGATTTAGTCAAAAGAGATTGTCCATGGACTACCAAATTTCAAGGTTGTAGAGATGCAAAAGGTATGTACACCATGTCAATTTGGAAATCACTCAAGAGCATCATTTCCACATGACAAGCATGTTAGTGAGAAATGCTAGAAATAATACATACAGATGTTAGGGGTCCTGAAAAGACCACATCTATGGGCGGTTGCAGGTTTTATGTTACTTTCATTGATGACCATACATGAAAATTATGGGTATATTTCATGAAAGAGAAGAGTGAGATGTTCACTCACTTCTAGATTTTTAAAGCTATGACAGAAAAGCAGATAGGGAAGTATATTCAGACATTAATGTCTGATGGAGGAGGTGAGTACATGTCAAATGGGTTCAGAAATTTTCTAAAAAAACATGGAATTCAGCATCAATTTTCATGCAGGTACACACCACAGAAGAATGGCATTGCTAAATGCAAAAATAGACATATTACACAAATAGCATTCTCGATTAAGAACTATGAAATCTTTTACTTTGAGGTCTCGTAGATGGAGTAAGAATATGCTTGGGTACTTGCATTCATAAGGAAGATCCTGGAGGTTTAGTTACTTCATATGTTCCTTTTCTATAGTTTCTTGAAGTGACTTTAAGTCATATCCTTAACCATTTTATAGTTCATCCTCTTCTATGAATTTTGAGTCTCCATTGGGATTGAATTTGACTTCAAGCAATGATCCCAAGTCTAAAAGATACCAACGATCTGAAGGTCTCATCTCCCATACTGTCATTTCATTAATGTGATTATAAATAATAGTGTCTTATACCATCATACCTTATATCCAACACTTAGGTGTGGATGATAATTTTTCTTAAAGTCAAAAACATTTATCGAACAATAGAATACATTTGAATCAAATCCTTTTTTCATGAAATTCAAGTCAAGGAGCTATCTCTATGCTTTTTATTTTGTTTAGATCTAGAGCTTCCACCAAAATATCATTCTACCTTATATATTCCAAATATCCCATGCTTGTTTTGGAAGCCTCAAACGTTTTCATGGAATAGATATTCATCCTTAAAAGTCCTTTATTATTATTCCAAGTTCCTTGAATTATAATCAAGATCTAATTAGTTCTTTTTCAACCAAGTAGAAGAGACCATTCCTGTCTCTAGGATCCTTCTTTATCTCAAGGTTTGAGATAAGTACCCTGGGGTTTTCAAGCAATGTCTTTACTACTTAAGTCTAAGGATGTGATAATGCTTTTGGATTTGAGTCTCAAAATTGCTTTGAGGACATCTTCCATACAATTAGTTACTTTTTGTCATGGTTTTGGACTACAATAATTAGAATTAAAACTTGTACCTTTCATTCTTACTTCACTATAGATAAGTATCACCTTTGCCAAGCTCTATTCAACCTTATGGTTCCAACCACCTTTTCAAAGTAATTTGTGGCCTTGATAGAATTTGAACGTTTGCTAAAGTTATCATGTAATGAAGTTGCTCTCTAACCAAATCCTTCTTTGCTTAAAATCTAGAAGACGTTCCTTCATCCAATCATTTTCCCCTATGATTCTACTCATGGAACCAAATGTACCAAATTTTGGAAGTTTTGGTACTTTCTTCTGCCCTTGAAGAGTTTTCTTCCTCGACAACTTTCCTATTCATACAATGAAATTGAACACACTAGGACCCCTGGGGCACTTTTTCCCCTCTTGAGGAGTTTTTATCCCCCTGCTTGTATATATGCCTATAATGCTAATGGGTCAATTAACTTTGTATATTCTCTTGGTAATACATTCACTATTGTGTGTTGTGCTCCAAGCTTCTTCTTCTTCCTTGCATTGTTTGTGTGCTTCTATCGACCTCAAAATCCATCAATTGGTATGAGAATAGGTCACCATTTCATCTAGGGCATTGTGAACACCCTCCTGGTAACAGTGTCAGAATCACACAAAAAATTGTTGAGCATACTCATGGCAATTAGAGATTCAAAACATCTACAATATGTGGTGTCAATGGACATGGTTGAAAGCAATGGTGTATTCCATATGTTTAAGAGGATAGATTGGATGGTAATGATTATCCATTATGGGAATATATGATGTGTCATGTATTGGTTGCAAAAGGACTGTGGAGTATTGTGCATTGTGTTGAAAATATTCTAATACACCTATAAATACAGTTATCAAAGGTCATGTAGATGGCATTGAATATGAAAAACTCAAATTCCTATCGTGTTGTGATTTTTCCTACACTTACTATAGAGCAACTTCATTGAGATGCAAAGATTCTGAGCTACATGCATTGAAAGGTTTGTCTGACAAACATGCCTTTATTCCTCACGTTTAGTAAAGATCAAAGGATTCTTGGGATATACTTGGAACTTCATACTAGGAAAGAAATTAGGCTCCTTTTGATTATGCCATGGACTGTATTTTGACAAAGATCAAAGATTTGAAGGAGCAATTGATTTCTTCTAATGAAGTCTTACTTGATAGTTCACTTGTGTAGACTATCTTTAATGGCCTTCTAGATTCATATCAAAGTTTTGTTTCTACTCCTTGCTTGATGATGAAAGGCAATCCAAATGCCTGAACATTGGAGGAGTTCGTCTCTATTTTGTTGTGGGAAGATAATTCTAGATAGAAGACGTGGATCATGCATTTTGTATATCAAGCTTTCTTAGTTAGTCAGAAGGTCAACATAAAATGGAGCTCATCTACTGGCAAGCAGAAATCTATTGATGCTTGATAGTCAAAGAAGGAAGACAAAGATGAGAAGAAATTAAAAAAAAATGCAAGTAATGTAAAGGAAATGGTCATGTCATAAAGATTTCTCCAAAATTGGTTGTAAAAGAGGCAAAGATGAAAGAGCCTAGAATGGTGGTTGTAGAGGCCTCTACACCTAAAATAGAGTCCACTAATCTTGTGAAAAATGAAGAATGGGCATTTACTACTATTTGCATATTTGTCACATCTTCTCATGAGCAGTGTACATCTATAGTACACTTAGATGTTTGGTACTTTGATAGTGGTAAAACCAGACATATTACCTCAGATGAGGAATACTATCACATGTACCAAAAACTCCTCTAGTCTTACTAATGGGAGTTGTTAAGATCATTTTGAATAATGTTGATGACATATCTTTCATATTTTTCAGATGCCTTGTTTGTGCCAGGGATAAAGAAAAATATGTTATATATTTCTGCATTATCCAAAATCAACTTGTTTGTGAAGATCATTGATGACATATGTAGAGTTCATGTATATCAAATGGGGATGTTATTATTTCTTTGGGCATATGTCATGGTCTATATAAGCTCATGGATTTTGCAAACTCTATGAATGATTCAACATGTGCAGTTCAAGATTCTTAGGCTGTGTCAGATGCAAAGCTTTGGCATGCAAAAAATTATGCTAGTTTGCTACACCTACAAAAATATGAAATGGTGTCATCTCTTCGCAAAATTGAGGCACCTTGTAAACATGTTTATGAAGGGTGTATTTTGGGGAAAATTTAGCATTCCTCCTTCCCAAAAGATGGTTTAGTTGGAGCTACACAGAAATTCCAACTTGTTCAGAGTGATTTCTGTGGCCCTATACAGACACCCTCTTCTGGGAACTACCTTTACTTGTTTACTTTTATTGATGATTTTTCCAGGCATGCATGGGTCTAACCACTAAAAGAAAATTGTAAAGTTTTATGTGCTCCAAATAGTTTTTGGTTTTGGATGAAAATATGTCAGCATGTAAAATAGGCACCCTCCATTCTCATCGAGAGGGGAAATACATGTCATCTTATTTTAATGCATTTCTCACTAAACATGGGACAAAATATCAGTATACAATTTTCTATACACCTCAACGTAATGGAGTTGGTGAAAGAAAGAATATTTATTTGATAGAGATGGCGAGGTGTATGGTCAATAGTCAGGCCTTACCACATAGCCGCTAGCTGGAGGCCTTTATGTGTGTAGGATATGTACTTAATAGGCGTCCCACCAAAGAGTTACAAAATATCACTCCAAGCTTGGCATGGTCGCAAGCCATCTATTGCTTGTCTGCGTGTTTTGGGTAATCTCACATATGCATTGGTGCCTGAAAAACAATGCAAGAAACTAGATGATAAAGTAGTGAAATGTATTTTTTGTTGGGTAGAGTTCTAAAAGCAAAGGCTATCATCCATATCATCCATAAATTAAATGCATTTTGTTCATATCCTTCTCGTTTAGGCTCTCATAGTGCTTCTTTTGCATCAGATTGCTATGCTATGGTTGCCTCTAGTCTTTGTGATGAGGATGAGCCTGTTTCTTTTAATGAATCACAAAATTCAGAAAATTGGATGATTGCTATGCAATTAGAATATGACACTATATGAAGAATGATACTTGGTCTTTATGTGATTTTCCTCTTGGAAAGAAGGCCATTGGTACTAAGTGGGTATACAAGCTCAAGCATAAGCCTGATGGAATAGATTATAGGTATAAGGCTAGGCTTGTTGCAAAAGGTTATGCTCAAGAAAGAGGCATTAGTTCTGATGAGACCTTTGCTCCCACATGCCAAATGACTAGTCTTCCTAGCATATGTTAAACTCTATCAATAGGGGGGCGTACTATTGGAAGGGTACATTATTCTTATTTCTATCAATTTGGGCTATTCCCCAAGAGGATCACCACTCTTACACTCTCCCTTGGTATCTGCCACACTCTCACTTAACTAGAATAGAACCACCTACTATTGTCAACACACAATCACTACTTTGTTGACTCGACAGGTTGGTAGGGTATTCTTCAGGAGGGTCTCCTGTTACATGGCCATAATGTTTTTCTCTTACTATAGTGCGGATTACACATTTAGTTCCAATAACTATAACCATTGATAGAACACTTTCCACACCATTCACTCTCACTCGATTATTCATCAAACTTGTAGATAAAAGATATTGTTCTTAGCAATTAATCACGTCATAGTAGAATTAACCATGTAGCACCACTAACAACAAATTAAAGATAGAATAGAATAGAGCAAGATAGTATCGAAATATAAATGTTCAAAACATCTATGTCGTTTGTGCATGAAGCACCATATGTGGCAATCAACTCCATGTTGTGTTTGTCACTACACCAATGAATATATTAGACATATCACTTTGAAGGGACCGCATCCCTATCTACAATGGTTTGGAGACTACTATACCGACTAGAGCCCTAACAAAGAGAAAAGGATAAAAAATCAGATTGCCCTAGAGATATGCTTTTACCTGCATCCAAAATGTGTAGCATATGTGGAAGGACTAATCATGTCATCAAAAATTTCTTAAGAAAAAGGAAATACACCTTTTGTGGCAATACAAGACACTTACTAAGCAATTGCTTTAGGAGACCAAAGGATTTCCATAAGGGGACCAACTTTCTAGAATAGACTTCACATTCATCAACAAAAATTGGATTTTCTATGTACCTAATAGGGTAACTTCTATTATAGATTTCCAATGCGGGTTTCCCAATGAGGCATTCAAAATTGTTTTCCTATGCTAGAAAAAAAAAAGGGGGGGGGGATTGTTACCATATTTGTCATTTAGCAATAATCTATTTTGTCAGTTCCAATCTCAGAAAACTAACTTTAGAAGCCTTTTGTCAATACTTTTGGTAACCTTATCACTATCAACAACTTGGCTTGACTTTCATTCAATGCTAGGACCAACCTTCATTTTTATATAATCTCCTTATTGTTTAATGAAATTAAGGTGCACTTGTAGCTTATTATCTAGGGACATCTTCTTCGTGTGTGGTCCTTTGACATGTTTTTACTAGTTTCCTTTAACATAGGAGGCCTCTAAAGAAGGTAATATACACAACCTTTTCTTTTTACAAATGAAATCTTTTGGAAAAGACTTACTTCGAGAAGCAATAAGTTGCTTTCTTAGCTTGTGGAATGCCATCAGGGCGAAGGACTTTGGAAGATATCTAAAGAAAGGTGCAGCCAACTTCGATGACCATCAGAAAGAATGGCTGATTCAGAACTCCCCTGGGATGTTGGGTAGAAGAATATGTAATTGTAAGCAGTCCCCTCCCTTCAAACACCATAGGGTTTTCCTCTTTGAATATAACGAGATCAAAAGTAAAGGGGCCGCGCATGATGGTGACAAAAACTCCATTAACCGTCTTTGTAACTCTCTTCAAAACATAGTTTCCTACCAAATTAGGACCATCACCATGGTTGCACGTTCAAACTCTGCTACCCTTGCTCTGTGAGATACGATGGATCCAAGGGTACTTTGCCTCTTGACTGTACAGTTGTTCTTTTATTAATTGAACTGAAGGAGATAAGACCTCGGCTGAACTTCTACCTATAAAAACTAAAGTAAAATAACTTTTTCTGTGCGTTATAAGTAATGCATGCTGCCTACGTTTTGATAGGATCTTTTAAGATATGCTGCCTAAGGTATAAAACTATCCTGGTGGATTATCCATTGATGGAAACTTTTGGGAGAATTTTTTAATTCCTTCAACTTTATAGTTTCTGCATTCTCCTCCATAGATGACACTTTTCTTCATCCTGTTTGGATTACAATCCCTTTACAACTGTTCGCTTTCATATATTATCATACGTTTAGTCTTTAAGAAATTTTGTTGATGGTCGTTTCATTGATGATGCTGATGATGGTGTGTTGTTGCTGATGATGATGTGCTGGTGCTGATGATGGTCGTTTTAGTGAGGATGCTGATGATGGTTTGTTGGACTATTCCGAAAGAACATAAGATGATGGACGTGGAAGCATGCATGCTGCTTCTGTTGGCTCTTTCTTTCAGCTCTGCTTTCCTCTTCTACCAACACGTGCACTAAGATTTTCGCCCCAAAAACCCATTGTACTCGAGCCTTCAAACCGTAGTAGTAAACATTATACCTATCCGCATCCATGAAAAGCTCTTCTTCTGTTCATATGCGTCTCAATGTGTTTGTGTGCGCGTGAGAGAGAGAGAGAGGGAGAGCACTTACGATGCTGCACTTTGCTCCCGCATTAGCTCATACCCAACTGCGATCGTGGTTGTGCGATCGTGGTTGTACGATAGCTTTATCATGATGTGCAGACGTCTCTCCATTACTCGACTTTCTCCAGCAGTAATGATAACACTTTGTCGGTGTAAGTTGACACTCGGTTTAAGTAAGGAGGCCATGAGGAGGGATGCCCAATCTAAAATTAAGCGAAGGAAAAAACAAAAATTAACTTAAAGCACATGTGATGCTCATAACAATATCCATTCTTGTTTCTTCTTATTCTCTCCTAGAGTTTGTCTTAGTAATTTATACACTGAACAATTTATTGCTTGTCTTGAATTAAATAAGAAATAAGGACTCAGTTTCATATGATCACTTTGATGATTATTGCTTCTATTTTATACATAGCAACTTTGAACTTGTGTTTTTTAAAAGAATCTTGATATGATGCATCAGTATATTTTGTCACTTATGAGCATATTTATAATGCTGAAAATGTATATTTTATGAGTTAAATTTTTATACGTTCTCGAAAGATTACAGCCTTGTACAAAATCAGCTATAATTTGGATAAAAACTTGTCACGTAAAGCCATTAAGAGCTTTGCAGCTAGGGCAGATCTTTGTACTGCCTAGTCATGCCTTCATATTGCCATATCTTTGAAGAGTAAAAGTGAATTAATTTCACATCCATTAAGGCTTGGTTTTAGTTTCATGGCTCGTCCTTCCCATTGTTACATTAGCCTTATGGATGATCCTTAGAAGCACTTATATGTGGGTAGTAAGCCTCGCATCAAGAGCTACTCATTTAATAGGAGAAGTAGATGGAAAAGAATGATGGAGATAGTTTTATATTTAGTTGCTAATTGCTTATCAAATGGTTCATGTAAGTGATGCAGAGAGGTTCTTTTCATCTACTGTATGTTTAGATCTCTTTCATGCAATCTCCTGGTGCATATAGCTTCTCAGACCCTTGTTTTTTTTCACAGCCATCAAGAGCTACTTATTTAGTAGTAGCCGGTAAAAGAATGATGGAGATAGTTTTATATTTAGTAGCTAATTACTTATCAAATGGTTCAGGTAAGCGAGGTAAAGTGTGGTTTTTCTCATCTGTTGTGTTTTTAGACCTCTTTCATGCAATCTCTTGGCGCATGTAGCTTCGTAGACCTTCGTTTTTCTTCATATCCATCAATTTTCAAGATTGTCTCCAACCGATATTGTTCTTCAATAAAATAGTTAAAATTGTGTCAAATAGAGGAAGGTACTTGAGCCTTAGCGAGAAATACAAAGAAAGATCATGAACATGTCACCCCTCCTTGGGGAATTTCTATAATTTTTAGTTGGTTGTCTAATTATAGAAAGAGCTTCTAATGTCTAAAGAGGGCCCTCTCGTATGGTTCTCAATTCATCTCCTTTAGTGATCTAAGGATTTCTCTAAAGATATTCCATGGGAGGCGCTTCTAAAGTTGTGGCACATTTGATCTTCGAGATGGCTTTAGAGTAGTTCATTAGCTCCCCCGAGAAGGGCTTGATACCAATCGATTGGACAAGTCAGATGATTCCAACTAAAACTCATATTAAACATTTTTAGTGTAACCTACCATGGTTTGTTTATAATTGTATTCTTACTTTACAGTTAAAAATGGCAAAGATGGTCAATGTAACAATCATTTCACTAGCGGAGGCCCTTTGTGAGGACGTAGTACACATATTTACCTATAGGCTCTTTATGGAGATTGCTATCATGTAATATATTAATACGAATAGGATGCAAACGTGTATCACCTCACGATTGCATGTCTCATTCTACATCTAAGCGCTGAGGGTGAGGATGAAAATTTTTTTTTTTAATAAAAGGAAGTTCGGTCTTAGCCTATTCTCCCGGACTTTAATTAAAGTAAAGAAGAAAAGTTACAAATGAGTGGGACTAGTGCCCATGGGACCCCCAAATCCCACAATGCAGGGGACGAGTGTGGCAAGCTAGAGGGCATTACAAATGAGGTGGATAAATCTATCATCACCCTCATGTGGGACCCATTTGGGTTTCAGCTTGTTGTTTTCGAGGAGATAAATACAGTGATGTCTAAACGGTGGAGATCTCTTATCTCGGGAGATTCTTTTGCCTAGAAGAAACAATGATTTCTCGATCGACCGTTACTTAGGAGTTTGGTCAAAATTGACAGCACATCGCTCCCTCCAAATCTTCCAAAGAGTCTCACCCCTGATGGCATTCCACAGCCTCGATGAACAACCGACAGCCTCACCCAACAGCACCTGTTGCCAATTGATTTGGTGTTTGAGTCTCAAACCCCGTGTCACGTGATGCCAGATAATACGGGACTTGGGGCAATCGAAGAACAGGTGAGCTAAATCTTCGATGCATCGATGGCAATGTTTGCACCATGGTGGCACACCACATATTTTATTCGCCCTTGAATTGGACCAGATTCCCTTATGCAAGATCTGCCACATGAGAACAGACTTTTTGGTCTCAATTAGGGGGTGCCAAATAGACATGAACTTTAGCTCCCATCGAAGTTTGGTCCAAGAAAGGCACCACCTCTTGTTGAGGGTGTGATGAACATCTAAGTTCTCTTTGAAGTTGGGTATTCTGGATATTCTCTTACCATTGCTCCATTTGAGGCCCTCAAGGCAAGGAAGATCTTGTCCGGAGAGAAGGCGAGAAGTTGAGCGGTCCCATGCCAAACATCTGCCTTGAAGAAGAGTCCATTCCTCGAGGGTAACTCTATGTCTCGGGTCTAAGTCTTCGAACCTAATCCACTGGTTGGTCTCTTGTTTCCAGAGTTGTTTCCACTCCTCTAATGCCACTGATCGGGAACCAGATAGAGTCATTTTGTCTTATCCTAGCTGCCCACTTCCACTCATCACTGATTCTGATGAATTGTTTGGCCTTGTTCCAACTCTTCCAAAAAGAACACACGAGGCTAGAGCCTTTAGGGGACACCGGAAGGGGGCAGAACAAAAGCGTGAGCATCCCTAAGTCCTTCGAGCCAGGATGGCCAACAAAGGTAAGGTCTTTCAAGTTTCTGAATATCAATTTAGCCCAAGAGGACTCACTATTACTCCAGGCCTTGATAAGCCACTTAACTGCAAGCTTGTCAGCCAAAGCCACGATATCCAGAATACCTAAGCCCCCTGAGTCTTTCGAGCTAGTGCAAGTTTCCCAATTGATTTTGGGGATCCCCCTCCTATTGGGGTCTCCAGTCCAGAGAAAGTTTCTGCAGATTCTTTCCACTTTGGCCAACTCTTTCTCCTTTGGTCTCCAACATGAGATAAAGTAAATAATCGTTGAAAGCATAAATGTGTTAACAACCATAGCACACCCTACCAAGTTGACTTGCATACCTTTCCAATAATTTAGTTTTCTATCCAGCTTGGCCAGCACCTAGTTCCAACGTTGGTCCATTGTGATGTCGAAGCCCATCGGGATGCCGAGGAGACGGAAAACTTGACCTCTAGGGATAACTTGACACCCCTGATCTAACAACAATTGGGGTGGGGGTCCATGGATTGCTCTGAAAGCAGTTTTAGCATGGTTGATTTTTGAGCCTGACGCCACACAAAAGGTGTCAAGGCAACTCCAGAACACCTCAATGTTGTTCATATCGTTATGCACAAAGGCATTCATATCATCGGCAAAGAGTCTAGCAATCATTTGGAAATGATTTAGAGGTAGGGAAAGACCCATGAGATTGCCAGAGTCGATGTGATGCTTTAATAGGCGACTGAGGCCGTTCGAGGCAATAGCGAAGAGTAGAGGAGCCAGAGGGCAGCCTTGCTTGATAGATCTTTTTAAACGTATGGGCTCAGAGAGCTTACCATTTATATTTATTCTAGTTGAAGCATTTTCGAGAAGAGTAGAAACCATCTTTGTGAACTTTTGGCTGCATCCAAGGCCTTTCAGTGATTGGAGAATAAAGTCCCATTCCAATCTGTCATATGCTTTGTCGAAGTCGATCTTAATGAATACCAGATCTTGTGCAGATTCCTCAACAAATGTAAGGCCTTCCCAAATGTCGACAATTGCTTCAAGTATAGATCTACCTTTGACAAAACCTTTTTGGTCCTCACAAAGCCATGACTTTAAATGACAACAGATTCTGTTGGCAATAACTTTGGCAATTATCTTGTATCCAGTTTGGAGCATGGTAATCCGCCGCCAGTGTTCAATTTTGTTCTTATCTCCCCTTTTGTGAATTAACTTAATGACGCTATTATTAAGACACTCAGGAAGGGCCTCGAAGGACAGAGCCTCGAGCCACACCAAACGTAGTGGGGTGGCCAACACATGCTTGAAGGACTTGAAAAACTCATTGGTGAGGCCATCAGGACCTAGACTTTTTCCATTTGGAAGGGCATCAATAACCTCGATAATTTTGTTCTCAGAAATGTTAGCTTCTAGAAGAGAACACATGTTCTGAGGGATTCTAGAATGAGCTACCCTTGAGATGGTAGCCATGCAGTCCCGCCTATGTGGGGAAAGAGGAGTCGGGACCCCGAGGAGATGGGTAAAGTGCTCGACGATGATAGATCTGTTCTCGACTTCCGTGCTACATTTGATCCCATTGTTATCAACCAAGAAGGGGATGGATTCCCTAACTTGCTTCTTTTTGAGGATGTTACACATCTCTTTTGAAGGTTTTTTGGCCTTCCCCGCTCACCAGTCTTTGAAGAATATCTGAAGATTTTTCCTTTGAATCTCCTCCTCGAATCTTAGTCTTCCCCTGATTTTCAGAAGACCTTGTTGGCATTGCAAGTTACCTTTGTTCACTTCTTCTTCAAGTCGTGAGAGTCTCTGGTATACCTTTTCTCTTCTTTTTTTCCATATATCTCTTATGGCCTTTTGAGTCCTAATTAGAATTTGTCGAGTCCTTTCCACCGCGCTTCTCCAGCACTTAGCCGGTTCATTACAGAAGGCAAAGGCCACCGTCCAACCTGCAGAAATTTCTCGGTGGACAGAGGGGAGGGAAAATGACGTCTGACAAGTGTGGAACCAAGGAGCTTTCTGGAGCGTGGAAATCGGTTTGAAAGAAAGAGTAATTGGGTAGTGGTTGGAGATAGTTGTTGGTGCAAGTCAAGCCTTCACAATTTGGCTTGGATATCTACTTTGAAGACTCTACATGAAGCAAAGACCATAGGAACTTATGCCTATGATTTCTTACCATTTTGTCTCTTGTAAAAGTCTTAGTGACTTGGCATCTTATGTAATCACACCTACTTGATTAAGTCGTGGGAAAATTGATTGATTGATTGAGGGAATATCTCAATCAACTTTTAGATGAAAGATTCTAGGAGTTTTGAATTTTGAATTCAACTCAAATCTATAAAAGAGGCAAGAAAAGAGTCGCGGGTAGCAGTTCATTTCTAACTCATTCCGAGGCATTTTCTGTATCAAATCATTGAGTGTGTGAGTGCTACACTATAGCCTACACATCTCCAACTCATTAGGCTACATCTATCAAGCCAATGAGATTGTACATTCATGTGAACTAATAGAAAGATTTACATTCACTATCTCTGTTTTTTCTCTGAGTTATCATCTCCAAGTCTGTCAACTTCAAATAGGCATATCGCAGTGTCTACTCAACCAAATCAAGTGATTCAAATCTTGTTGAAACCAGCTCAAAGCATTCTACAAGACTACAAAGTTTGAAGAAGTTTGGTTCAGCAATTTTTGAGATATCGCCTTCAAAGCAGTCTCTGGTATATGTCTGCATATTTCCTAAAAAGTCGGGAGTGTCCCTAATTTTGCTAAAGTGATTTCTCCCTGTATAGTTCATCATCTTGAATGATTCCACTTGCAAATGGTAGCTTACTAAGCTAATAGAATACTCCTAGAAGGAATTTTTCCAATTGTAACTGTACTGGTCATACTGAGTGAAAGACTGAGCAGGTATCAAGACCAAAATAGAAAGTTTTTCGAGCCTTGTGATGTACAAACTCATCTGTTTTGATCAAGTCATTACTCAAACCTTTTCCAAAGTACATATAGCATTTCTTGGTATCATTTGGAAGCTAAGGGTGTCTACTAATCATTCCTGGAGTCAAAGGAGGGCTGGTGTGAAGCAGGTTTAGCAGCACCTACTCAATCTCTGAGTGCATCCAACCATCCTCTCCCAATAGTGGTATCAGAGCAAATAAGGTAACATGGGAGATGGTTTTCCTTCATTCATTGACAAATTGGACAGGAACAATTACCAAGCTTGGTCTCTAAGGATGAAGACCTATCTACAAGGAAGAAGCTTATTTGGATTCATATTAGGAGATGAGGAATTGCCTTCATTTAAAGCTAGAGGCCTACCCACCAAGGAAGAACAAGAGAGGCTCAACACATGGTGTGCAAAAGATGCATTGGCAAGGTCATATCTTCTTAACTCTATATCTGATTTCCTTTTACCTCACATAAGGAATTGCAAGACTTCCCAAGAAACTTGGGAAACGTTGTCAACATATTTTTCATCAAGTACAAGGGCCAGAAAGAATCAACTATGGATTGAATTCACTACTCTTAGGAAGCAATCAAAGCAATCAGTTTAAGACTTTGTCAGTAAGGTCAAAGACATTGCAGACCAGCTTGCAAGTATTGGAGAGGAGATTGAAGAGGAACAAATAGTAAGGCAGGTAATCAATGGACTAAAAGCTGATGACAAATGGGAGAGCTTTACCACAGCAATGGACCTATACATGGACATACATGCTCCTGATCTAACAATTCTGATTGGTCAACTCTTCACACATGAAGCAAAGCTTACAAGGAATGGAGATCAATCAAAAGGTAACAACCCCTCTGCTCTATATACTGATAAGAAGATTAAGGATAAAGGTAAAGGGAAGAAGCAAGAAGAAGAAGGCTCTACCTCCCAAGCTAACTATGCAGGGAGAGGTAGATCTTCAAGAGGAAGAGGCAGAGGAGGTAAGCCAGGTAGGGGGAGATCCTACAATTCATCGCCATGCAATATATGTGGTCTATCTAATCATACTACAGATGAGTGCTACAGAAACTATAAAAATCAGAGAGGAAGAGGCCATCAAAGAGGTGGATACTCTCAAGGTAGAGGCAGATTCAACCAACACCAAGGCTACAATGGATACAACAATCAGTACAACAACAATTACAACCACAACCACAATAGTAACTACCAAGGTGGATTCAGAAATAGAAGGGATTACAACAACTACACAGAGGAGCAAGATGACTCCCTATTGATCATGAATATGACCTCAAAATCAGGTATCAATGATGATCACTTATTCTATATTGATTCAGGATGTTCTAATCATGTAGCTGGCAATGTGGCACTACTTTCTAACTTGGAAGAACCCAAAGGCAAACATCAGGTACAGACAGGTGATGATACTAAGCATTCTGTTGTAAAGATTGGTAATGTAAAGACTAGTGATGGTAATCAGAACTTATTGAGCAGAGTACTTTATGTCCCAACAATCACCAAGAACTTAATGAGTGTAGGTCAGATTGTGGAAAAAGGTTTACAGGTCAGGTTCAATCAACATGGAGCATATGTGGTAGACCCAAGACATGGATTCAAAAGGATAGCCAAGGGAGAAAAATCAGGTAGATTGTTTACTTTTGAGCTAGAGGACACAAAGAACATTGCTTTATACAATTACAAGGATCAAACACTTTCAGAACTAGAAATATGGCACAAGAGGTTAGGCCACATAGGTGAAAGGACCTTAAAACAAATGTGCAAGGATCAATGTGTGCTTGGGATACCTAATGTGTCCAAGCAACACATGATTTACAAGTGTGGTGCTTGTCAATCTGGTAAGTCACACAGATTACCCTATTCAAAGAAAGGTTTTATGCATGAAGACTATCTGGAATTGGTGCATACAGATGTTTGGGGACCTAGCAAGGAACCTTCCATTTCAGGATCAAGGTACTATGTGTCCTTCATTGATGATTATAGCAGATGGACTGTGTTATACTTTATGAAGCATAAGGATGAAGTATTTAATTGTTTCAAAAGATATCTTGCACTAGTTGAAAATCAAACAGGTAGAAACTTGAAGAGGCTAAGGTCAGATGGAGGAGGTGAATACTTCTCAAATGAATTTGAAGACTTCTTGCAGGAAAGAGGCATCAAGAGGGAGATAACTACAAGGTACTCACCTGAACAAAATGGGGTAGCTGAAAGAAGGAATAGACTTATAGTTGAAACAGCTAGGTCTATGCTTAATGAAAAGAAGTTGCCAAATTATCTTTGGGCAGAGAGTGTATCTACTGCCACCTATCTCATTAATAGGTTGCCATCAAAGTCACTTGATGGAATGACACCATATGAAGCTTGGCATGGTAAGAGACCATCATTGGATCATTGCAAAATCTTTGGTTGTATTGCATATGTGCATATTCCCTCACAGGTAAGGGGAAAGCTAGACCCTAAAGCTGAAAAATGTATCTTCATTGGTTATGACTTGAACCAGAAAGGGTACAGATTCTACAACCCCTCAAACAAAGGTTTCAAGGTAAGCAGAGATGTCATCTTTGATGAGAATGACTCATGGTATGAAAATGAATGCAGGAAGGTTAGTCTACCTTATGACATGGAAGAAGACTTCCCAAAGCTCACCAAGGAGGAACCAATCCAGAAAGAAGACTCAAGTTCAGATGATGATGACACAATTAACCTTGAGGAATTCAAGGCATGGAAGTCCAAAGGAAAGATGAAAATGAAGAAGCTAGAGGATATACCAGAATCCTCAACTCAAGCAATGAGGAGATCTGAGAGAGAAAGTAAGAAGCCTATCAGATATGGATATGACACTTCTCTTGTAACTAAACATTCTGTATATCTTGCAAAGGATCTATTGAATGAAGAACCAGGTTCATATGAGGAGGCAATCACAAAAACAGAATGGAAAGAAGCTATGGATGAAGAAATAGAGGCTCTCAAGGAGAGTGACACATGGGACTTGGTACCCAAGAAGGACTCTATGAAGGTGATAGGATCCAGATGGATCTACAAGCTAAAGAGGAACTCTGATGGAACAATCAACAGGTACAAAGCTAGGTTGGTAGCCAAGGGTTTTGCACAAACCCAAGGCATTGATTATGAGGAGACATTTTCTCCTGTGGCTAAGATGCCAACAATCAGAATATTGGTGAGTGTAGCTGCATCCAAGAATTGGAACATGTACCAATTAGATGTCAAGAATGCTTTCTTGAATGGATGGATATCTGAAGAAGTCTACATGTCACAACCACCTGGCTATGAAGATCCCAAGAAGGTAAATTATTTTTGTAAATTGAAGAAGGCTCTGTATGGTTTGAAGCAGGCACCTAGAGCATGGAATTACAGATTGACAACCTATCTCCAAGACCAAGGATTTATAATGAGCAAGGCAGATACATCAATGTTTATCAAAAGGAACAATTCAGAGGTAATCTATCTATCTATTTATGTTGATGACATCATCATTACAGGCAATGATATCAGTGGGATTAAACACATCAAAGGACAGATGATGAAGGAATTCAAGATCAATGATCTTGGATTATTAAAGTACTTCTTAGGTCTTGAATTGATTTATACAAACTCAGGTATCTTTATCACTCAGAAGAAGTATATTCAAGATATGTTGAAGAAATTTAATTTGCAGGAAGCTAAAGTCTCAAGTACTCCTATGGAAGTCAACCTAAAGCTTAGTGCTCATGAAGGGGATGAAGTCCAAGACATTACAGGATATCAAAGTATGGTAGGTAGTTTGAATTATGCCACCTTGACTAGAATTGACATAGCATATGGTGTGAGTGTGCTAAGTCAATTCATGCACAAACCAAGGGTACCTCACCTAGAGGCTGCAAAGAAGATCTTGAAGTATCTAAAGGGAACTCAGAACCATGGTTTGTACTTTCCTTATACATCAGATATTGACATTAAAGTATATTCAGATGCAGATTGGGCAGGATGCAAGGATGATAGGAGAAGCACATCAGGATACATATGTTTTGCAGGTGATAAACCAATTTCTTGGTCAGCCAAGAAACAACCTACAGTAGCTTTGTCATCTACTGAAGCAGAATATAGAGGGCTAGCAAATGCCACTCAGGAAGCTATCTGGTTAAAGCTTTTGTATACAGAGTTAGGCCTATACACAAGGCCACCAATTATCTTTGGAGACAACACAAGTTCTCTTCACCTTGCAGCCAATCCAATATATCATGCTAGGACAAAACACATAGAGGTTCATTACCACTATGTGAGAGAGAAGTTTCTTAGCAAAGACATTCAATTGACTTATGTGTCCACTAATATGCAATGTGCAGATTTACTCACTAAAGCTTTGGATGGAAACAAGTTATGCAAATTTAAATCCATGATTGGATTATAGGATGTGATTGAAGAATGAAGATGAAGACTTGAGCCAAAATGTTTGGCTTGAGGGGGAGCTGTTGGTGCAAGTCAAGCCTTCACAATTTGGCTTGGATATCTACTTTGAAGACTCTACATGAAGCAAAGACCATAGGAACTTATGCCTATGATTTCTTACCATTTTGTCTCTTGTAAAAGTCTTAGTGACTTGGCATCTTATGTAATCACACCTACTTGATTAAGTCGTGGGAAAATTGATTGATTGATTGAGGGAATATCTCAATCAACATTTAGGTGAAAGATTCTAGGAGTTTTGAATTTTGAATTCAACTCAAATCTATAAAAGAGGCAAGAAAAGAGTCACGGGTAGCAGTTCATTTCTAACTCATTCCGAGGCATTTTCTGTATCAATCATTGAGTGTGTGAGTGCTACACTATAGCCTACACATCTCCAACTCATTAGGCTACATCTATCAAGCCAATGAGATTGTACATTCATGTGAACTAATAGAAAGATTTACATTCACTATCTCTGTTTTTTCTCTGAGTTATCATCTCCAAGTCTGTCAACTTCAAATAGGCATATCTCAGTGTCTACTCAACCAAATCAAGTGATTCAAAGCTTGTTGAAACCAGCTCAAAGCATTCTACAAGATTAAAAAGTTTGAAGAAGTTTGGTTCAGCCATTTTCGAGAAATCGCCTTCGAAGCAGTCTTTGGTATATGTCTGCATATTTCCTAAAAAGTGGGGAGTGTCCCTAATTTTGCTAAAGTGATTTCTCCCTGTATAGTTTGAAAGAACTTGGAGAAGCTTGTCGAAGGTAGAAAAGTGCGTTTCGAAGCGATGAAGTTTGGTCAAGCCAACCGGCACAAGACCAGCCCTTGAGCTTTTGGAGACTCAAATAGAACTTATAGGCATGCTATAAGTGCAAAGAAACACACTATGTACCTTGGAGCATCAAGGAGAATGAGTCGATACAAAACAGATAGGTTCGCGGGTCGACTAGCTCAAAAAACTTACTATCTTTGGAAGAGACAATGAACTTCAAATGCCCATAGCGACCAGCGTGATTACAATTAGAAAAAATCCTTTTATGGGAGTGATACACATAGGGTTGAGTGTATGGAATGCACAAAATTATAAGGAATAAGCAAAATATGCTATAGGAATGAATGCGACATTCACCGGTGGTACTTCCTATTTTTCAGGAATACGCAGAGATTGACCCCGAGGCAGAAAAACTGAGATTTCTCCAACTCTACTGAACCAAATGCTTTGAAAATTTACAGGCATAAACAAGACACTGATATCGTTCCAATGAGTCCTCTTGCACTCAATTTGGAGCTCTGAGGAGAGAGCAGCAGCCTCTGCAAGATTACTGTTGGCAAAGAAGATGATGCAGAAAATTGAAGGAGCAAGACAATGATGGTCACAAGTGTATCATTAGGGGAAAAAATGAACCCTGCATGGGCCTTGTAAGGATCCCTAATTTTTAGGGATTAAAGTTAACAAAAACCAGGATTAAGGTCACAAAAAAAACCACCAGTGGTTTTGGCAATAAAATATTTCTTCTAAGATATGTGCTCAGTGCAAATGGATTCGTCTACATTCTTGTCCCTTGGATTAGATTGAATGGACGTCGAAGATTGAGCTTTGTGTGTCTGTCACATAAGGACAAAAGTTCTCCCACAAAGAGAACAGTCGTCGGCAGTATTGACCATTGGATAGACACTTGACGGACGGAGGAGATGGATCCGAGTGCACCTGTCACTAAAGGCCAAAATAAGGGGCATTCAATGAGCTGAGGGAGCTTGTGGACTGGCAGAAAAGGACAAAAAATTTGGCGCAGTCGCGTGGCGGAAATTGGCGCAGTCCGTTCGATTTCTTAGAGATCTAATGGCTACGAAAGTGCTTTGGGATTCTCTCAAGTGTGAAGCTTCCCAACCACTAGATCAAGCAAAGATCCAATGGATGCAATGGAAAGTGGCCCAAAATTCAAAACAATGCATCACAACCACTCATTTCTAGATGCATCCAACGGACGAGATATGAAGGCGCAAATTCTCATGAATTTTAAACTATACCTTTGGATCTTTTCCTAATCCAATGGTCCACATTTTCTAACGACTTTTTTCTAGGCCCATCAAACCACTTTTGAAGAACAACTCCTGGTTTTTAGTCATTCATACCAGCTTTGACCACAAAGAAACAAGGGAAGCCTATGCCTAGTCTAGGTGATTAAGGGAGTAGACTGTGGCAACCACCCTCTTCTCATTGGTCCATCACTAATCACCCCTTAATCTAAAAGGCCCATTCAGGGTTCATTTTTTCCCCTAATGATGTATATTGCTTCCATGTAATGTACAAGTGATTTGAACTCCTTATATAGCCTCTAGGAGTGTTCCATGACTTTTACAACTTGAATTTGAATTCAAATGAAGGTGGGAATGGTTGTTGGAGGGAATCAATTCACTTCCCTACAATCTAGGAAAAGTGAAGATCTTGATTGATCTACTTTTAGGTGATTGATTGCTTGATTGAATGCAACTTCAACCACCAAAATTTTGTGGGATTTTGGCCCTATATTTGTACCTTTACATGTGTACAACTCAAGGCTTTTACAACGGTAAATGAGCCATCAAAATATTCTCAAAAAATACAATAAATGAGCATATGAAAAAGAACTCTCCAACGGATATTCTTTCGATGCGATAGCCTTCAATGTAGATCAAATCCACCTCAAGCATAGTGTAAGCTTGATGTTCCAACAGCTCCCCCTCAAGCTAAAGTATGCTTGAGTCTTCATTCTCTGATAGGTTGAATACCTGCCATAGCTTTGAATCTACAAAGCTTTATTCCATCAAGTGCCTTCGTCATCATATCTGCTACTTGCTTTTCAGTCGGAACAAAAGAAATGTCAATCTCCTTTGCCATGAGCTTCTCCCTGATGAAGTGATAATGGACTTCTATATGCTTGGTTCTCGCATGAAAAATAGGATTTGCCGCTAGATGCATGGAACTTACATTATCTCCAAATATGTGAGGTTTGGAACTCACAAGTCCCAAATTTGTATACAATGCTTTTAACCATATTGCCTCTTGAGTTGCTATGGTCAAGCCTCTGTACTCTACTTCAGTTGAGGATAAAGCAACTGTTGGTTGCTTCTTGGAACTCCATGACACTAGCTTCGAACCTGCAAATGCTAAGTAACCAGATGTACTTTTTCTATCATCCTTAGCTCCTGCCCAATCTGCATCTGAGTAGATTTTGATATCCAAATCGGAAGAGTAAGGATAGAATATACCTTCATTGATTGTACCTTTGAGATACTTAAGTACTCTCTTAGCCGCATCCATGTGTGGTCTTCTCGGTGAGTGCATGAACTGACTAAGCACTCCCACACTATATGAGATGTCTGCCCTTGTGTGAGTAGCATATATCAAGCTACCTACCAAGCTTTGATACTCTTTTATGTCTTCAATTTTCTCACCTTCATAAACACTAAGTTTATGATTCATCTCCAAAGGTGTACCTGCAGGTTTAGTGTTCTCCATTTTGAACTTGAGAAGAAGATCCTGAATGTATCTTCTTTGAGTCAAATACATTCCTTCATCTGTATATATCACCTGCATACCTAGGAAATATGTGAGCTCACCTAGGTCACTGATTTTGAACTCCTCTTGCATGTGTCTCTTGATCCTTTGAATGCCATTTAGATCATCACCTGTCACAATAATATCATCTACATATACACATAGATAGATAACCTCATTGTGATCCCTTTTGATGAATAGAGAAGGATCGGAGTTGCTAGCTTTGAACCCTTGGTCTTGAAGATATGTAACCAACCTGTAATTCCAAGCTCTTGGAGCTTGTTTCAATCCATACAATGCTTTCTTAAGTCTGCAAACATAAGATGGATGATTAGGGTTTTCAAAACCTGGTGGTTGTGACATGTATACCTCTTCACTTATCCAACCATTTAAGAATGCATTTTTCACATCAAGTTGGAGGAGTCTCCAATTCCTTGCAGCAGCTACACTTATCAATGTCCTGATTGTAGTCATCTTTGCAACTGGTGAGAATGTTTCCTCATAGTCTATACCATGAGTTTGTGAGCATCCTTTGGCAACTAATCTTGCCTTGTACCTGCAAACTGATCCATCAAAATTCTTTTAACTTTGTATACCCATCTGCAACCAATTACCTTTTGATTCGGCGACATTGGAACCAAATCCCAAGTGTCCATTTCCTTCAATGCATCTATCTCTTCGTTCATGGCCTTTTCCCAATTAGGGTTTCCCTTTGCCTCTTCATAGGTTGAGGGTTCCTCTGAAATAGAGTCTTTTGCCAAGTAGATTGAATGCTTTGTAACAAATGTGGAATCATATCCATACCTTTCTGGTTGTTTCTTCTCTCTTGTTGATCTTCTAGGTGCTTGTTTGGAGCATTCTCCAACCTCTTGCATCTTTGCTTTGCCTCTTGACTTCCATAGCTTGTAATCCCTTTCTCTTTCATCTTGGTCATCGTCTGTATCACTTCTTGGATCCTGGACCTGTGTATCATGCTTGCTTCCTAATTGATGAGAGTCATAATCAAGATCATATGGTAGTGTTACCTTTTGTTTGTCTTCATCATACCAAGACCTGTGTTCTTCAAACACAACATCTCTACTTGTAGTGAATTGCTTGGTTGAAGGATTGAAGAACCTGTAACCCATCTGAGTTGAATCATATCCAATAAACACTGCCTTTGTTGCCCTTTCATTTAGCTTACCTCTTATTTGTGATGGTACATGAACATAAGCTAAACAACCAAAAACCTTGCAATGTCCAAGACTAGGTTTTCTTCCATGCCATGCTTCATAAGGAGTCATACCTTGAAGTGATTTGGATGGTAATCGATTGACAAGGTACACTGGAGTTGAAATAGCTTCTGCCCATAGATAATGTGGCAACTTCTTCTCTTCAAGCATTGTTCGGGCTGATCCAACCAATGTCTTGTTTCTCCTCTCTGCAATTCCATTTAGTTGAGGAGAGTACCTAGTAGTCACTCCCTTTTGATACCTTTATCCTGCAAGAACTCATCAAAATCTTTGGAGAAGTATTCTCCCCCTCCATCAGATCTGAGCTTCTTTAGTGATCTACCTGTATGATTCTCCACATGTGCAAGATACTTCTTGAAGCAATGAAACACTTCATTCTTACTCTTGATAAAGTATAGAACAGTCCACCTACTATGGTCGTCAATAAATGAGACATAGTACCTTGATCCTGCCAATGAAGGTTCTTGACTTGGTCCCCATACATCTGTGTGTACTAAGTCCAATAAGTTGTTGTGGATGTAGCCTTTGTGGTTGAATGGTTGTGTTTGTGCCTTCCCAATCTGACATGCATCACACCTGTTGATCATGTGTTGCTTTGATATGTTCGGCAGTCCTAGAACACTTTGATCCCTGCATATATCCTTCAAGGTTCTTTCATTCACATGAGCAAGTCTCTTATGACACACTTCAAGCTCACTTAGGGTTTGAGACCCAAAGTTGAATAGAGCTATGTTCCTGGTATCTCCTACTTCAAAAGTAAAGAGCCTACCATGCTTCTCACCTCGGGCTATCTTCTTGAAGCCTTGACATGGATCTTCCACAAAAGCTCCATGTTGGGTGAACCTAACTTGCAAGCCTTTTTCAACTATTTGGCCTACACTGATTAGGTTTTTAGTGATAGTGGGTACATAGAGAACCTTACTCAGAATGTTTGTCCTGCCATTGGAAGCTTTGACATTACCAATCTTCTCCACATTGTGCTTCGTGTCATCCCCTGTTTGCACTTCATGTCTATGCTTTGGACTTTCCAAGTCAGATAGAAGAGCAATGTTGCCTGCAACATGATTCGAGCATCCTGAATCTATGTAGAACAAATGATCATCTTCTTTACCTTCTTTGTGGCTTAGGTTCATAAGAAGTAATGAGTCTTCATGTGGTTGATCTTCTGAATAATTGTTGTAGTCCCTTCTATTATAGCTTCTATTGTTGTTGTTGAAGTTGTGTCCACCTCTGCCTCTATTGTCGCCATATCCACCTCTTCCACTTCCTTTCTGGGTCTTCCCATTGAACCAGCAATTCTGAGTGGTGTGGTTGGTCTTATCGCATATGGCACAAGGTTGAACATTCTGACCTTTGGCTTTGTCTTGCTTTGGTCCTTTCTTCTTCCCTTTCCACTTGCTCTTGCTTGCGAAGTTGGCTTGGGAAGTCTCTTCTTCGTCTTCTTCCTTCTTCTTGCCTTTCTGCTTCTTATCCTTCTTATCTGCATATAGAGCACTCGTTGAATTACCATGATAAGAGTTACCTTCCTTTATGCTATTGTTGGCTTCTTGATTGAAGAGTTGTCCAAGAAAGATGTTGAAGTCTGGAGTCTGCACATCCATGATGAGATCGTAAGCCGTCGTGAAGGATTGCCATTGCTTATCACTTCGAATGCCGTTGAGAATTTGCCTCATGATGACCTCTTCTTCAATCAGTTCTCCAATGGATGCTAACTGATCCGCAACCTCCTTGACCTTGGTAACAAACTCTGTGATGGTTTGTTTAGGTGTCTTCTTCATTTGGTTGAACTCGTTCCAAAGATGATTCTTTCTTGCTTTGGTACTAGCAGAAAAGAAAGTCTCCAGGGCATCCCAAGTCTCTTGAGATGTCTTGCATCCTCTAATATGTGGTAATAGAAAGTCAGAGATAGAGTTTAGTATGTACGACCTTGCTTGAGCATCCCTTGCGCACCAAAGTGTGAGCTTATCTGTCTCCTCTTGTGTAGGTCCTCCTTTGGATCTTGGAATAGGCATAGCTTCATCACCTGCTACAATTCCATAAAGATTTCTACCTTGCAAGTAGGCCTCCATTCTGATTTGCCAAGCCGCGTAGTTATGTCGATCAAGCTTCTCGATCATTGAGGGAAAGCCGTCACCCATCTTGAACTAGCTTTGATACCACTGAAAGAACTTGGAGAAGCTTGTCGAAGGTAGAAAAGTGCGTTTTGAAGCGATGAAGTTTGGTCAAGCCAACCGTCACAAGACCAGCCCTTGAGCTTTTGGAGACTCAAATAGACCTTATAGGCATGCTATAAGTGCAAAGAAACACACTATGTACCTTGGAGCATCAAGGAGAATGAGTCGATACAAAACAGATAGGTTCGCGGGTCGACTAGCTCAAAAAACTTACTATCTTTGGAAGAGACAATGAACTTCAAATGCCCATAGCGACCAGCGTGATTACAATTAGAAAAAATACTTTTATGTGAGTGATACACATAGGGTTGAGTGTATGGAATGCACAAAATTATAAGGAATAAGCAAAATATGCTATAGGAATGAATGCGACATTCACCGGTGGTACTTCCTATTTTTCAGGAATACGCAGAGATTGACCCCGAGGCAGAAAAACTGAGATTTCTCCAAATCTGCTGAACCAAATGCTTTGAACATTTACAGGCATAAACTAGACACTGATACCTTTCCAATGAGTCCTCTTGCACTCAATTTGGAGCTCTGAGGAGAGAGCAGCAGCCTCTGCAAGATTACTGTTGGCGAAGAAGATGATGCAGAAAATTGAAGGAGCAAGACAATGATGGTCACAAGTGTATGTATATTGCTTCCATGTAATGTACAAGTGATTTCAACTCCTTATATAGCCTCTAGGAGTGTTCCACGACTTTTACAACTTGAATTTGAATTCAAATGAAGGTGGGAATGGTTGTTGGAGGGAATCAATTCACTTCCCTACAATCTAGGAAAAGTGAAGATCTTGATTGATCTACTTTTAGGTGATTGATTGCTTGATTGAATGCAACTTCAACCACCAAAATTTCGTGGGATTTTGGCCCTATATTTGTACCTTTACATGTGTACAACTCAAGGCTTTTACAACGGTAAATGAGCCATCAAAATACTCTCAAAAAATACAATAAATGAGCATATGAAAAAGAACTCTTCAACGGATATTCTTTCGACGCGATAGCCTTCAATGTAGATCAAATCCACCTCAAGCATAGTGTAAGCTTGATGTTCCAACATAGTTCATCATCTTGAATGATTCCACTTGCAAATGGTAGCTTACTAAGCTAATAGAATACTCCTAGAAGGAATTTTGCCAATTGTAACTGTACTGGTCATACTGAGTGAAAGACTGAGCAGGTATCAAGACCAAAATAGAACGTTTTTTGAGCCTTGTGATGTACAAACTCATCTGTTTTGATGAAGTCATTACTCAAACCTTTTCCAAAGTACATATAGCATTTCTTCGTATCATTTGGAAGCTATGGGTGTCTACTAATCATTCCTGGAGTCAAAGGAGGGCTGGTGTGAAGCAGGTTTAGCAGCACCTACTCAATCTCTAAGTGCATCCAACCATCCTCTCCCAATAATAGTCAGGTCCATGTGTTGGGAAATCGAAGGAATACCCCACTCGAGGATGGTGTTTTGGTCGATGTAACATCCATCAAGTCTTGATTTCCTCAGAGAGTCCCCCAGTTGGAGGTTAGACTATGAGAACCCCTTCATATCTTTTACCTCGACCAAGTCGAGATGAAGCTTGATTTTATCCCATATCTCTTTCTCCTGACCGTCAATACTTTTCCCCTTGTTGTTCCAACGGTCCTCAAGAAATTCAACCATGTTGAAGTCCCCACAAAGCGAAACATTGTGTGAGAGGGAGTCGAGGGATGTCCAAGTGTTTATTCTATCCGTCTCACCATTAGGGGCATAAAGTGAGACCACGGTGAACTGTTTAGGGAGCCCGAAAGAGGCAGCAATCCAACGATGATTTCGATCTTCACAAGACGAGGTCAACCTGCTCGACCAGGAGTGACTAATACCAATTGCAGCGCCGCCCGCCCCCCTAGGGTGCAAAGTGGAGAGCCAAATATGGTTTGGAGAAATGCGTTTAAGTCGTTTCTGGAGATCCTCTGCGTCGATTTTAATCTCTTGTAAGCAGATAAAGTCGGGGTTGAGGCACTTGTCTTTGAACCATTGGCCAAGAATCACCGCTCTTGAGGGGTCGGACAACCCCCTGACGTTAAGCGAGGTGATTTTCATTATTGATGGTTTCCCTCTTTGAGGGGAGGGACCCGATCTTTTTTTTTTACTTTTGATCTTCTTTTTTACCCCCAACTTCTTTACTCAGGATCCTACTCTTGAGGGGGCTCTTCCAAGGCATGCCTGACGGTTGTTTCCCTTTAAGCTTTGACTTTTCTTGCAGTAGGCTTGGCACGCATATTGGAGGAGTAGGTCCGAGGAAGGAGCTTTCACTGTCTTGATTGTCTTCGTTGCTAGTGGTGAATCCATCCTCTTTACTGGTGGTGTAACCTTCTTGGTTGTCTTCTTTGCTGGTAGAGCATCCAAGGGAATTGTCAGCAGGGTCTTCTTCATAAAGGTTGTCCCCTGGGAGGTCGAACTCATTAATCTTCTTTTCTAGGTTGCACTACATGTTATTCGAAGGGGCAATGGTCAAAACATTCCTTGCTAGTGCTCTTCGAGGGCTAACTTTCCTCCTATGTCTTACTTCGGTGAACCCTTCTGACTCCGTCTCTACAACTTGAGTGCCCGCTTCTTCCTCCACCGGAGAGGGATGGCCCCTAGTGCCAACTTGAGGGAAAGGATCCGGGGCCCCACCTGGTTTAGGCTTATTTTTCTTGGTATTTTCATGTGACCTTGGAGCCCGCAATGGAAGCATGCATTGGGAAAATTCTTATAGGTAATCTCCTGAACCCACATCATACCATCGCCACAGTTTATGGAGATCTTCGCTGGGAGGACCTGGTTCAAGTCTGCTTCAACGCAAATTTGTGGGTGTCAATGTGCATTGAAAGAGTATTGAGTACCCTCGTATATTAACCCCCCAACATCCTCTCTTGAGGCCATCGGGCGACCGATCGGTGAAACGATTTCTCGAAGAAATCCATACAGGAAATAGGGTAGATTGGGAAGCTCCACCCAGAGCGGGTAACGAAGAGGCTTTGACTTGTTCGGAACAAAGTCTAGGGTCCACTTAAAAAGGCATAAGGTTGACTGGCCCACCAACCAGGAGCCGGCTTGCAGGGCTTGGAAGGCCATCTCTTCATTCTCAAACACTAGAAGTAGGTGATTCGCCGGCAAGAATTGACATTTGCACACAATTATACCACGCGGGAACCACTCCTTACGCAACCAAGTTCTCACATTCTCTAGAGGGGGCCTAGGGCCAAAAACTTGACCGATGAGACACGTTTTCATCAATACTTCTTGCTTTGCCGCCATCGATTCCTTGCACAAAGAGACCACCGGAGGTGCAACATCTGAGGGGACGGAGTCCACCTCAGGGGGGCACTGGGACTGGGGGGAGCCACATTGCTCAAGACCAAAGATGGAATGACAAAAGACATGGAAGCGAATTCACCAATCCTTTTCAATGGCAAGCCTCATAAAATGAAGTATTTCGCAGGGAATACGAACTTTTCTTATCTTGCACGGTCTTGTCTTGCACCGTCTCCCGGACTTTTTTACGACTTGTATTGCACATGTACTTCTTGCTTATCAATAAATTGAGCTATTGTAGTAGCCGCATGGAGAATTAATGCACATTCAAGGGAACCTTTTGCGCAGATCAGTAGGCAATAACTCTTTGGGACTTAGCTTATTTCCAATTAATCCTTGGAAAATGACTTTCAAGCGCAGGTATGGGACAGAGGACAAGCAAAGGTGCGGGGATCGAGGCTAGCCCATCGCGATGTAAAAGAACCCATCAGTCGCGATGCCCCTCAGTCAGTCGCCATCCCAATTAGTCGCATGCTAGTCGGTTCCTCGTCAATCGTCAGTCGCCTAGCCTCAGTCGCGATGGACAGATGTGGACAGATGTGTGCCACAGTCGCGAAGGACAGACGCGCGCCTCAATCGCGATGGACCATTGTAGCCTTTCTCCAGTTCACGATGGACATCTTTAGCAATCGCGATGGACACCTCTAACAATCACGACGGACACCCTGATAGCGCGATGGACACCTTCAAGAACCGCGACGGACACCCTCTTTGCCTCAGTCGCGATGGACCACTCTCGATGGGCAGATGCGCCTTCCTGCTAGCGTAGAAAAAGCCACATTGTACCCAGCGATGCCAGGCCCGCCCTGCCAATCGAGACTCCCAGTCAGTCGCAGCTGTCCATCGTGGAGTTCTGAATCATTTGGAGCGTTTGGTGAGGATGAAATCTTGATAGAGATGTCCATTAATTCCAATTCATTACGAGGTTGGTTGTGTGTATTTTCAATTCATTGTACTCTCAAGAAAAAAAACTTGTATTCATAATATTTTATCACGTAGAACTAAGTGCAAGTTCGCTTTCTCTGTATTGATATTATTTGTCTTGTAGTTTCCAGATGAATCAATCACTCGATCTAAAGTGATCCAGAATGAAGTCTTGGTTTTCTTGTTCCCAACTACAGTGAGCGCCTCTTCTTTAATCATCTGAAATGAAGTCTTCACTTTGCTTCATTCTGAGTGAGTGTAGACTATACTTTTGTGTTCCCTTCAAGCAAGCAGGTAATCGTCTTCATGAATCAACTCTTTAACCTCTGAATCTCTGATATCAACCTTCACTAATGGAAGCCACTAGGTGTACTTTCTCTGTCCATAGGCTTCCCTGTTCTCTATCGCACTTTATGTGCAGCCCATTGTAGCACTGCTTCTAGAGTCGAACCCAAGATATAACTCGAATGCTATAATGCACCTGTGGTTCGCTCCGAGACTTAGCATTACCTTTGAGGAATGGACTCTTCTTCAAAGCAGGTGTTTAGCCTGGGACCGCTCAACTACCCGCCTTCTCTGCGGTCAGGATCCTCCTTGCTCGGAGGGCCTCAAATGGAGCAATGGTAAGAAGCTGTCTAGAATCCCGAACTTCAAAGGGGATTTGGATGTTCACCACTCCCTGAACAAGAGATGGTGCCTTGCTTGGACCAAACTTCGGTGGGAGCTAAAATTCATGTCTCTTTGGCACCCCCTAATTGAGGTCAAAAAGTCCGTTCTCATGTGGCAGGTCCTGCATAAAGGAATCTGGACCAATGCAAGGGCTAACAAAATCTGTGGTGTGCCGCCATGGTGCAAGCGTTGTCATCGGTGCATCGAAGATTTAGCCCACCTGTTCTTTGACTGCCCCAAGTCCCGTGTTGTCTGGCATCACGTGTCCCGGGTTTTGAGACTAACGCGTCAAATCAACTGGCAACAAGTGATGTTGGGTGAGGCGATCGGATGCTCATCGAGGCTGTGGAATGCCATCAGAGGCGAGGCTCTCTAGAAGATTTGGCGAGAGCGCTGTGCCGTCAATTTCGACCAAACTCCTAAGGAATGGTCGATCGAGAAATCCTTGTTTCTCCTTGGTAAAAGAATCTCCCGAGTCAAGAGATCACCACCGTTTAGACATCACTGTATTTATCTCCTGGAAAACAACAAGTTGAAACCCAAATGGGTCCCACATGAGGGTGATGGTAATGTTATCCACCTCATTTGTAATGCATTGTAGCTTGCCTGACTCCTCCCCTGCGTTGTGGGATTCGGGGGGTCCCATGGGCACTAGTCCCATTCACTTGTAACTTTTTCTCTTTAATATAATTAAAGTCCGGGAGATTAGGCTAAGGCCGAACTTCCTTTATATATTAAAAAAAAAAAAAAAAGAGGAGCTACGCTGCTACAGACTACTAGAGAGGATGGTGTATCCTTAGTAGCTCTAACTCCATTAACAGTGCTGCATGTGAAGTCAACTTCAAACAGATGACACAGAGGACGGATAGTGCATCTGCTTCACAGCATGACAACATTGTTAACTGTGATGAGTCATGGGAGGTCATTGCGCCGAGCGGCCACCTTCAACTCCGCGCTGCATCATGAGTACGAGTCACGGCTCACAAGTTATATTTCACGACTCAGGACCAGCCGTTTACTTAATGAAAGCAACTTGGAATCATCTGTTTCTTGGCGCTTCGATTCATCAATGGGTCGTACATGATAGATTTGCTTACCTGACACTGCAATACGAAAGATGGCGTTTACGCGGAAGCATTAAGTACATCTCGAGGTCCTTAAACGTGAGAGGTCTGTACGATACTAATTAGTGCATGGGCAGCCCCACCATACCTGTAAATTACAGGACAACGCTTTGGTGGTGCGTGAGAGCGTGGGAACTTGGAGCCTGGAGGAGGTGCATTAAACCTTCAGAGCTAAGTTCGAACCCCAAGATACTTATTCGAACCGAAATTCCTGTGTACACCAGCGCCTAAATTTGACGCCATAACAAGACAAGTGTTATCTGTTCGCCATGAGCTGATTCATGTTCGTCTCGAGCTCTTCCTCGTACCCCTCGCCCCTCGTCGGGGAGGTGCTCGAGCGCCTGTGTAAAGTGTGCGTGCTGCTTCTGTCAGGTATTTTATTCGTGCATGGCTCTGTTTGAAGCCCTGCATAATGGGATATCTGTGATGGACGGGGCACAAAACAACTGTGCTGAAGGATGTGCGGCACTCCTCTCGGATATGCCGCTTGGATTGTTTCAAGGAAATGCTCAAACCACATCGTGTCGAATGGTATGCGAGCTAGAGGGCCTCTTTCTAGTTTGCCTATCTTCAATCATAACATGCAACTGCCATCACTCTCCCCCGAGCTCTTATGCTAGACACCATTAAAGCTTTAGGTAGCCCCCTTCCCTCCCCTTTTGTTATCGACCATGCTTCTAGGTCACAATTCACTATCAATGTGGTTGATAAAGATAAAACGGTTATTGATGAGCACCCTCATATGCTTTTGGTAGATGTTGAAGATAGTGAACATGAACATGAAGTCTTTGTCATAGACCGTACTTCTTTGGATAGTTGGCATGAACACTTGATGGGTAGAGTAGTTATTGGGCTTTATCACGATCCTAGACCCCCCCACGAGGTTCTGAAAATTATGGATAAAGAACCACTGGGAAACTCGTGGCTTGCTTGTTAAGCATATTCAATATTGTCCTAACAAGTTTGATCTCTTCTTTTTTGAAGAGGCAAATAATGCCTTGCATGTGATTAGTGAAGGTCAATGGCTCATCAGGAACACCCCTATATCATTCTCTAAATGGCATATCGGGTTTAATCCTAAGGGGCCAAAACCTACCAAGATCCGGGTTTGGTTGAGTTCCCTGAGCTACCAATCGATTTTTACCCTTGGATTGAGCAGCTAGGCAACATAGTTATCAATGATTCCCAAGGAGTCAAGTTGCATACCCAGAAGATCATGTATAGGAACCTTCCTAATGCCTGCTATAATTGCTATAAATAGGGGCATTTAATTTGGGATTGTCCCCTCTTACAAAAACAAATGGAGTCTAGTTATGAGGAAAAAATTGAAGTTCCCCCCTGTGTCTAATAACAATCTTACCTATCGGGCAAGAAACAGGTGCAAAAAAAAAGAAGAAAAGCTTCAAATCAGAAAAAGTTTAAATCAGAAAATCTTTTTGATATCCTCTTAGAGGATATTTCTAACCCTTTTGAAGATAAAGCTAATCTAGGTGCTTTTACTAGTGCTTCTGGGTAGGATGAAAATGTTAATCCTAACATGATGAGTTCAGGTGAGCCTAATGCTGGAATCAAAACCTTTGAAGTCAACCTCTCGAGAAACATATCGAACAAAGGATGGAAAGTTTTTGGAAAGAAAAATAAAGCCCTACAAGAAAAAAATATGCTTCAAGGTACCCCCAATTCTTCTCATGAAGTAAGAAATGCCTCACCTCCTCTGTTGGAGAGTTTTGGTCAAGAACTGGATACTATGGATCATGATCCTATAGAAAACATGGATGGTGAAGGTGATCCATGTGATTATGTCCCCATGTCACAAGATGTGGAAATAGTCAAAGATCACTCCTCGGTCCCTTAATCTAAAAGAAAAGACACGGTCAAATCGTCCATCTCAACTCTTAAGCCTACTAAGAACAGTAGGAAATAACTGCTTTTGTTTTCTTTTGTTTGCTCTTAAGCCTAAAATGATAAGATCTTGGTTGTATATACTGCCCAAACTGCCTAATGTTCTGTGTTTGGAGAGTTTTGGTCAAGAACTGGATACTATGGATCATGATCCTATAGAAAACATGGATGGTGAAGGTGATCCATGTGATTATGTCCCCATGTCACAAGATGTGGAAATAGTCAAAGATCACTCCTCAGTCCCTTAATCTAAAAGAAAAGACACGGTCAAATCGTCCATCTCAGCTCTTAAGCCTACTAAGAACAGTAGGAAATAACTACCTTTGTTTTCTTTTGTTTCGTCTTAAGCCTGAAATGATAAGATCTTGGTTGTATATGCTGCCCAAACTGCCTAATGTTCTGTGTTTGGAGAAAGTTAAAATTGGAGGGCCTCTCTCAGGATGCATCACAACATTTTAGCTTCTAACTTCACTTGGTATTACACCAATCATAATAATGGTAGATGTGGTGCAGTCATCAGTTTATCCAACGCTATTGTCAATTCTTTTTGTTTTGTTATTATAAGTAATTCTCAACAATGGTGTGTTGTGAAGCTTGATGCTCCCTATAACTGCTCTATTGTGTCGATTTATGCTTCTAACTTTAGTTCTGATAGGAAGTTATGTTGGGAGGAATTGTGTTGTATCGATGGTCCTATCACTCTTGCATGTGATTTTAATATGGTTATTGATATTAAAGATAGATCGGAAGAAAAAGGTAACTACATTATTGGGGTAGAAAAACTATCCTAGATTAATATGTGTAACCACCATGATCTCTTTGATATTTCTCACAACTCCGCTTTCTCCTGGTCTCACAAGCAAGCAGGTAATAGCTATAGGCCGGCTAGGCTTGATAGGTGCTATGCCAATGCTGATATCATCCATGACTACTGGGATATTAGTGCTAAAATTGACCACTCCTTGCTTGTCTCCGATCATAAATCTTTATGCCTGACCTTTAGAAAGGGTAATCCTTCGTATAAGTTTGCTTGGCCCCACATTAACTCTAGTCTCCTTAGACTGCCTTGCATCATGTCTCGCACCAAAGATATTATTTCTTTCCATTTTCATAAGGTTAATTCCCCTACTGTTGCTTGGAAAAGAGCGTTTAGTGATATCCAAATGTTGGTCACCCAACATAGGAAGCATGCTCTTGCTTTAAGGGCTCAAAGGAGGAACTCTATTTTGCTTAAGCTGAACTCCCTTGATGATAACTCTCAGGAGTATATTGATTACTCTCTGAGATTGTGTAAGGATAGATATCTTGAAGTTAGTAACTCTCTTGCTATATCAAAAGAGTTTTGGAGTGAGAATATAGACAGGAACAATAAACATATGTTTTCTCTCATGAAGAAAAGGAAAATTAGATTTTTTCCCTCTAATTAAAAAAAGGGAAGGTGGTTTCACAATTAACATTGAGTAGACTTTGAAGTATTTCGATGGCGTGCACCGCACTGGACTCTCCTTCTTGAGAGCTCCACGACGATATGCTCAAAGTAGAAAACCGAGCTCTGGTCGCCACACACAGTTTTCCGCACAGATGTTGTAGAATACGCAGAAAACGCAGTACACAGGGAGCACAAAGACAGACTTCTTAGGTCTTACAAATGCGGTCGAACTTACAGTCTGTGACTGACCAGGCCACTATATGTTTTATTAAAGAACATATACAAAGAAGTGTCCGGTGGCCATTTGGCCTTTTACATGGACACTAACGGTAACAATCTCCCACTAAAGGCCAATATGGCCAGAGTAACTATGGGAGAAAAAAGAAAGAATGATAAAGAATACCTGAGTGTAAGTATACAAACTATACCTCCCACCTGATGGGCATGTTACACAGTATACAAGTGACTGTGTAAGATCAAGAATCAAGTAACCCCCATCAAGTGACAACAGTGTCGAAAGCTATCCTGTGGTAGAGCTTTAGTCAAAGCATCTGCAGCATTATCTCGAGTGTGAACCTTCTCAAGAATAATGCTCTCAGTGGCTAAGCAATCTCTAATGAAGTGATACCTCACCTCAATGTGCTTGGTCTTTGCATGATAGACCGGATTCTTAGCCAAAGCAATGGCACTCTGACTATCACTGAGCAAGTGAGGTACATGCTGAGGCAAACCCATATCACAAGCAAGACGAGAAAGCCACAATGCTTCCTTACATGCCTCACTTGCTGCAACATACTCTGCTTCTGTGGTGGAAACAGCTGTACATTCTTGAAGACGAGATCTCCAAGAGATAGCACCTCCAGCAAAATGAAAAATGTACCCTGATGTAGACTTACGATTGTCTACACAACCAGCATAGTCAGAATCTGTGTAACCAATAATGGATGCTTTCCCTCTACCTAAGCATAGACACTTGTCCTTAGTGCCACTCAGATATCTCAAAATCATTTTGACCGCTTCCCAATGTTTCTTGCCAGGATTAGACATATATCTGCTCACAACTCCCACTGCAAATGCAATGTCTGGTCTCGTAGCTACCATAGCATACATGAGACTACCAACAGCAGACTGATAGGGAATTTTGGTCATGAATTCCTTTTCCTCATCTGATTTGGGGCAGTCATCCTTGCTCAATTTCACATATGTGGGTAAAGGTGTACTCAATGCCTTTCCACCCTGCATATTGAATCGATGAAGTACTTTGGATATGTACTCACTTTGAGACAAGTATATGCATCTTTTACTCCTATCACGAGTAATGCGCATGCCAAGAATATGTTTGGCATCCCCCAAATCCTTCATATCAAATGTCTGACTCAACTTCTTTTTGAGAATTGACAAATCATAAGAGGACTTCCCAGCAATCAACATATGATCGACGTAAAGTATCAAGCATATCAAGCTGCCATCAGAACATCTCTTTGTGTAGAGACAATGATCCTCATTGCTCCGAGAATAGCCTTGGGACTTCATAAAAGCATCAAACTTTTGGTACCATTGTCTAGGAGACTGTTTAAGTCCATACAAGCTCTTCTTGAGCTTACAAACTAGACTTTCCTTGCCAGGAACTACATAACCCTCTGGTTGTTCCATATAGATCTCATCTGTAAGATCTCCATGCAAGAAAGCTGTTTTCACATCCATTTGGACTAGCTCTAAGTCCTCCATTGCAACGAATCCAAGCAACATGCGCAAAGTAGTCATCTTGACCACTGGGGAGAAGATTTCCTCAAAATCAACACCATGTTGTTGCTTAAAACCCTTTGCAACAAGTCGTGCTTTATATTTTGGAGAAGCACTATCTGATGTGAATTTCAGCTTATATACCCATTTACATGGTAAAGCTTTCCTTCCCTTTGGCAAAGGTACTAAGTCCCAAGTACCATTCTTGTGAATAGAATCCAACTCACTCTTCATGGCACGCTCCCACTTGACATGATCCTCTGTCTGCATAGCCTCTTTGTAGCAAGAGGGCTCACCGGCATCTGTTAGCATAACAAAATCTAAACCTGGAACATATCTATCAGGTGGATATGAGACACGTGCAGAACGTCTCAATGGTTGCTGAACAGGAACATGTGCAGACTGATCTGAATGGACATTCTCTTGAACATCCCTATGTGCAGCATTTTTATGCATGCTAACCGGAGGACTAGTATCCTCAAACACCACTCTTCTCACTTCAACCTCCTTAATCGGCTGTTTATGCATCTTAGACTCATTAAAAATGACATCACTACTTCTGATCACTGACCGTGTTTCAGGATCCCATAAGCGATATCCAAATTGTCCTTCTCGACCATATCCAAGAAAAATGCATTTCTTTGACTTATGGTCCAACTTCTGTCTAAGATTCTTGGGTATATGAACATATGCTTCACACCCAAAAACTCGAAGATGATCATAATATGGTGGTTTCCCTGTCCATAACTCTTGTGCCACTTTCAGACCTTTGGCAGTACTAGGTGAAAGGTTAATCACATGAACTGCAGTCAATACTGCTTCTGCCCAAAAACCTTGTGAGAGGTTTGCATGATGCAACATAGAGACTACTCTATCTTGAATAGTTCTATTCATCCTCTCAGCTACACCATTCTGTACTGGGGTATAAGGAGCTGTAAACTCTCTACGAATCCCTCTACACTGACAGAAAAGGCTGAATTCATGTGAGGTATACTCACCCCCATTATCTGAACGTAAAGCCTTAAGCTTAGTTCCTTTTTCAGTCTCAACTGAAGCAAGCCATTTTCTGAAAGTAGGGAATACATCATCCTTCGATTTGATAGGATATACCCAGACTTTTCTAGTAGCATCATCTATGAAAGTAACAAAGTAAAGAGAACCACCTAAGGACCTAGTGGGCATAGGACCACACACATCTGTATGAACAAGATCTAAAGGCTGAATTGAAGAGTCAATGTGCGTTTTATGCACATTTCTGGTTTGCTTTCCATATTGACAATGCTCACAAAATGAAAAATCAGAGAAAGATAACACAGGTAAGTAGCCAGAACGAGAAAGATTTTCCATTCCACTACGAGATATATGGCCCAAACGACCATGCCAAATACAAGCCATAGGCTGTTCAGTAACAGCTAACAAGTGTTCTTTCTGTGATACAAATAAAGGGTAAAGTGAGCCAACTTTCCTTCCTTTTGCAATAACCATATTGCCCTTTGATATACGAAAGGACTGAGCATAGAAGACCACCTTGTAACCAAGGTCATCAAGTTGACCAACTGACATCAAACTACGTGATAACTGAGGTACATGGCGTACATTATGCATAGTAAATTTTGAACCGTCAATGAACTGCACAACCACATCTCCAATCCCCACAACATCACACTGGTAAGAGTCACCAAGTCTCACGGTACCAAGAGACTTTGCTGCATAATTAGAGAACCATTCTCTATGTGGTGTCACATGGAAAGAAGCACCAGAATCTAGCAGCCATGTGTGGGAAAGAGAATCAGCCATAAGTGCCTCAGATGGCACAGTACTATCAAGTGTCAACACATCAGCATCATCAGAAATAGCATTAATTTCTTCAATCTTCACAGTCGAAGTAGATGGTGCAGGTAACTGTTTAACATGCCCATCAACATTCTGTCCTTTACCTTTAGCATTCTTTAATGCATAACAGTCTTTCTTCATGTGTCCTTCCTTATGACAATAATGGCATTCAATATCCCTCTTCCTTGATTTACTTCTGCTCTTATTTCGTTGACCATTCTTTTCCTTGTTCTTGCTCCTGCCACGTTGTTGATTCTTTCCTTGGTAAGAATCACGAACATTATATGCATCTCCACTCTGAGTGCCAACCATAGATTTTCTACGAATCTCCTCACTCAAGAGTGCTCCACATATGTCATCATAGACGAGTTTACCACCTGGTGCACTATTGCTAATAGCTGTGCAAAATGTATCCCATGATGATGGCAGGGTGCATAACAGCAATACTGCTTTCATTTCATTGTCCATATCCATTTTCTGAGCCTGTAACTGGGAGAATATGGCATCAAACTCATTTAGATGAGCAGCAACACTATCTGTGTCCTTCATACGAAGGTCGTATAATTTTCTCATCAGATATACTTTATTTGATGCCGTCTCTTTTTCATATGTATTGCATAACTTCTTCCAAAGCTCCTCTGCACTTTCACAGTCTAATACTGTAAAGTAAACATTATCTGCTAGGTGCAAGCGAATGGTAGACCTGGCCATTTCATCTAACTCATCCCAATCATCTTCATCCATGTCAGCAGGCTTCTTTGAAATCCCATTTACTGGCTTCCATTGCCTTCTTTGAATCAGCACATCTTTAATCTGATTCTTCCATAGAGCAAAGTTTGTGCCATCAAATTTTCGGATCTCAAAATGGTCTTTGCCCTGCAAGTTATAGCTCCTCCTCGGAACGCTAGCACTAGACCCTGATCCACCGGATGTGCTTGAGACCTCTGATGCCATGATCGTAGAGAACTGAATAGAATGATAATGGAGCTAGAAGAGTCCAAACACCAACAAATAAGTGTATCAAGGAGTAAATCGACCACTATATAGTTGACTAAACCAGAAATCTGGAAAAATTTTGCCAGAGTATCCTCTGCAAAATTAGCATATGACCAGTGTCAAAGTATCATAAAACTGCAAGTACTAACATGTCTACCTGCATAGTGAATCACTGACTCCACTGCATATAATCAGTTACCCAATAGAAGCCAACTAGGCTTATCGAGCACCTATGAACAACTATCATACATCTCCTATGGCGAGGCTGGGTAAGTCTTCCACCTGCATCACCGAAGAGACCCCGACATCTGGGTGTCTCCCAGTTAAGAAAACCTCACCACGACCCTCTTTATCAAACGTAAAAGGCTTTATGCAAAGAACGTAACCGCTATATCAATGCCCACATGGACGTACATAAGCGGTATCCACAGAAGCGTACATGGTGTGTATGTGCTCAATATATGCAGTAAAATGACACTGAAAGGCTGAATACACAGCCCAAAAAACTAGCCAATAACACCTGCAAGTGTCTGTCAACTCTGATGTTTTAGGCTTTAAAAACCTGCATAAATTTGCAGCGACTGCTCCCACCAAAACTTAAAACTCCTCGAGAAACCTGTAGTTTTACGAGTGTGGCTGAAAATACAGCCCCAAAGGTTGATATTTATTGTCTGAGAAGTACAAGGAACACTCTTCTTGATGTTCTTGGACCTGTGTGAAGAGAACTACGTGCGAAAGTACTCCAAAATGGCTCCAAAAACACCCCAAAATTGCTTCAGAAATAGGCTTTAAAAGCAAAAATGAAGCTTTGAGGGACCAAAACTTGTTCAAGGTAATGCCAACCTTAGTCTTTCCCCTTCTTCAAACACCACAAGAGTGTAGCTTAGTGGCAAGAGATTGCCGCGGTTAAGCGAGCTCTGGGGGGAACAGTACTGGGATGGGTGACCTCCCGGGAAGTACCGGGAACCTCTATATTCCTTGATCGTTGAGGTCCTCCCTCGCGCGCAGCCAACGGCGCCAACGGTGACTTCGGTGACTCGGATGACAAGGTATGCCAAGGTCTATGCCTTGGTCGCCGCCTTAGTCGCCGCCTTAGTCGTAAGCCTTGAAAGGAACAAAGCTTTTTGCCTCGAACTGCTCTGATACCAGTGAAGTATTTCGATGGCGTGCATCGCACTGGACTCTCCTTCTCGAGAGCTCCACGACGATATGCTCAAAGTAGAAAACCGAGCTCTGGTCGCCACACACAGTACTCCGCACAGATGTTGTGGCATACGCAGAAAACGCAGTACACAGGGAGCACGAAGACAGACTTCTTAGGTCTTACAAATGCGGTCGAACTTACAGTCTGTGACTGACCAGGCCACTATATGTTTTATTAAAGAACATATACAAAGAAGTGTCCGGTGGCCATTTGGCCTTTTACATGGACACTAACGGTAACAGACTTTACAGGAGGCCAAAAGCTTCTTTATGGATGTTTTCTCTATGTCTCCTAAGTGGGGGGAGGACATTGAGAGGGCCAGACCCACCATTGCCATTGAGAGGAAACAAATGATTCCTAAGAGCCTGGTTCCTATCTTGGACCTGCCCCTCACTATCGGTGAGATCAAAGAAATCATCAATAGATTGAAACCCTGTAAGTCTATTCATTTGGATGGTTTACCTTATAAGTTCTTTTATCTTAAGAGATTTTCTCACTCCTTACATTCTCTTGATATGGGAAGAAGTTTCTAGTAAGGGATTTGTCCCTTGCAACATTAACATTGGGATTATAAGACTTATTCATAAGAGAGGGCCCAAAGAAGACTAACTGGAGGCCTATTACCTGCTTGAACACTATGTACAAACTTTTTGCTTCCACTTTGGCTAGAAAGCTTAGTCCTATGTTGTCTCACTTCATTCTTCCTTAACGGAAGGGTTTTATCAAAGGTAGATTCATCGTGGATGCTATCATCTTGCTTTGGGAGGGCATGGATTTTGCTAATGAGTCTGGGCAAGATTTGTACTTTTTCAAAATTGATTTTGACAAGGCTTATGATCGGATTGAGTGGGACTTCATTTTACAGTCTTTGCATGATATGGGGTTGGTGTTGGCAGCAGCCAGAGGCATAGAAGACGTGGAAGCATGTAAAGACAAATCATAATGAAGTAGCAGGGAGTCAGTCGAATCATTTTTCAAAGATTTATAATTTAAAAATACTTTTCAAAACCTCCAACAGTGATTTTCATCACTTTTGTACCATATGTAACATAGAAAAACATTTTTTGTAATCTATAGCTCCATTTTGTGCAAGTTGAGGAGTCCTCGAGCTTAAGAGCTTAGGTAGAATGAGCGTACCAATTTTGGTTATTTTGAGACACCGTTTACCCTTTCAAATAGTGCCTAGAACCTATTTTTTAGCTATGCCGGTCACTAGATGTGACATCGGTCAAAACTAGTCTAGAATCTATAAAAAGAGCTAGAGAGCTCATTTTTGAGGTTAGCTTGTTTGAGTAGAGAAGGGCTTAGAGCTATTTTGAGCTTGTAAGAGTGTTCTTGAGTAATAGAATTGATTTCCTACCTTCCATTGTGTCTTGCTTGTCTCTTCATTGTGTGTGTATGTGTGTGTGCATCTTTATGCTTCTCACCATCACTCTCACTTCATCTCACATTCATGAACTTCATATCACTCCTATCTCTTCCACGGATTGACATTAAGGAGGTGGAGCTTCTTAACGTGGTTCTCACCATTGTGCTAGAGCAACACCAAATTTGGCGCCGTTGCGGGGGATCGAGTCTAGGACGAATGTGTGATGGTAAGAGTATAGCAAGAAGTGGCATTGGAAGGTAAAAATTTCAGTTTTTGTTGTTGTTTTTACTTAGTTTTTTGTGTTTTTCACCTCCCCCACATTGCACCTTCATCACCGCATCATCATCTTCAACTCCAAAAAAATCAGAAAATTCACCATATCCACCCATTCTCCTCATTTCCCCTCATTTGTGCATGCGAGAGAGAGAGAGAGCTTTTGTGCTTGCATGTGCTATTGTGTTTTCGGGTTTTCTTGCAGGTATAGTGCTCCAGAGCATCAGGAAAGCTGCAAAAAGGTAAGAAAATCACTTTCTATCAGAAAATGCCGACTGTGTCAGACCATCGTGATGGTTTGCCAAGTTCGAAATTTGAGGTAAGCGAGTTCACCAGCGTGTAGGCAATCCTTGCGCATATAGGAATCCATACTTGCATCTTGAAAATTTGCATTTTGCTGGACCATCGCGATTGGCTCAGACCATCGTGATTGTGTCACACCATCGCGATTGGCTCACGCCATTGCAACGGCTCGGCCGCACCATCGCGATGGTCTTGCATCATCGTGACAGCTCACTTGAGCCATTGCGATGGCTCGCTTGGACCATCACGAAGATCCCGTCGACCCCGCACCATCACAATTGGCTCATGCCATCGTGTCGATGTTGCCACGTGGCAAGCTAGACCATCGCGAGGCCTCGAAAGTTAAACCATCGCGATTGGCTCAAGCCATTGTGCCTCGTGACCATCGTGACGGGTTCATGCCATCGCGATTGTCCCGTTGATCATTGACCGAAGCCATCGCGATTGCTCGCGGATTGGACCATTGCAACGGTTCATTCATGCCATCGCGATTGCTCACATTTACGCCATCGCGATTGCTCACATTTAGACCATCGTGACAATTCGCCCCTTCGGACTATCGTGATTGTGCCATGCCATCGCGACGGTTCACCTGAGCCATCGCGACAGTCCCAGACCATCGCGATTGTCTCAGATCATCGCGATTGTCCACCCCAAACACAAATTTTAGGGTTTGAATTTTTTATCAATTTTGGGGCTATTTTTTGAAAATTTTTGGGTGAATAGACTCATAGGAGACCCCTTAGCTCCTATTTAAAGAAAAACCTATTTGTCAATTTTTACCCCAAGGGCCTGAACCCTCACATCTTTTTCATCGAAGTCCGTTTTTTGAGCTTTATAGCTCATTAGAAAGCTCAAAAAGAAGACGTTGATTTTTAGAGAGGATAATTTGAGGTTAACTATTGTTGGGACTAGGAAGCTAGGGGGGATTGAAATTCCAGCCAAGGAGAAAGGACTGAAAGGTGTATATATTTAAGTGCTTGATCATCCATTTGAGAATTGGTCTTGCAAGGGCAATCAAGGGCAAACAAAGCAAGGCAGTGAAGAACGCACAGCTTGGGAAGCGCGGCTTCTTGGGCAACAGGGCAACCAACAAAGCTGACTTGAGGTTGTGACGATAGGAACGATCAAGTTCAAGAGATTAAAATTTTCAAATCCAATACTAAAGTAAAGGTGTGTGATACAAAAACCTAAAGGAAAGAACTTAAGTCTGACCGAACGAGAACTCAAAAATACCATGGAAAGTCGATTCCTGACGCATACATATAGGCAAGAACTTACATACATTCAAAAAGAAACAAGAAAACAAGAAAAAAGAATCTTTGACGATCAGAAGAATTGCGAAGTAAATTCATGAACCTTAGATCGAGAAAACACATAGGTAAGTCAGACCGACGAAGCCTGAGATCATCAGAAGCAAGTTTAGGAACTACTACACGATCGTGGGCTCAATAGTTGAATAGTAATTACCCCTACGAGTTAAGCTCAGATACGAGTGAATCAAAAATGGCTTTTAGCACAAAAAGACCAGAAGGAGGGTCAAACATAGCATATTTGGAAAGACCCGAAGGACCCTAGAGGACCCAATTAGAATTTCTCCGAACCAACCGCTTAGGTGCTCACATCTATGAGGATGGTTTGCAAAGACAAGTGGTACAAATGGACAACCCTGATCAACCCATTGGATTGAAACGTCCAGTGGTGAAATTCGAGAGAGATGTGTATATAGACAAGGAAGGAACAAGGTACATCTTAAGTACGCAGCCAAATAATACGAATGAGTTTGGCGTAATAGTTAGAGACTAAGCACAAGGAAAAGAACCATTAGAAGAACCTAGGACACCTAGAGGGAAATCTGTACTGACACGAGTAGTTGTTCGAGATTGGACCCCTCAGGATAACAGAAGCATAGAATTATTCATAAACAAAGAAACAGACGAAGCATTTTGAAGGTACAGAATGGAACAACCTAGCGAGGTAGGCTCCATCATTATCTATGAATTCAAGGACGTGGATACACCTGGAAAGTTTGTATACCTAGATGAAACTTTAGAAAGAGTATTTGTGGTACCTGACAACGCAAGAAACACATATACATGGAGACGTGATTTGGTCTTCCCTCCATCTCGAGCAAACATAAATGTGAGCCAACAAGGGGTAGGAACCTCCTCCACCCATGTTAATCAAAGAGAGAAAAACAAAGAAAGACCGGAAGTAAGTTTCAATCATCCCATAGGAGAGATCGAACCGCCATGGACACGGACAGAGTGGATAGGCAAAGAGAACCTAGAATACCAGGTGGTAGAGATCATTTTCCTCTACCTAGACCACGTGAACACACAAGAATATTAAGACCCACTCAGCTAGTAAAGTCAATGAAAAACTATTTAGACGGGACAGGAGATCCCTATGACCATGTTGCAGAGTTTAAGCAAGTGCTACGAGCAGAGCAAGTAGAAGACATGTTCACGCAATATAATGCCTTTGGACTAACGTTAAAGAACACCGCTTTAACTTGGTTTCAACCATTGCAACAAAGGCAATTTAGAGACATCCATCACTTTTTAGAGTCATTCATCACTGAATTCTCTAAAAGTGGAATCAGACATGACACGTCTTTGTTGATTCATAGTTTCAAACAGACCCCTCAAGAAACAGTTAGACTCGCAGGACGTAGGTTTAGACAATATATTGAAAGATGTCCAATGCAAAAGTTACCCTCACAGGCCAAGCAAGTGTCATTGTTTCTAGATGGTTTCTTGAGCTCTAAACTATGCTCCTATGTATACTTGAAGGAACCCAGAACGCTAGAGCAATGTGTGAGAATATGTATAGACATTGAGGACAACTTAGGAGATGAGTTGGAACTCTCAAAAGTCTATAAGGACTCAGATTGTTCCTCTCTAGCATCTTCAAAATTGTCTAGCTCGATAGAGGACCTAGCAGAAAAAGTGGCCCAAAAACTAGGAGTTTCTAGTAAACAGATGCCTAGGTTAACAACAAACAAGCGTTATTACACCTGTGAAGGTGATCATATGGCAAATGTGTGTCCCAATGTGACACAACCGCAAGCCAACCCTAGTGGCCACTACTGTACGATTGAGAGACGATACACGAATCACACCGCTCAAGACTACCCATGCAACAAACAAGTAGTAAGATAGAACTACCCGCAAGCATATGCACAGCCAGGTAGGTATCAAGGTCAATATAATACTCAGCCTCATTACTATAGGCCTCCTCAGAACTACCCTTATCAGGCTCAACAGAGACCTCAACCTGTCTTAGTACAGCAGCCACCCCCACCAGCCAATGTCATATCAGTTAAATACGCTGCTATAGAAGAAAACCTCAATAGGGCCTTTGTGCCTTCTTCACCTTTGATCACAGAAAGTGATATGAACTCAAACAGTTTTGACTCTACTCATGTAGACAGTCCACCCGCATATTACACAGAGTCACCAGAACACGTGGAAACATATCAATACGATAGTCCACCATTGGAACCTAGTTGGGAGCCTGACTACGCTAACATGATGTACACTAGCCCAAATCCGCGGCCCCAATTGAGACAACAAAGAGCACAGGGCCCTAGAGGACCATGCTTTAGGTACCAAGGTGACCATTTCATAAAGGATTGTCCACATCCTTTGATAGCTGGACAATCACAATACTACAACATACAAGGCTTTTGTGCCGATTGTGGTAAAGAACATATCATCAAAGATTGTCCTAAGAACCCTGCTAATGCTTCAAATTTGACCCCGATCAACGTGATAGGTATTGTCAACAACGCAGATGGAGCCAACCCTACATACCTGTCTATCCAACCAAGAACTAGAGCCTAGGACCTCTTATAGAACCAACAACTTAATCAGGAGAAAAGAACTGGAACTAGTGAAGTTGGAGAATCTAGCAGTAAAAAGACAAAATCTTGGAAAGATTCTAGAGAAAGGATCAAGAGAAAGTGGAGTAAGAGGATAATAGAATTGGAAGGAAGTCACAAGGAGTTGAGAGCCAAAATCCTAGAATTGACTTCACAGGAGTTGAATCAAGAGAATCTAGCTCAAAGATCAGTATCAGTTTTAACAGAACCCATACCAGAAAACCTAGACATGATGTTTTGTGCGTATCAAGCAAGATTCAAAGAAGGACCTCAGATAGCTGAAATGAGTAAGAACTACCCTTGAGCAGACTTAGAAATTGAGAGAACTAAACTTTGTATGAAAATGGTAGAATTAGCACAAGCTATGTTTGAAGCCTCTAGATATCTGAATTGGAACAACATGGCTAAACTGGAATTACACTTTCAAGGATTAATGGAGAGATTAGAATACCTGATCGATAGCAGGGAGAAAAAGGATCAGCATAGGAACCCTACTGGCCTAGAGACACAGGAAAGGAATGCACCACCCTTGTCTCAAGTACCAAACACTGAGGGTGAAGACAACCTGTCTTCCATACAAAGGTATTCACATGAGTTTCTGAGAGAAATCCAAGAAGAGAAGTGGAGAAAAGAACAAGGAACCCATCCTCCTATTCAAGAAATAGATGACTTGCAGGAGCAATTTCCCCAAGACATCCCCTCTATTTACGATGACGTAGAGGAAGAGCAATTGAGTAGACACACAGGTTTCGAATCTAATTCTTTACAAGAATTACCTCAGTTCATAGGACCTTGGGAAGCAAAGTCTATTAGCATGAGAGCACCCACGATAATAGTGAGGAATGAAGAATCAATGATACCTAGGAATACAGAAGTGATCACGAATACCAAAGTACAATGTCATCTCACTCTAGAGGAGTTGTTGAAGGTTAAACCAGACTTGTGGAAGCATGTGGAAAATCAATTCCCCGAGCTTGCTACTACTCCCTCATAGATAGGAACACACAACAAGGTACCAGAGATACCAGTGGAAAATATCGGAGATGTAAGCAAAGGAGAGGAAGGTAACACTTATCTTCCAACAATGCTACACCACGAAAGCCATCTTAGATTCAGGAGCCGGAGTAGCCATTGCTACCACCGCTTTATGGAAACATTGGGGTAAGCCAGCATTGAGACCTACAAGGATGAAGCTACAAATGGCTGATGGACATATAGAGAAACCATTAGGCTTACTAGAAGGCATATCTCTCACCACTTGTGGTGTGGAGATTGAGCATACTTTTGCCATTTGTGATTTTAGTAAAAATCATGCTTATGAGATGATATTAGGATGACCATTCATGCATCAGTTGCAAATTGTACAAGATTGGGGAACTAATTCTTTGTACTTGCAACATTTAGGAGTGACTACTAAAGTCAATCTTAAAGACTATTCACATCGAGATGTACCCCCAATACAATGGAATACCATGCATAAGATACAGGTAGAAATGGAATCAGTACACTCATTGGAGTCAGAACCCTCATGGTTGCACCAGGACACTCATTTATCGATGTGTAAGGTAGCCAAACAAGAGGAAGAACGGTTAGAAGCCAGAACCTTAGGTGCAGAACAACATCCACGAACCTTTCAAGACCCAGCTTACGCACCTGTAGTATTTCCAGATGAAGAATTCGAGCCTCATGGTTGGGCAGAAATCCTAGCAACCATGGATGTAGCCATCAATGAAGAACAATGGACACCCCACTGTGACGAGGATGGCTATGACATCTTAGTTTTCAGAATAGAGCCAATCATGTGTGATTCAATTCTAGAAGAGTGTGAACCTAGCACTGATGCATTTGAGGAGGTGAGTGATTTCGACTTAGAGTCAATTATTATGGATCCTCCTTTTACATCAGAAGAAGAATATTTCTACAAAGTAGAAGCTTACCATCAGAGACACGAAGAACTTATGAATGATGTGAGATTAGCCACACTCTCAAAAGTGAAGGTAAGAAAAGAAAGAAGAAAGAAAATGTCCGAAAAAGAAGAATCTTTGTTTGAAGTACCGGAAAACTTCAAGAAATATGAAATAGAAGATAGATGGATATTGGTACGAATACCTAATAGAAAAGTTAACGTTGGAGAAGTATATGACAATCGAGAGAAAACCAAAACAATCATAGTTGCCATAGAAGGAGAAGAAGAAAAATGTACCTACATAGGGCATGAATTGACGACTGAAGAAGATGTAGAATTAGTTGCCCTATTGCACGAATATAGAGATGTGTTTGCTTGGAGTTACAAAGACTTGAAAGGAGTAGACTCGGATATATGTTCCCATAGGATCCCTATGACTCTAGATGCAAAACCTACAAAACAGAAACCATACATGTACAATGATAACTACGGTGTGAAGATTAAAGAAGAAATAGATCTGTTAGCCCACAATTTGGTTTGTTTTGATGCACTAATGTGGCTCTATGTGGCAGGAAAATACATTTGATTTCAGGTACTTGTAGAGATAATCAATGGATGAAAAGTATTTGCAACTACATGACGCCATCATGATCAGAATGGATCGGGAACTTGGTACTGCTGTTGGAAATGCATTGATAGACATGTATGTCAAGTGTGGCGTGATCAGAAAAGCACACGAAGTCTTCGATAGGCTGCTGAATCAGGATGTGGTGTCATGGAATGCCCGGTTTGCAGGATATGTGGATATGTAGAACATGATCATGCTGATAACGCTCTTGCTTGCTCTGAGCAGATGAAAAATTGCTCCTAATGAAGTCACATATGTTTGTGTTTTGAAAGCCTATGCTGTTCAAGGAGCGGTTCACATGGGTATAGAGTTGCATGCAGGTATTGAAAGACAAGGATTTGCAACAAGGACCTTATTTTTGGGAAGTGCCTTGATCAGTATGTATGCAAATTTATTCTTGGTATCAAAAGCTCAATATGTTTTTGATAAGCTGTCAAGTCAAGGCTTGGTCACATGGGACTCTCTCATTTTGGGTTATGCTGAGAAAGGGTATCCACATTTATTAGACCCGCATCGGGAAGTTTTTTGGCACCAATCTACAGGTAAGAGGGATCATTGATCAGACAGGCAATCATCTCAGCACATGTCACTTTAGGAGAAAATGAAAGGGCCGTTCAGCTTTATGAGGAAATGCAAGAAAGACGTTTACCTCCATGCAAGTATGTATTATCATGTGCATTGAAAGCTTGCACAAATGTAGGGAGTTTATGCGAAGGCAGGAGCATACATGACTATTTGGCAAAAGTTGGAGTTGATGGAGATGTGGTCTTGGGAAGTTCACTGATTGACATGTATGGGAGAAGTGGAGTCATACTAGAAGCAAGACGTGTGTTTGATAAACTTCCTGAGAAGAATGTTGTGTGCTGGGGAGCAATCATCACTAGCTATACCTTGGAGGATATGGCTCATGGTGCTCTTGAAATTTTGAGTCCATGCAGGAACAAACTGTGGAACCAGATCAAGTTACACTCTTATGTGTTCTGAAGGCATGTGGCAAAATTTGTGCAACTAAAAAGGGCACCCTTCATCTTTCATATGGGAGCATATACGTGTATTGAGGGAGAATCTTCTCTCTCCGTTTCTCTCTCTACCTTATCTTTTGGGGAGGGTGGCCATCGTTTTTGAAAAAAAGACAGATCGAAAGGGGGGTGGGTACACGCAAGCGGGTGACAGATGGGAGAAGGAGGTCTGAGGTGCGCTTCGTAGCAATAAAGGAGGAAGTCGGCTGCCAGAAAGGGGGGCGCGTGGGCTGTTATTTCGGGGGGGGGGGGGGGGGGGGTTCTTCATGTTTGTGTGTACAGCGGGTACACTCTGTCGGCTGGAAAGGGAGTCGAGGAAGGAGCTGGACACTTGCGCAGATTTGGGTAAATCAAGGAGATCACATTGGGGCATTGTTCTTGTCGCTATCGGTAGTGGTGTGGAGCTGGAACAGAGATCGGGAAAATTTCCGAGAGCTCTCAGCTGAAGTGTGGGATAGCCTGTCCATTGGAGCATTCGTTTGTTCAACCTGGCTTTGATCTAGAATCTTGTCGCTCTCTTGAGGCTGAAGTGATATATATCAAGGATGATGCATATAATTCATGGGATCATGCCACATGCTCGGTAGCTCATACCAAAGAGCTGCATTCTGTACGATAGCCTGAGGATTGCTCAAGATGTGCTTTTGATGGCAAAGTGACTCAGTTTACTCACATCTAGGATCGTCCATATGGAGTTCGTGAGTTGAAGGACATTTGGAAGGGGTTCAATAGATCTGCAAAATCCTTGAATCATGTATTGTCAGAGCTATGGAAAGACCTTTGTGTTCAAAATACAAAAGAGGAGATAGAGATATAGCTTTCAACTAGTGAGGGTTTTAATAGTCTTGACAACATGTGTGTTTGATAAGATCAGGACAATGCTGTGCAAACTATGTAGTGGAGTGGAGAGCAGATTCTGCATAGATGTGCAGAGTGGTAGTTTTGCCTTTGGCTTGATGCCTGCACTCATTTCAAATATAAAGTGTTATAGCAACAAATGGATTCAAGGGTGTGAAGGCACTTACAGGGATTACTCCTTTTGGTACTGACTATGACACTAGTTGCTATTATTGTTGCTCTTGTCTCTTAGGACATTGCTGGAATCAAGTCGTACTATAATGCCATGATGCGACAACATGGGTTCTGCGAAGGTAGACTTTTGGAAGGCATAGTGAAGGCTTACCTCTAGGCAACAACGGGCTTTGATAGCTGAAAATTCACACTGCAAATATGTTTGCAACTGCTGACGTCAACAAGCTTTCCTTTATTGGTCATCTCGCATTTGTTGAGGAGAATATGGCAGAGGTACTAGCTTGGAAGGGCAACCTCGAGAAGGAAGGAGAGGGTTGCTGAAGGCAGAAGATTCTTTCCCATGCTTGGCGACATGTATCAAGTACACAAAAGAAAGGGGGCATCACGCATGCTCTATTTTCGGTGGTTTTCGTTCATCTGTGTGCAGGCAACAAAGGGGATACGGAGGACATTCTGGCGTCGGTGGCAGAAGGAGCGGTTCATTGCTGCAGAGGGCATGTATTCGGGTCAGTTTGTGTACTGTGGGAAAAAAAGCTACTCTCTCTATAGACAGATAGCAGTCCTGCCGAGGGAAAGGAGTGGCAAGTAGTGATTGGAAGCCTCCAAGCGATTTTCGGTTGTTGAATAATGGTTGGGCAGGTGGCGGACTTCATTCTACTTTAGCTGGCGAAGCACCTTATATTTTGATGTCAAACCGTGTGTTGAGGCAATAAGTTCGCTGTCGTTTATCATGTGCTGGCTATTAATCTTGCTCAAGGCCAGGAAACCAAGATGTGTCCTATTCGTGTTGGGATGTTGATGATGCAGCTCATAGTTGAGAGCAATCTTTGGAATTGCACTGTCTCCTTTCATGTGGTAGCTAGTTGTTTGTGGACTATTTGATGAATTATTGCGGATATTGCACATTCTAGTGTTGCTCATGTAGATGCAAGAAAGGAAAAGAGAGTGTAGAGGTATGCTCGAGAAGGAGAAAGAAGTGGGGGCTATAAAGGGAAGCACATGTGAATGGTACATAGGTGTGTCAGTAAGACGACAGTGTGTTTGATTGTTCATGTGGGACATAGATGAGGAGAAGGACGGGAATGCATTTCCAAAGAATGGATGGAATGAATTGAGCATGAAAACGTGTGCGAAATCGAGAAGGAAGTTCACTCTAATCCAAAATTAAGTCAAACCTTTGACTCCATCTTCGTGAAGAAACCTGAAGTGAAATTCTACTTAAACTCGATGGCAAGCTAGCTCGACGAATAGTTCTCTTGCCCTCGGTAATCGTGGTCACATAGAACTACAATGCATTTACGTGAGATCCATTAGGGAACCTATGGACACCATCCCAATCAAGAGGAGAGATCTCTAAGAAATGCATGGGACATGAAATAGACGCATGTGGATAGTGTGTATTTTCTCGTGACCGCCCAGGCGGGTGGGTGAATGAGAAGAAGAGCAAATAGGTGTGTGTAAGAGTACGCGCGAGGGTAAGAAAGGGGAAGAGGAAAATGCATGAGCCTGTGAAATTGAGTGTTCGTAAGTGAGAAATCTGGAGAAAAAAAAAAAAGTGAGCGCGTGTGGGCATTTGTGCATATTAAGAGTGGGTGTTCTTGGGAGTAGCTTGGGAGTGAGTAGAGAGAGAGAGACCTCAAGGAGTAACCCCGAGAGTTGGACATTTAGGTGCGTAGGTCGTTTCCGTCTCCTTCACAAATATATTGGGACGAATTTGTTGGACTAAGGCCGACCAAAGAATACTTAGCATCAGAAGTTCGAGCAAAAGGTCATTGTGCATAGGCAATTTCCCTTGGGGTTAAAGAACAATCATTTTGGTGCGTTTGCCGAGAACATATGCGCTAGTGCATAGCCATAAGAAAAATCCATTTCGAGATAATTGTGGGCTCTAGGTAATCCAAGTAGACCGATTGCGAGGGGTTTTGAACATCATAAAGCCCCTGTATAATCATTTTTTCCTTGGGCTTAAGAGCAAAACATTTTGGTGTGTTTGCCGGGAACCATATGAGCTAGTGCATAGCCATAAAAAGAATCCATTGCGAGATAATTGCGGGTTCTAGGTAATCCAAATGGACCGATTCCGAGGGATTTAAATCAAATAAAGTTTCGTAAAACCACTTTTTCCCTTGGGCTAAAGAGCGTTTCATTTGGTGCGTCTGCCGGGAATTGGCTTAGCACATCTCATAGAGGGTGCTACGAGTTCGCTTGGTGCCCCAATCGTGTGGCACAGCCAAGTTGATCTCGAATCTACTTTGATCTTCATTAAAGAAATGGCTCAACAAAGGCAAGCATGTGGGTTTGAGAAGGCCAACATGAGGCAACCGAATTTTGGACAAAATAGGAGATGCATAGATTCTCGTCCGACCATGAGACATCATGTGAACCGAGGGTGGCGATTTGGCCCGATATCAAATTATGTGAGATGCTGGTGTTGCGAGCAGATTGGGCATATAGCCAAATATTGTCCTCGTGTATGCACCCCGTTGGATTTTGTCCCCACATGTGAGGACTGCGGGAAAAAGAGACTATGCGAACACGTGTGTGGCTCAAAAGAGGTGATTGACCTAAAGGTCGCAACGAATGAACCAGATAGGTGCTTATCCTCCTTGTATGTGGAAGTTGACAAAGGTGGAGTTACTTCATCGACGGAGACTGCAAGAGCAAGTGGAAGCAAGGACACTCGATCTCATGATCGAGACTTGATAGAACTTGTGAAAAGCTTGGAATGTCAAGTCAATTGGTTGCATGTGGAGCGAGATAACGAGAGGATCAAAATAGCGAAATTAGAGGAAAATCAAGTGAAAATGGCCGAGATCCTAGGAACTTGGGAAAAGCAAGTACGAATGTTGAAAAATGAAAACAATGAGTGGAAAAGAGTAAACAAAAGCTGGAGGCAAGATCTGGTGAAGCCCGAGAGTGAAAACGTGGTCTAGGACTTGAGATCCGGTTTGATGGTAGCCGACTGCTTTGGAGTTGCGATCGAAGAAGAGCTCTCAAGAGACGAGGATGACTTGATGAGGAGAGTCGAACGAATGGAGCATGAAATTGAGAAGGTACAAAGCATAATCTGTCGATACAGTGATCAAGCGGGTAAGGCATGTGAGGAGTTCCACCTAGAGCTAGAAAGAATGAAAAATGCCCAAGCAGAGAGCGATGAGAAAATGAGACGTGTAGAGAAGGAGAATGCAAGGCTGAGTAGCAAGCTCGGTAGGTGGATGAATCGGAAAGACGACGAGATGCGAGGACAAGTGGAGAACCCGAGAACGGGGAAAATGGAGGAAGAGCTGAAAGCGGTGTTGGATAGGTTGGATGCGTTCGGAACAGAGGTAGAAAGGACAAAGAATGAATTGTCGAAGAAGGTAGATGAACTGGATGAAGAAAATATGAGTAGGATTTGGGAGGAAAGATCAATTAGAGAGGAAGTCGAGAAGTTGACCGTTCGAGTTGAGAAGAGGGAGGATATTCCCCTCGGATCTGCAAAAAGGGTGAGAGAGAATAAAGAGATGGAGCAAATATGGAATCGGTTCCGAGGCATCGATTGTGACCTGTTCCAATATCAGAGTGATATTGAGCACAACAAACAAGGATTAAGGGACTTAGCGGCGAGGCTTGAGGCACTAAGAGGTATAACGGCTAATGGTAGTTTTCAAGGTCATCTATCAGGTCAGGTGGAATCCCTGCGAGGCAGAGGTTGGAGATGAAAAAATAGACGAGGCAATGGATGTTGGTGAGGACGGCTGTAGTCTGAGTAGGGTTTGCTTTGCAGATTGCGAGTCAGAGATGTGAGGACGGATGGATCGAGTTGACTGTACACTTAGGAACTAAAGTGACACTTTTTGAGGTTTCAGGTCGACAAGGTGGTTAGTATGTGCGGGTTTTGCGAGGACGGGTTGACCATGGCATTAGTGGCTGGATTTTGGCTTGAGTGGTAGCAAAGAGGAGATATGTCTCATCGGGATGTCCACAGGGAATCTATATGTGTGTGTCGTGATTGGGATGGTTGGGAAAAGGTCCTTTCTTTTGTCTCCTAATTCTCGAGATGCAGGAATGAAAATGAAATGAGAAAAATATATGTTTGTGTATGTGTGAGTGTGGCTACGCGCCTATGCGGGCCGATAGGTGGGTGGACCCACTTTGGCCGGGTGGTCAAAGCCATGAACCGACGTCGGTTTCGCACAGGGCTAGCTGTCTGTGTGTCGCGCGCTGCGTTGGGTTGGTAGATGGGTGGAACAAACTCGATCGGGTGGTCGAGTCCACGAGTCGCATCCAGCTTCAGCGTAGGCCGGCAAGTGTGAGTAAATATGTGAAAAAAATGATGAAAAAAAAGAGAAAAAAATGTGGAAAAAATGAATGAGAAGAATTCCTCGCCCGAGGGGGGACATAAGAGAGGTGAGAGAGCATGATGCTCGGATGGGAATATATGTGTTTGTGTTGTGGGGATTTGGGTTATGTGTGGACTCCCGATGAGGTATATCGAATCGAAGCTTAAGCTCGGCTAGAGTTTTGGTTGCGATGTGTCTATGGAAAGCTTGGACTTGAGGAATCCAATCGTGCTAGTTGCATTGTTTGTCTGCAAACCTTCCAGAAGTGTTCGGTTTGGCTCTTAGGTGGTATGACAACTTGAGAAGTCCTGAATCGCGTTGATGATGAGTGGTCCTGTCGAGGTGACCCGACGTTAGACTTGAGTGGTCCTTATCGTGTATCCATCAAGTTAGAGTGAGGTGGTGGTGACATAGCATCTGATCTAGTTGACGAGCGAGAAAAACAGAGAGATAGACAGGAAGGAAAGCGGGTAGTGGAAACCCTAGGTAGAAGGGGAATGAACAATCGGCGAGAGAACCTAGCTAGAAACGAAAAATGGAAGTGGGGAATGGTTTTGATTATATATGGTGTGTGTGGAAAGTGTGTTGAGTATGCATGTGTGATGTGGAATCATGATGTGTGTGCCGAGTATATATGTGTGATGTGGATGATTGTCTTTCCATTTTGGTTGTAGATGTTATTGGGATTTGATGAAAAAAGATTCTAATGTTTGATGAAGTTTGTAGACAGGTGGACATGGCGATGAAGATACATCAAAATGGACGAAGATGGTAAGTGAAATGATTGGATTTTGGTACTAACAAATGATTGTATGAGTATGATTGCAGGTGCTACATTGAGGAAGAAGAGTATGGTCATGCAAGGTAAAGATTTGTATTTGATTCAGTGATGATCACATGTTGGATGATTTGAGTCCAGGAACAGATTTGGCTCGTCGAGGACGACTTCGCAGATAAGAAGAGGGGAGTTGATAGCCCACAATTTGGTTGGTTTTGATGCACTAATGTGGCTCTATGTGGCAGGAAAATACATTTGATTTCAGGTACTTGCAGAGATAATCAATGGATGAAAAGTATTTGCAACTACATGACGCCATCATGATCAGAATGGATCGGGAACTTGGTACTGCTATTGGAAATGCATTGATACACATGTATGTCAAGTGTGGCGTGATCAGAAAAGCACACGAAGTCTTCGATAGGCTGCTGAATCAGGATGTGGTGTCATGGAATGCCCGGTTTGCAGGATATGTGGATATGTAGAACATGATCATGCTGATAACGCTCTTGCTTGCTATGAGCAGATGAAAAATTGCTCCTAATGAAGTCACATATGTTTGTGTTTTGAAAGCCTATGCTGTTCAAGGAGCGGTTCACATGGGTATAGAGTTGCATGCAGGTATTGAAAGACAAGGATTTGCAACAAGGACCTTATTTTTGGGAAGTGCCTTGATCAGTATGTATGCAAATTTTTTGGCACCAATCTACATATAAGAGGGATCATTGATCAGACAGGCAATCATCTCAGCACATGTCACTTTAGGAGAAAATGAAAGGGCCGTTCAGCTTTATGAGGAAATGCAAGAAAGACGTTTACCTCCATGCAAGTATGTATTATCATGTGCACTGAAAGCTTGCACAAATGTAGGGAGTTTATGCGAAGGCAGGAGCATACATGACTATTTGGCAAAAGTTGGAATTGATGGAGATGTGGTCTTGGGAAGTTCACTGATTGACATGTATGGGAGAAGTGGAGTCATACTAGAAGCAAGACGTGTGTTTGATAAACTTCCTGAGAAGAATGTTGTGTGCTGGGGAGCAATCATCACTAGCTATACCTTGGAGAATATGGCTCATGGTGCTCTTGAAATTTTGAGTCCATGCAGGAACAAACTGTGGAACCAGATCAAGTTACACTCTTATGTGTTCTGAAGGCATGTGGCAAAATTTGTGCAACTAAAAAGGGCACCCTTCATCTTTCATATGGGTGCATATACGTGTATTGAGGGAGAATCTTCTCTCTCCGTTTCTCTCTCTACCTTATCTTTTGGGGAGGGTGGCCATCGTTTTTTAAAAAAAGACAGATCGAAAGGGGGGTGGGTACACGCAAGCGGGTGACAGATGGGAGAAGGAGGTCTGAGGTGCGCTTCGTAGCAATAAAGGAGGAAGTCGGCTGCCAGAAAGGGGGGCGCGTGGGCTGTTATTTCGGGGGGGGGAGGGTTCTTCATGTTTGTGTGTACAGCGGGTACACTCTGTCGGCTGGAAAGGGAGTCGAGGAAGGAGCTGGACACTTGCGCAGATTTGGGTAAATCAACGAGATCACATTGGGGCATTGTTCTTGTCGCTATCGGTAGTGGTGTGGAGCTGGAACAGAGATCGGGAAAATTTCCGAGAGCTCTCAGCTGAAGTGTGGGATAGCCTGTCCATTGGAGCATTCGTTTGTTCAACCTGGCTTTGATCTAGAATCTTGTCGCTCTCTTGAGGCTGAAGTGATATATATCAAGGATGATGCATATAATTCATGGGATCATGCCACATGCTCGGTAGCTCATATCAAAGAGCTGCATTCTGTACGATAGCCTGAGGATTGCTCAAGATGTGCTTTTGATGGCAAAGTGACTCAGTTTACTCACATCTAGGATCGCCCATATGGACTTCGTGAGTTGAAGGACATTTGGAAGGGGTTCAATAGATCTGCAAAATCCTTGAATCATGTATTGTCAGAGCTATGGAAAGACCTTTGTGTTCAAAATACAAAAGAGGAGATAGAGATATAGCTTTCAACTAGTGAGGGTTTTAATAGTCTTGACAACATGTGTGTTTGATAAGATCAGGACAATGCTGTGCAAACTATGTAGTGGAGTGGAGAGCAGATTCTGCATAGATGCGCAGAGTGGTAGTTTTGCCTTTGGCTTGATGCCTGCACTCATTTCAAATATAAAGTGTTATAGCAACAAATGGATTCAAGGGTGTGAAGGCACTTACAGGGATTACTCCTTTTGGTACTGACTATGACACTAGTTGCTATTATTGTTGCTCTTGTCTCTTAGGACATTGCTGGAATCAAGTCATACTATAATGCCATGATGGGACAACATGGGTTCTGCGAAGGTAGACTTTTGGAAGGCATAGTGAAGGCTTACCTCTAGGCAACAACGGGCTTCGATAGCTGAAAATTCACACTGCAAATATGTTTGCAACTGCTGACGTCAACAAGCTTTCCTTTATTGGTCATCTCGCATTTGTTGAGGAGAATATGGCAGAGGTACTAGCTTGGAAGGGCAACCTCGAGAAGGAAGGAGAGGGTTGCTGAAGGCAGAAGATTCTTTCCCATGCTTGGCGACATGTATGAGATCGAAGATGTTCTCGACTATGATGATGCAGACAACTATGTCTAATACAGCTTTCCAACATGATGGCTCAGAGTTTATAGCAATGCAGACAGAAGAATCATAAGCCTATAGCAAGCAGCTCATGGACAAAGAAGTTCACAGGGAGCAAATCCAAGTGAACATTTAGGAGAGGAGAATCAAAGGAGAGGCTTCGAGGGGAGGGACGCTCACTCTTCCTCGCTCATTTTTTCTTCCCTCCCGGCAATAGTAGAGGGAGGCATTTTTTGAATGTTTGTGCAGGCAAGTGTGGAAGGCAGAGGAGAAGAGGGCAGGGGAGATTCAAGGAGGCGATCTGTACAGGTACACAAAAGAAAGGGGGCATCACGCATGCTCTATTTTCGGTGGTTTTCGTTCATCTGTGTGCAGGCAACAAAGGGGATACGGAGGACATTCGGGCGTCGGTGGCAGAAGGAGCGGTTCATTGCTGCAGAGGGCATGTATTCGGGTCAGTTTGTGTACTGTGGGAAAAAAAGCTACTCTCTCTATAGACAGATAGCAGTCCTGTCGAGGGAAAGGAGTGGCAGGTAGTGATTGGAAGCCTCCAAGCGATTTTCGGTTGCTGAATAATGGTTGGGCAGGTGGCGGACTTCATTCTACTTTAGCTGGCGAAGCACCTTATATTTTGATGTCAAACCGTGTGTTGAGGCAGTAAGTTCGCTGTCGTTTATCATGTGCTGGCTATTAATCTTCCTCAAGGCCAGGAAACCAAGATGTGTCCTATTCGTGCTGGGATGTTGATGATGCAGCTCATAGTTGAGAGCAATCTTTGGAATTGCACTGTCTCCTTTCATGTGGTAGCTAGTTGTTTGTGGACTATTTGATGAATTATTGCGGATATTGCACATTCTAGTGTTGCTCATGTAGATGCAAGAAAGGAAAAGAGAGTGTAGAGGTATGCTCGAGAAGGAGAAAGAAGTGGGGGCTATAAAGGGAAGCACATGTGAATGGCACATAGGTGTGTCAGTAAGACGACTGTGTGTTTGATTGTTCATGTGGGACATAGATGAGGAGAAGGACGGGAATGCATTTCCAAAGAATGGATGGAATGAATTGAGCATGAAAACGTGTGCAAAATCGAGAAGGAAGTTCACTCTAATCCAAAATTAAGTCAAACCTTTGACTCCATCTTCGTGAAGAAACCTGAAGTGAAATTCTACTTAAACTCGATGGCAAGCTAGCTCGACGAATAGTTCTCTTGCCCTCGGTAATCGTGGTCACATAGAACTACAATGCATTTACGTGAGATCCATTAGGGAACCTATGGACACCATCCCAATCAAGAGGAGAGATCTCTAAGAAATGCATGGGACATGAAATAGACGCATGTGGATAGTGTGTATTTTCTCGTGACCGCCCAGGCGGGTGGGTGAATGAGAAGAAGAGCAAATAGGTGTGTGTAAGAGTATGCGCGAGGGTAAGAAAGGGGAAGAGGAAAATGCATGAGCCTGTGAAATTGAGTGTTCGTAAGTGAGAAATCTCGAGGAAAAAAAAAAAAGTGAGCGCGTGTGGGCATTTGTGCATATTAAGAGTGGGTGTTCTTGGGAGTAGCTTGGGAGTGAGTAGAGAGAGAGAGACCTCAAGGAGTAACCCCGAGAGTTGGACATTTAGGTGCGTAGGTCGTTTCCGTCTCCTTCACAAATATATTGGGACGAATTTGTTGGACTAAGGCCGACCAAAGAATACTTAGCATCAGAAGTTCGAGCAAAAGGTCATTGTGCATAGGCAATTTCCCTTGGGGTTAAAGAACAATCATTTTGGTGCGTTTGCCGGGAACATATGCGCTAGTGCATAGCCATAAGAAAAATCCATTTCGAGATAATTGTGGGCTCTAGGTAATCCAAGTAGACCGATTGCGAGGGGTTTTGAACATCATAAAGCCCCTGTATAATCATTTTTTCCTTGGGCTTAAGAGCAAAACATTTTGGTGCGTTTGCCGGGAACCATATGAGCTAGTGCATAGCCATAAAAAGAATCCATTGCGAGATAATTGCGGGTTCTAGGTAATCCAAATGGACCGATTCCGAGGGATTTAAATCAAATAAAGTTTCATAAAACCACTTTTTCCCTTGGGCTAAAGAGCGTTTCATTTGGTGCATCTGCCGGGAATTGGCTTAGCACATCTCATAGAGGGTGCTACGAGTTCGCTTGGTGCCCCAATCGTGTGGCACAGCCAAGTTGATCTCGAATCTACTTTGATCTTCATTAAAGAAATGGCTCAACAAAGGCAAGCATGTGGGTTTGAGAAGGCCAACATGAGGCAACCGAATTTTGGACAAAATAGGAGATGCATAGATTCTCGTCCGACCATGAGACATCATGTGAACCGAGGGTGGCGATTTGGCCCGATATCAAATTATGTGAGATGCTGGTGTTGCGAGCAGATTGGGCATATAGCCAAATATTGTCCTCGTGTATGCACCCCGTTGGATTTTGTCCCCACATGTGAGGACTGCGGGAAAAAGAGACTATGCGAACACGTGTGTGGCTCAAAAGAGGTGATTGACCTAAAGGTCGCAACGAATGAACCAGATAGGTGCTTATCCTCCTTGTATGTGGAAGTTGACAAAGGTGGAGTTACTTCATCGACGGAGACTGCAAGAGCAAGTGGAAGCAAGGACACTCGATCTCATGATCGAGACTTGATAGAACTTGTGAAAAGCTTGGAATGTCAAGTCAATTGGTTGCATGTGGAGCGAGATAACGAGAGGATCAAAATAGCGAAATTAGAGGAAAATCAAGTGAAAATGGCCGAGATCCTAGGAACTTGGGAAAAGCAAGTACGAATGTTGAAAAATGAAAACAAGGAGTGGAAAAGAGTAAACAAAAGCTGGAGGCAAGATCTGGTGAAGCCCGAGAGTGAAAACGTGGTTTGGGACTTGAGATCCGGTTTGATGGTAGCCGACTGCTTTGGAGTTGCGATCGAAGAAGAGCTCTCAAGAGACGAGGATGACTTGATGAGGAGAGTCGAACGAATGGAGCATGAAATTGAGAAGGTACAAAGCATAATCTGTCGATACAGTGATCAAGCGGGTAAGGCATGTGAGGAGTTCCACCTAGAGCTAGAAAGAATGAAAAATGCCCAAGCAGAGAGCGATGAGAAAATGAGACGTGTAGAGAAGGAGAATGCAAGGCTGAGTAGCAAGCTCGGTAGGTGGATGAATCGGAAAGACGACGAGATGCGAGGACAAGTGGAGAACCCGAGAACGGGGAAAATGGAGGAAGAGCTGAAAGCGGTGTTGGATAGGTTGGATGCGTTCGGAACAGAGTTAGAAAGGACAAAGAATGAATTGTCGAAGAAGGTAGATGACCTGGATGAAGAAAATATGAGTAGGATTTGGGAGGAAAGATCAATTAGAGAGGAAGTCGAGAAGTTGACCGTTCGAGTTGAGAAGAGGGAGGATATTCCCCTCGGATCTGCAAAAAGGGTGAGAGAGAATAAAGAGATGGAGCAAATATGGAATCGGTTCCGAGGCATCGATTGTGACCTGTTCCAATATCAGAGTGATATTGAGCACAACAAACAAGGATTAAGGGACTTAGCGGCGAGGCTTGAGGCACTAAGAGGTATAACGGCTAATGGTAGTTTTCAAGGTCATCTATCAGGTCAGGTGGAATCCCTGCGAGGCAGAGGTTGGAGATGAAAAAATAGACGAGGCAATGGATGTTGGTGAGGACGGCTGTAGTCTGAGTAGGGTTTGCTTTGCAGATTGCGAGTCAGAGATATGAGGACGGATGGATCGAGTTGACTGTACACTTAGGAACTAAAGTGACACTTTTTGAGGTTTCAGGTCGACAAGGTGGTTAGTATGTGCGGGTTTTGCGAGGACGGGTTGACCATGGCATTAGTGGCTGGATTTTGGCTTGAGTGGTAGCAAAGAGGAGATATGTCTCATCGGGATGTCCACAGGGAATCTATATGTGTGTGTCGTGATTGGGATGGTTGGGAAAAGGTCCTTTCTTTTGTCTCCTAATTCTCGAGATGCAGGAATGAAAATGAAATGAGAGAAATATATGTTTGTGTATGTGTGAGTGTGGCTACGCGCCTATGCGGGCCGATAGGTGGGTGGACCCACTTTGGCCGGGTGGTCAAAGCCACGAACCGACGTCGGTTTTGTTGGTGCATGACAATCATCAATTGAAGAATTATAGAGGAATGAAGTCAAGGAGTCAAGAAGAAAACAAAGTCAGATGGTTGAAGGAAGGACATGTTCAGAAAATCCAAAAACATGTACACATATGTACATTAGCTGACTTAAACCTTTGTCTAGTCATACACTTGTATATATTCATCTATAAATATGATGGAAAATGTCGTGCAAATAGAGCAGAAGAAGATTAGAGAATAGGGAGAGAGAAATTAGTGTCATTAGACACATTGGAAGTGAGTGAATCATCCATCCTCACTTGTATGTAAATTTTTCTGAAGAAATCGAGAAACTTGCGCCCGATGTTTAGCAGTCTGCTCCTTCTGTGTTTAATCTTCTGAGAAATCCTTCTGCATGTGTCTAAGTCCATAGCTAATCTATCTATGGCTAGAATTTGAGAGGTTAATTGTAATCAGGCTGAGAGAATTTTGGTTAGGAACATTCATATGTAAGATTGTTCTAAGAGTCGAAGAATCTGGCGCACATTTCATCTTCAATGAAATGATCATTGCTCAGTCCACAGTGTAAAGTTTTACACAAATGAGGGCTTAAAATCTAAGTTGGAAGGTAAGCCATCTATGGCTAAAAGATCTTGATCAAACGGGTTCAGAATTGGGAGAACCAGTGCTAAGAAGTTGCAGGTGTCAAAGTCGCCATTGCAGAGAAGCTCTTTCAGACATAGGTAAAGTGTTTCACACATTTCTCAGTGTGTACTCAATCATTTTGAGAAATTTAACTTGGTAAAGTTGCGCAATCTCAAGGCGAAGTGATGTGCAAAGTTTTATCAAAAACTTTACAGAATTGATTAGTCAATGAGTGATTAATCTGCAGCAGACTTTCTGAAGAAGTTGAATTTTTCAGAACATTCAATTTTTCTGATAACTTGGTGAATGATCTCTAAGTTTGGTGGAGTCTAAGGTTAATCTTGATATAGAGGTGGTCTAACTTCAAGGTTAACTTGTTCTTTTGGAGATTAACACTCTCCATCAGTGGTATCAGAGCAGGTTGTGTCAAAATTGAAGTGAAGGAGACTCCGACTATTGCAGAAATACAAAACTTTACATTTCGAAGGTGCAAAAGGTCAAAGTGTGAAGAAAGATTAAAGGAAGACATACAAAGAGCATCAAAAGGATCAGAAGCAGCAACATTCGAAGTAAAGGTACATTCATTATCTGTAAAGGTTAAAGATTTGAAGCTACAGGTGAAGTAAAGATGGGAGATAGTCTCCAAATTGAGAAGCTGGATAGAGAGAACTATCCTGCATGGTCTATGAGGATGGAAGCTCATCTTATGAGCAAAGATTTGATAGGATATATCACAGGAGATGAAGAAAAGCCAGAATTCAGAGATCCTAGTGTTCCAACTAGGGAGGAGCTTGCAGATTTGAAGAATTGGATGAAGAAGGATGCTCAAGCAAGAAGCATCATCTACATGGCAGTCAATGACTATTTGCTTCCTCACATTAGAGGACTTGAAAGTGCATGTGACATTTGGAATGCTTTGGAAGAGCATTTCCAAAATACAACCAAATCAAGGAAGGCTTCACTATGGGCAGAGTTTACTACCTTCAAGAAGAAGGCCTCACAATCAATTTCTGATTATGTGACAAAGATGAAGGACATTGCAGATTCTTTAGGTGCAGTGGATGAAGATATTGAAGAAGACAAATTGGTAAGACAAATACTCACAGGGCTAAGAGGAGATGAGAAATGGAAACCTTTCATTTTATCTACAGAACTTTCATTAGATCACTTTACTCCTGACTTGAATCAATTGTTAGGTCATATGCTAACTTTTGAGAATGATGTCAAAGGAGATGTTGATAAGAGTGCAGGTCATGCAATGTATTCTAAAGACAAGAAGAAAGCCAACAAAGGAAAGCAACAATCAGGTGAAGAAGAAGGTACTTCAAACCAAGTAAACTTCATGAGAGGAAGAGGAAATGGCAGAAGTAGAGGAAGAGGCAGAAACAACAAAGAGAATGTAAGAGCTTGTTGGATATGTGGTAAGACCAATCATCTATCTCATGATTGTTGGCATAATAATCAAAACAATGGTAATTATCAGAACTTTAATCAAAGAGCAAGAGGTGGTAGATTTCAGAGAGGAAACTTCAGAGGTAGAGGTGGTAGGAATTCTTTTGGAAGAGGTGGAGGAAGAAACTTCCAAAGTCAATCCTATAATAACACCTACTACAACTATGCATCAGATCAAAAGGAGGACTCAACTCTCATTATGAATACATGTGAAATTTCACATGAGGACATGAGAGTGTTCTATATTGATTCAGGATGTAGTAATCATTTAAGTGGAAATATTGCTTTGATGACTGACCTAGATCATAATGCAATTAATCATACAGTGCAGACAGGTGATAATACAAAGCATAAGGTAAAGTCAATTGGTTCAGTCAAAGCTAAGGATGGGAGCACTCTTCTGAGTAAGGTACTTTATGTTCCCACAATTCCAAAGAATTTGATCAGTGTAGGTCAAATGTGGAAAAAGGATATGAGGTAAGGTTCACCAATGATGGAGTTTATGTTGAAGACCCTAGTCAAGGGTATAAACAAGTTATTGCAGGAAAGAAAGAAGGAAGGCTTTTCACATTGAAGGTACAAGGAAATGTTGGACATGCTATGTTCACATATGGAGAGCAGAAGGTGTCAGAATTGGATCTTTGGCACAAAAGACTTGGACACTTTAATGAAAGAGGTATCAAAGAAATGATTAACAATGATTCAGTGCTTGGGTTGCCTAACATTGCAGGTCAACACATGACATACAGATGTGAGGCATGTCAATTAGGTAAGGCTCATAAGCAATCCTACTCCAAGCATGGGTTTATGTATTCAGAAAGACTTGAATTGGTGCATACAGATGTGTGGGGTCCTTCAAAGGACTTTAGTATAAATGGTTCAAGATATTATGTCATATATGTTGATGATGCTACCAGGTGGATCACAATTTATGTGATTAAAGAAAAGTCAGAAGTGTTTAATACATTTAAACACTATCATGCATATGCAGAAAGGATTACAGGTCAAAAATTGAAGAGACTAAGGTCAGATGGAGGGGGAGAGTATTTTTCAAATGAGTTCAATGATTATTTGTGGAATGCAGGTATAAAGAGAGAAGTTACTTGCAGGTACTCTCCTCAACAAAATGGGGTAGCAGAAAGAAGAAATAGGACTCTTGTTGAATTTGCAAGGTCCATGATGAAAGAGAAGAATTGTCCAAATTATTTGTGGGCAGAGGCTGTAAATACAGCTACATACTTGGTCAATAGATTGCCTTGTAAAGCTTTGCAGGGTATGACACCATATGAAGCTTGGTGGGGTAAGAAACCTACCTTGGATCATTGCAGAATATTTGGATGCTTGGCATATGCATATGTGCCATCTCAATTGAGGCATAAGTTGGAGCCTAAGGCAGAAAAGTATGTATTCATTGGCTATGATGATAAGCAAATGGGATACAGATTGTGGAGTCCATCCACAAAGCAATTTATTGTATCCAAGGATGTTACATTTGATGAGAAAGGTACTTGGTATGCAGGTAAATATAATGTACATGCAGATGATGAAGAAGTAGTGGATCAAAGAAAAGGTAAAGCAAAGATTCAACTACTTGATGAAAGTGAGAGTAATGAAGTGCAGATTGAAGTTGAAGAGAGGCCAAGGTTTGATCCAGAATGTGATGAACCAGAGACCTCAAGAAGTGCAGAAGTTAGGAGATCATCTAGGCACAAATGGCAACCTACAAGGTATAGCTATGACACTTCATTCTTAACTACTAAAGATTATGCTTATTTGATAAAAGCAGATGAAGACCCTTCTACATATGAAGAGGCCAAAGGGAAGAAGAATTGGGAAGATGCTATGCAAGAGGAGTATGATGCATTGATAGAGAATCAAACATGGGATTTGGTTCCTAAACCTAATAGTCAGAAGATCATTGGATGTAAGTGGGTTTACAAGACTAAAAGATTTGCAGATGGAAGTGTGTCTAGGTACAAAGCTAGACTTGTTGTGAAAGGGTATGCACAGACATATGGAGTGGACTATGATGAGACCTATAGTCCTGTGGCAAAGATGACAACCATCAGGACACTCATAGCAATTGCTGCTTGCAAAGGTTGGAAGTTATCTCAATTAGATGTCAAAAATGCTTTCTTGAATGGTTACATTTCAGATGAAGTCTACATGGAGCAACCAGATGGGTTCAAAGATCAAGTGAGTCCAAATTATGTGTGTAAGCTCAAGAGAGCTTTGTATGGGTTGAAGCAAGCCCCAAGGGCTTGGAATTATAGACTTGTGAAATTCTTGAATGATCTTGGATTTCAAGCATCAAAGGCAGATAGTAGCTTGCTAGTCAAAGCAAGTGAAGATGGGTTCATTTATGTTTGTATTTATGTTGATGACATAATACTTACAGGAACAGATGATAAAGGAATACAAATGATCAAGAAGCAGATGGAGAAAGAGTTCAAAATCAGTGATTTGGGGAACCTATCATTCTTCTTGGGAATGGAGATTTCTTATACTCAACATGGAGTATATGTGACCCAAGAAAGGTATCTTAAAAATTTGCTAACCAAATTTAAAATGGAAGATTGCAGGGTTGCACCTACACCTTTGGAAGTGAACCATAAATTGTCTAGGTTTGGGGGAGAAGAGTTCAGAAATATGAAACTCTATCAAAGTTTGGTTGGTAGCTTGATTTATGCTACATTAACAAGGCCTGACTTGTCATATGCAGTTGGTGTGCTTTCACAATTCATGCATTGTCCTAGAAAAGAACATTGGATTGCAGGACAAAGAGTACTTAGGTACATCAAGGGTACACTCAAAGAAGGGTTGTACTATGGATTTACTTCTGATACAAGAGTGAAGATATATAGTGATGCAGATTGGGCAGGTAATGTGGATGATAGAAGATCAACACATGGATACTTGTGCTATGTAAGAGACAAATTGATTTCATGGTGTTCCAAGAAGCAACATACAGTTGCTTTGTCATCTACAGAAGCAGAATATAAAGGTATGGTGGAAGCTGCAAAAGAGGTAATATGGCTAAAGACACTTTTGAAAGTTTTTGATGTGATTCAGAGTACTCCTATTATTTGTGGAGACAATATGAGTTCATTATACTTGGCAGCTAATCCTGTATTTCATGCTAGAACTAAGCATATTGAGATACAGTATCATTTTCTGAGAGAGAAGGTCATTGAGAAGGAGATTGAAGTCATACACACTCCCACAAAAGATCAAGTTGCAGATATGATGACAAAAAGTCTAGATGGACCAAAACTACAAAGATTCAAGGATATGGCTGGAATAAAGAAGATAGAGAAGAACCTCAATTAATGATTGAGGGGGAGCTGTTGGTGCATGACAATCATCAATTGAAGAATTATAGAGGAATGAAGTCAAGGAGTCAAGAAGAAAACAAAGTCAGATGGTTGAAGGAAGGACATGTTCAGAAAATCCAAAGACATGTACACATATGTACATTAGCTGACTTATACCTTTGTCTAGTCATACACTTGTATATATTCATCTATAAATATGATGGAAAATGTCGGGCAAATAGAGCAGAAGAAGATTAGAGAATAGGGAGAGAGAAATTAGTGTCATTAGACACATTGGAAGTGAGTGAATCATCCATCCTCACTTGTATGTAAATTTTTCTGAAGAAATCGAGAAACTTGCGCCCGATGTTTAGCAGTCTGCTCCTTCTGTGTATAATCTTCTGAGAAATCCTTCTGCATGTGTCTAAGTCCATAGCTAATCTATCTATGGCTAGAATTTGAGAGGTTAATTGTAATCAGGCTGAGAGAATTTTGGTTAGGAACATTCATATGTAAGATTGTTCTAAGAGTCGAAGAATCTGGCGCACATTTCATCTTCAATGAAATGATCATTGCTCAGTCCACAGTGTAAAGTTTTACACAAATGAGGGCTTAAAATCTAAGTTGGAAGGTAAGCCATCTATGGCTAAAAGATCTTGATCAAACGGGTTCAGAATTGGGAGAACCAGTGCTAAGAAGTTGCAGGTGTCAAAGTCGCCATTGCAGAGAAGCTCTTTCAGACATAGGTAAAGTGTTTCACACATTTCTCAGTGTGTACTCAATCATTTTGAGAAATTTAACTTGGTAAAGTTGCGCAATCTCAAGGCAAAGTGATGTGCAAAGTTTTATCAAAAACTTTACAGAATTGATTAGTCAATGAGTGATTAATCTGCAGCAGACTTTCTGAAGAAGTTGAATTTTTCAGAACATTCAATTTTTCTGATAACTTGGTGAATGATCTCTAAGTTTGGTGGAGTCTAAGGTTAATCTTGATATAGAGGTGGTCTAACTTCAAGGTTAACTTGTTCTTTTGGAGATTAACACTCTCCATCACGTTTCGCACAGGGCTAGCTGTCTGTGTGTCGCGCGCTGCGTTGGGTTGGTAGATGGGTGGAACAAACTCGATCGGGTGGTCGAGTCCACGAGTCGCATCCAGCTTCAGCGTAGGCCGGCAAGTGTGAGTAAATATGTGAAAAAAATGATGAAAAAAGAGAGAAAAAAATGTGGAAAAAATGAATGAGAAGAATTCCTCGCCCGAGGGGGGACATAAGAGAGGTGAGAGAGCATGATGCTCGGATGGGAATATATGTGTTTGTGTTGTGGGGATTTGGGTTATGTGTGGACTCCCGATGAGGTATATCGAATCGAAGCTTAAGCTCGGCTAGAGTTTTGGTTGCGATGTGTCTATGGAAAGCTTGGACTTGAGGAATCCAATCGTGCTAGTTGCATTGTTTGTCTGCAAACCTTCCAGAAGTGTTCGGTTTGGCTCTTAGGTGGTATGACAACTTGAGAAGTCCTGAATCGCGTTGATGATGAGTGGTCCTGTCGAGGTGACCCGACGTTAGACTTGAGTGGTCCTTATCGTGTATCCATCAAGTTAGAGTGAGGTGGTGGTGACATAGCATCTGATCTAGTTGACGAGCGAGAAAAACAGAGAGATAGACAGGAAGGAAAGCGGGTAGTGGAAACCCTAGGTAGAAGGGGAATGAACAATCGGCGAGAGAACCCAGCTAGAAACGAAAAATGGAAGTGGGGAATGGTTTTGATTATATATGGTGTGTGTGGAAAGTGTGTTGAGTATGCATGTGTGATGTGGAATCATGATGTGTGTGCCGAGTATATATGTGTGATGTGGATGATTGTCTTTCCATTTTGGTTGTAGATGTTATTGGGATTTGATGAAAAAAGATTCTAATGTTTGATGAAGTTTGTAGACAGGTGGACATGGCGATGAAGATACATCAAAATGGACGAAGATGGTAAGTGAAATGATTGGATTTTGGTACTAACAAATGATTGTATGAGTATGATTGCAGGTGCTACATTGAGGAAGAAGAGTATGGTCATGCAAGGTAAAGATTTGTATTTGATTCAGTGATGATCACATGTTGGATGATTTGAGTCCAGGAACAGATTTGGCTCGTCGAGGACGACTTCGCAGATAAGAAGTGGGGAGTATGTTAGCCCACAATTTGGTTGGTTTTGATGCACTAATGTGGCTCTATGTGGCAGGAAAATACATTTGATTTCAGGTACTTGCAGAGATAATCAATGGATGAAAAGTATTTGCAACTACATGACGCCATCATGATCAGAATGGATCGGGAACTTGGTACTGCTGTTGGAAATGCATTGATAGACATGTATGTCAAGTGTGGCGTGATCAGAAAAGCACACGAAGTCTTCGATAGGCTGCTGAATCAGGATGTGGTGTCATGGAATGCCCGGTTTGCAGGATATGTGGATATGTAGAACATGATCATGCTGATAGCGCTCTTGCTTGCTATGAGCAGATGAAAAATTGCTCCTAATGAAGTCACATATGTTTGTGTTTTGAAAGCCTATGCTGTTCAAGGAGCGGTTCACATGGGTATAGAGTTGCATGCAGGTATTGAAAGACAAGGATTTGCAACAAGGACCTTATTTTTGGGAAGTGCCTTGATCAGTATGTATGCAAATTTATTCTTGGTATCAAAAGCTCAATATGTTTTTGATAAGCTGTCAAGTCAAGACTTGGTCACATGGGACTCTCTCATTTTGGGTTATGCTGAGAAAGGATATCCACATTTATTAGACCCGCATTGGGAAGTTTTTTGGCACCAATCTACAGATAAGAGGGATCATTGATCAGACAGGCAATCATCTCAGCACATGTCACTTTAGGAGAAAATGAAAGGGCCGTTCAGCTTTATGAGGAAATGCAAGAAAGACGTTTATCTCCATGCAAGTATGTATTATCATGTGCAGTAAAAGCTTGCACAAATGTAGGGAGTTTATGCGAAGGCAGGAGCATACATGACTATTTGGCAAAAGTTGGAATTGATGGAGATGTGGTCTTGGGAAGTTCACTGATTGACATGTATGGGAGAAGTGGAGTCATACTAGAAGCAAGACGTGTGTTTGATAAACTTCCTGAGAAGAATGTTGTGTGCTGGGGAGCAATCATCACTAGCTATACCTTGGAGAATATGGCTCATGGTGCTCTTGAAATTTTGAGTCCATGCAGGAACAAACTGTGGAACCAGATCAAGTTACACTCTTATGTGTTCTGAAGGCATGTGGCAAAATTTGTGCAACTAAAAAGGGCACCCTTCATCTTTCATATGGGTGCATATACGTGTATTGAGGGAGAATCTTCTCTCTCCGTTTCTCTCTCTACCTTATCTTTTGGGGAGGGTGGCCATCGTTTTTGAAAAAAAGATAGATCGAAAGGGGGGTGGGTACACGCAAGCGGGTGACAGATGGAAGAAGGAGATCTGAGGTGCGCTTCGTAGCAATAAAGGAGGAAGTCGGCTGCCAGAAAGGGGGGCGCGTGGGCTGTTATTTCGGGGGGGGGGGGGGGGTTCTTCATGTTTGTGTGTACAGCGGGTACACTCTGTCGGCTGGAAAGGGAGTCGAGGAAGGAGCTGGACACTTGCGCAGATTTGGGTAAATCAAGGAGATCACATTGGGGCATTGTTCTTGTCGCTATCGGTAGTGCTGTGGAGCTGGAACAGAGATCGGGAAATTTTCCGAGAGCTCTCAGCTGAAGTGTGGGATAGCCTGTCCATTGGAGCATTCGTTTGTTCAACCTGGCTTTGATCTAGAATCTTGTCGCTCTCTTGAGGCTGAAGTGATATATATCAAGGATGATGCATATAATTCATGGGATCATGCCACATGCTCGGTAGCTCATACCAAAGAGCTGCATTCTGTACGATAGCCTGAGGATTGCTCAAGATGTGCTTTTGATGGTAAAGTGACTCAGTTTACTCACATCTAGGATCGTCCATATGGACTTCGTGAGTTGAAGGACATTTGGAAGGGGTTCAATAGATCTGCAAAATCCTTCAATCATGTATTGTCAGAGCTATGGAAAGACCTTTGTGTTCAAAATACAAAAGAGGAGATAGAGATATAGCTTTCAACTAGTGAGGGTTTTAATAGTCTTGACAACATGTGTGTTTGATAAGATCAGGACAATGCTGTGCAAACTATGTAGTGGAGTGGAGAGCAGATTCTGCATAGATGCGCAGAGTGGTAGTTTTGCCTTTGGCTTGATGCCTGCACTCATTTCAAATATAAAGTGTTATAGCAACAAATGGATTCAAGGGTGTGAAGGCACTTACAGGGATTACTCCTTTTGGTACTGACTATGACACTAGTTGCTATTATTGTTGCTCTTGTCTCTTAGGACATTGCTGGAATCAAGTCGTACTATAATGCCATGATGGGACAACATGGGTTCTGCGAAGGTAGACTTTTGGAAGGCATAGTGAAGGCTTACCTCTAGGCAACAACGGGCTTCAATAGCTGAAAATTCACACTGCAAATATGTTTGCAACTGCTGACGTCAACAAGCTTTCCTTTATTGGTCATCTCGCATTTGTTGAGGAGAATATGGCAGAGGTACTAGCTTGGAAGGGCAACCTCGAGAAGGAAGGAGAGGGTTGCTGAAGGCAGAAGATTCTTTCCCATGCTTGGCGACATGTATGAGATCGAAGATGTTCTCGACTATGATGATGCAGACAACTATGTCTAATACAGCTTTCCAACATGATGGCTCAGAGTTTATAGCAATGCAGACAGAAGAATCATAAGCCTATAGCAAGCAGCTCATGGACAAAGAAGTTCACAGGGAGCAGATCCAAGTGAACATTTAGGAGAGGAGAATCAAAGGAGAGGCTTCGAGGGGAGGGACGCTCACTCTTCCTCGCTCATTATTTCTTCCCTCCCGGCAATAGTAGAGGGAGGCATTTTTTGAATGTTTGTGCAGGCAAGTGTGGAAGGCAGAGGAGAAGAGGGCAGGGGAGATTCAAGGAGGCGATCTGTACAGGTACACAAAAGAAAGGGGGCATCACGCATGCTCTATTTTCGGTGGTTTTCGTTCATCTGTGTGCAGGCAACAAAGGGGATACGGAGGACATTCGGGCGTCGGTGGCAGAAGGAGCGGTTCATTGCTGCAGAGGGCATGTATTCGGGTCAGTTTGTGTACTGTGGGAAAAAAAGCTACTCTCTCTATAGACAGATAGCAGTCCTGCCGAGGGAAAGGAGTGGCAGGTAGTGATTGGAAGCCTCCAAGCGATTTTCGGTTGCTGAATAATGGTTGGGCAGGTGGCGGACTTCATTCTACTTTAGCTGGCGAAGCACCTTATATTTTGATGTCAAACCGTGTGTTGAGGCAGTAAGTTCGCTGTCGTTTATCATGTGCTGGCTATTAATCTTGCTCAAGGCCAGGAAACCAAGATGTGTCCTATTCGTGCTGGGATGTTGATGATGCAGCTCATAGTTGAGAGAAATCTTTGGAATTGCACTGTCTCCTTTCATGTGGTAGCTAGTTGTTTGTGGACTATTTGATGAATTATTGCGGATATTGCACATTCTAGTGTTGCTCATGTAGATGCAAGAAAGGAAAAGAGAGTGTAGAGGTATGCTCGAGAAGGAGAAAGAAGTGGGGGCTATAAAGGGAAGCACATGTGAATGGCACATAGGTGTGTCAGTAAGACGACAGTGTGTTTGATTGTTCATGTGGGACATAGATGAGGAGAAGGACGGGAATGCATTTCCAAAGAATGGATGGAATGAATTGAGCATGAAAACGTGTGCGAAATCGAGAAGGAAGTTCACTCTAATCCAAAATTAAGTCAAACCTTTGACTCCATCTTCGTGAAGAAACCTGAAGTGAAATTCTACTTAAACTCGATGGCAAGCTAGCTCGACGAATAGTTCTCTTGCCCTCGGTAATCGTGGTCACATAGAACTACAATGCATTTACGTGAGATCCATTAGGGAACCTATGGACACCATCCCAATCAAGAGGAGAGATCTCTAAGAAATGCATGGGACATGAAATAGACGCATGTGGATAGTGTGTATTTTCTCGTGACCGCCCAGGCGGGTGGGTGAATGAGAAGAAGAGCAAATAGGTGTGTGTAAGAGTACGCGCGAGGGTAAGAAAGGGGAAGAGGAGAATGCATGAGCCTGTGAAATTGAGTGTTCGTAAGTGAGAAATCTCGAGGAAGAAAAAAAAAGTGAGCGCGTGTGGGCATTTGTGCATATTAAGAGTGGGTGTTCTTGGGAGTAGCTTGGGAGTGAGTAGAGAGAGAGAGACCTCAAGGAGTAACCCCGAGAGTTGGACATTTAGGTGCGTAGGTCGTTTCCGTCTCCTTCACAAATATATTGGGACGAATTTGTTGGACTAAGGCCGACCAAAGAATACTTAGCATCAGAAGTTCGAGCAAAAGGTCATTGTGCATAGGCAATTTCCCTTGGGGTTAAAGAACAATCATTTTGGTGCGTTTGCCGGGAACATATGCGCTAGTGCATAGCCATAAGAAAAATCCATTTCGAGATAATTGTGGGCTCTAGGTAATCCAAGTAGACCGATTGCGAGGGGTTTTGAACATCATAAAGCCCCTGTATAATCATTTTTTCCTTGGGCTTAAGAGCAAAACATTTTGGTGCGTTTGCCGGGAACCATATGAGCTAGTGCATAGCCATAAGAAGAATCCATTGCGAGATAATTGCGGGTTCTAGGTAATCCAAATGGACCAATTCCGAGGGATTTAAATCAAATAAAGTTTTGTAAAACCACTTTTTCCCTTGGGCTAAAGAGCGTTTCAAGATCGTTTGATAGAAGCAGGATTTATTTACAAAGATGAGCATACCAAAATGGGTATCCCCCATTGTGGTTGTGCCCAAGAAGAATGGCAAATTGCATGTGTGTATTAACCTTAAAAACGTTAATGCGGCCATGATTAGAGACAGTTATCCTCTTTCTATCATGGAACATTTATTGGAAAGAGTTGCGGGCAAGGAAGTTTACAGCTTTCTTGATGGTTTCTCAGGCTATAATCAATTAGCCATTGCTCCAGAAGATCAACACAAGATTGCTTTTGCCACAGAATGGGGTATATTTGCATTTCGTGTGATGCCATTTGGCTTGACAAATGCACCCACCACTTTCCAACGACTCATGTGTCATGTTTTCAAGGAATTCTTACGCAAGAATTTGGAAGTTTATGTCGATGAAATATGTGCTCATTCAAATGTAAGGCAGACTCATATTCCAGAATTAAGGCAGGTGTTTCACAAATGTCGAGAATATTAAGTTTTTCTGAACCCAGAAAAGTGTGTTTTCATGGTTACCCAAGGCAAAATTCTAGACACATTGTGTCAAAGAACAGAATCTCTACGGATGAAGAAAAAGTGAAAGTGATTGTAGAACTACCTAGACCAACTAACATAAAAGAAGTACAGGCATTTATGGGTCATTGTGGTTATTACAGACGATTCATACACATGTATGGAATCAAAGCCAAGCCTTTGTACTCTCTTTTAACCAATTTTGAATGGACGGATGAGTGTGAGAATTCATTCAATGAACTTAAACGACGTTTGTGCTTAGCACCTATATTGACCACCCCAGATTCAAGTAAGCCATTCCATGTACATGTGGATGCATCCAACTATGCTATAGGATGTGTGTTAGCACATCCCACAAATGAAGGTAACATAGATCTCCCCATAGCCTATGCGAGCAGACAGTTGAACGGAGCAGAAAGAAATTACACCACGATGGAACGAGAAGGATTAGGAATGATCTACGCAGTTAAGAAATTCAGGCACTAGTTGCAAACAAGTTCAAATTCTTTACAGATCATCAAGCATTGTTGTACTTAGTCAATACACCATGTAACACGGGATGATTAATACATTGGTTTTTATTACTCATGGAGTATGATTTTGAAGTAGTGGTTAGGAAAGGAAAGACCCATCTTAGAGCTGACCATCTTTCTAGATTAACCACAGGAGAAGCTCCTCAAGGAATAGCAGATGAATTACCAGATGCATATTTGTTTAACCTTGAGATAGTACTAGAATGGGCTAAGGCGATAGTCCCTATTCTCACATACAGACCCAAGAATCCTAGGATAAGGATCAAGGAAGGAGAAATTACCAAGTCTCAAAGATATCAAATAATAGCAGGAAGTATATATAAACAGGATAATCAAAAGATTCTTGCTTGTTGTGTGGATGATTCGGAACATGCAAATTGGTTGCAATTAGCACATGTAGGTGCATTAAAGAAACATCATTCGAAATAGCGTACATTGCAGACTCTGCATAGATTATGAGTCTATTGGCGTTCTATGGAAGCAGATGTCTACAAATTGTGTAAAGAATGCCATGTTTGTTGTGAAAGACCACCTGTAGAACATGGTACATTATATCATGTGTCTCTCACACTAGAATGGAGTGAACCTTTAGTGACATACTTGAGTACGAAAACATTCCCTCAAGGAATGAATTTAGCACAACAACGAAGTCTAGAGCAAGAAGCTCAAGACTATTCCCTTATTGGTGATAATCTATACAAACGAGGAAGAGATGGATACCTAAGACAATGTGTTCATGAAAGCGATTATTTGAGCATACTAGAGACTGCACACCAAGGTGTTGCAGGAGGTCATTTTGGACCAGACAGGATAATCAAAGCCATCCTCTCTGCAGGATTATGGTGGCCCACTCTTCACATGGACGCACATACCTATGTAAAGAGATGTGATGCGTGCTAGAGAACTCAATTTCCTACTCGCAGAGATGAAATGCTTGAAACCCATGATGGGAGGACGTGCATTTTCTAAGTGGGGTATAGACTTTGTAGGACCCATTAACCCCCTTGCAAAAGGTACACATGCTGAATACATTATTGTTGCGATAGATTATCTTACCAAATGGGTAGAGGCAAAGGCCACAAAAAAGAATGATGATCACTCGACTACAAAACTCTTATTTGAACATGTCTTTACAAGATATGGATTGCCTATAGAGTTAGTGAGCGATCGAGGAACTCACTTTCTAAACCAAGTCATTGAATATTTGTTACAGGATTTTATGGTGATTCACAAGAAATCCGCACCATATCATCCTCAGGCCAATGGTCAAGCAGAAAGCACTAACAAGATCCTTTGTAACGTACTGACGAAACTCGTGAACAACAAACGTTTAGATTGGGACAAATAGTTACACCACGCTGTTTGGGCATATCGAGTGGCCTACAAGACCATACTCAATACAACTCCCTTTCAGATGGTTTTTGGTCAGAATGTTGTGCTTCCCTTGGACTTATTGATCCCGACCCTTAAGGTTGCACAAGAACATCAGTGGACCGGCCATGAATTATCATCAAGAATAATGGACTTGGAACGATTAGGAGAAACGGGGCTGAAAGCAGCAGCAGGAATATGCGCAGCAAAGGAGTGACAAAAAGCATATTTCGATGCACATGTGAAAGATAAAGGCTTAAAAGAAGGAGATTTAGTCCTAGTATATACACTAAAACAACACGCACGTAAGTTAGAAAAGCGAGGTTATGGACCTATGATAATTAACAGACTCTCGACAAGTGGAGCAGTACAATTAGCCACCTTAGAAGGAGACATAATGCCTAATTACATTAGTGGTTGTAGAGTAAAGATTTATCAAGAACCTCTTAGTGAGGATATGCTTAGACGACTCACATTGGCAAAGAAGCGTAAGGAGGAAGAAAATAGAATACGAGCTGAAGCTCAAGCAGAAGCTATAGAACGTATTAAGCGCATGAAGCTAAGAAGACAAGGACTAGGGAGAGAACATTATAACTATCTGGAAACAACACCCAAATATCCCATGGCCATGTGTCAAGCAAAGTCAAATACTCATCCTAGCATAGTGGACAGGAGACCATTCATTACAGTCAGGCTAGAGCACGACAACCCTTGCCAAGAGCTCACGGCTTTAATTGACGCAGGTGTTGCGACTAGTGCGATTAGATGGTCCCACTATAAGGACTCAGGAATAGAAATGCGGCCAATTGAGGCATACCTCATAGGGCTAGGAGGCATGGAAACCCCTTGCATGGGTGAGGTGGGCCTTCCTATCCTCATACATGATGTGACCATGACAGCGAAACTACTAGTGTGCCATGATGACGACCTAATAGAACCCCTAATCCTTGGCCAAGATTGGCTATATGATCACTCGGTGTACCTAAATCTTAGGCAATGCTCCTTACAGATTGGAACCTTAGATCAGAAGTGGGTGATACCACTTGAGTTCCCTAACAACCCTCCGCCTAAGGTATGTAACCCTAGACCATATGAACAACATGCGAAGGAGGACCAGAAGATCTTTGGTTAGATGAGTCACGTTACGTCTACACCAACCCACGCGGGCTTGGCGATACACAATTATCAATCAGAAGGACGTGAGGAGATTTTCCCTTGGGCTTCCTGCAAATTAGAAGGGGCAACCACCCAAACACTTGGTCAAATGGACACAATCAGCGGTCAGGTGGGTTACATCAGCGGACAAATGGGGACAATTGCAGGTCAGGTGGACTGCATCAACAACCACATGGGCAAAACACCCTGCAGTGCCCATCCTTCCACACTTACTGCGGACTGGCCTAGATTAATAGTACAAAACAAAGCACTTGCTAATGGGCAGGTTTCGCAAGTGTTGGACCTCCCTTCTTTTCCAAAGCAGAGTGTCCATCGGACCTCTCAACCTCAACCACAAAGGAGTCAACCACAACAGAGGAACCCAGACCGACGAGAATATCAGATGACACAAGGAAGAAAGCTGCAGTATCAGTATCACAAAGCAAGAGGCACGAGACAAATATGGGTGCCAAAAGGACAGAAATCACCGACAACTTCTAACAACGTGGACAATGATGAGAAGAAGTGACGGCAGAATCAGAAGCAGTATCCAAAGCCTTTGCTATCTTCTTCTACAAGTACGAACATTTGACAAATTTGGATCGCCAAGAAGTACCTTACAAATCGACCCACACCCACGTAGATTTGGGTACCCAAATAGTGTACCATAGCTCAACCCTCAAGCCATGTAATATATACCCCTCAAAAATCTCTTCACCCCTCAATACCATCACATCTGATATCGCCTTTTGTCCCTCAGCAGAAACATATCACCCGCTCAGAAACTCTTAGGAAGTGGACACCGAAACATATCCAGACGTCTTCTCTGACCCCCTTATCTAATATTACTCCCACCTCGACTAAAAACCATCCTTGTAATAACTCATTCACAACTAAACCTTGTACAAATCCACACACCATAACCCAACATCACATGTAATAACATCTTATCAAAGAAATGTATGCATCATCTGAAGCATGTAGGTGTCTAGAGACCTACATTAGTTTGCAAGAAATCATTCCATAAACCATATCACAACACTCGGCTACACGGGTTACACATCGGTTATGGAAAGGGATTGCGGTCTCACTTTAATGGGATCATGATTAATTTCCATACTAATGTGTTAATCCTTTGTGGCAGATTTGCTACACACTTGCATCATTCATCATGCAGGCAGAAGGACCATATGAAGCTGGCCCGAGTGTACCCATAGCAAATATTAGCGAATTACTGGCAGAGCCACATCCTACGGCTCAACCACCAGAATTTCAGGGATTTCCAAGACCCATGCCAATTGAAGATCCTCCTAGGGGATATACTAAAAAGATTCACGGCAATTCTCACTGGTTTCAAGGGCTAGCAGGATGGTTGGCAGACGTAGACTTTATCTTCGAGGCCAACTTGACTTTTGATACCCAGACGTGGGGCAAGTACCAGTTTCTCTCAAGAGAGTTCGAAGGATTACAGAACATAGAAGACTTAACACATGTTTGGGCAAGAGCAGGCTTCACAGAATATTTCAGTGATCCTTTGCCTAAATCGGATTTCTACAGATGCTAGTACTTGGTAACAACATTGACCACTTCGGAGAACAAAGATTTTCCAAGAACATTCATTTTGCCGTCTTTGGTAAATGATCCGCCATATAAGAAGTTTTATCTGTCTAAAGATTTGATTAGAGCTGCTATTAAGATACATGGAATGCATACACCGACAAAACGAGAAAGGCTAATTCCATAGCCTATGAAACATGGGGATGTTACTAAATGGGAAGATATTTTTGCGATCACACCTAAGCTCTCTAAACCATTAAGGTTATGCATGCAGCATTTTGCTTTCCCCGCTCAAGACAGATTCACTATGCCCCACAAGCTCATTTGGCTTGGTTTATATTTAGCATGTACTGGACCTCAAACGGTAGACCTAGCAAGTTGGATAATTGATCAGTTGTACTTAGGACAACATAGATGGGAAAGAAAGAAGGTGATCAATGGATGCTGCGCTCTTACAAGGATTGTATATATGTGTTTGGCCTATGATTTACCAATCGAGCGTGCCATGACCAGCGAGGAGTTGAAAGCATTCAAAGGAACAACAAAGAAAGCTAGGAAGGCTAGCAAAGGACGAGCATGAAAGTGCATGAAAGTGCATGAGAGGAACTATCTCCTGCCTACAGGTCCAAGAATCACCATCACCGCAACCCTCTCCAGAGTAGTCTCTGACAGAAGCTACTCCAATTGTACAACCCGTTCGCATACGGTTATCAAGACCCGTCATAACGGAGGCCACTACCAGCACAGTCGCTCCTCAAGCAGCCATAGCCCAAGGTCCTACCACCACTGCAGCAGAAGTTCCCACCACTATTGGTGCAGAAGCATTTTCTTTTCCGATACCCAACATGGAAGCAGAACCCATAGATAAAGCATTTGATTTCGAAATGCCGGGTGCTTTCTCAAATGAATTTCAGTTTTCTGAAGGCCAGATTTTCCCTCAAGAATATGAACGTCCAAGGTACCCGACCACTCCCCCGGATCAACAACAAGGACAAGAAGTGTCCAGCTCTAAAGAGGAAAGAACAGAGATAGATGAAGACAAGGGCGATGATGAAGCCAGCTAGGGCACTCATGACTCCCAAGAAAATGTGCAGACAGATGAACAAGGACAACACACCGACACCCAAGGTGACACGAGCACACACGAAGAAGAAACATTTGAAGCAGCAACCTACACCTTGGTGATCAAAAAGTTATATCGCACCATGGAGAAAGTTTGGGCGCGTAAGAAGTTAACTGAGGAAGAGAGCCAAGCACTCATAGAACAAGAACTTTTCTCAGGTGGTTTCAAAGAAGTATACATCAAAGGCTTCAGGGAACTTGTTAAATCAGTAGGATCTAATGAAGCATTAAGATATTTGCAGAGGAAGTCGTTACAGCAATATGACCCCCAACGAATACGACTACTATCAAAACCAGGTGAATACATTGGTGTACCCACCGGTGCCCAATCTTTCGAATAGGCCAAGGAAGTGTGCCTAATTCCTAAACGATCTGAGGCAAAAGACATCATTGTCATCGACTCCCCGCCCCACACTACTACTCTACATACCACTGTAACCGAAGTACCCGCCACCCCAACCGCTCCTCTTTCACCTCCTGTCTCTCCAATCTCCCCTATACATCCGATCTCTCCCAGACCATCCACATCTTTGGATAGTGTTGTAGCAGAAGCCTTCCTTGCTTCCATTCATCTGACAATTCCCACACCCACCTCACCTAGTCTACCTCCTAGAACTTCTACCTTTCTATCTAGTCCATTCCTCCCTCCATCTTTCCCATCCTTCCCCATACCTCCAAGACACCTTTTCCCATTCCCACCTCCATTGACTTTCTCCCCTGTATCACCTCCCCGACCCACTATAATTCCTCTTTCCCCTTTCCACCAAGCAGTCCAAGAGAAACCCTCTATAAACTACTCTTCAACCTTTGTAAATCCTATATTTACACCCACGTACGCACCCACTGTCACCCCACTATTCACGATCACTGCACTTGATACCTGTTGAGCCCATAAAAGCCACATTGGTCAAAGTCAATTGCAGTCAAAGTCAAAAGGTGAAAGTCAATTGGTCAAAGTCAACAAAGTCAAGGTCAAAGTCAACATATGCAAAGTCAAAGTGTAGGTGTCAAAGTGCATAGGTAGTGCACAATTAATTGTCCACAATGGGTAAATTGGAGAAAGTGGGTTGCAGGTTGTAGAGGTATTTTCTCTAATTTCCCTAAGGTTCAAAGTGTTTTTTTTTTAAGTGTTTTGGAAGGTTCAGGTGAACCCCCTCTTATGTGCAAAAGTGAAGGCTTAAAAGGAAATGTGAAGGTATGTGAAGCGACAGCGTACGCACAGGTGAAAGTATGACCCCCCATTAAAATTTTGGGTTTTAGTCTAAAGTCACTACAGGACAAAATAGTGAGTCGTTGGCTGCCACTTGTGAAGACAATCTTGGGACATCAAAGTGAGCACCAAGATACCATTGTAGTTAGGAGCGTACGTGATCGACACACTCAAGTCAAGGCAAGGTCTATTCTTGGACCAATCTTAGAGTAAGCAAGAGAAGCATAGTTTAAGGGAAGCAAGAGAGAAAAGTGCAAGAGTCACCAGAGTGCGACGCAGAGAAGTGGAAGTGCAAGGTGCATGGAGTGTGACTAAGGATTTGTGCAGAGAGTGCTAAGCTATACTTCCCCAAGGATCTCAAGGTCTCATTGCAGTGTGCGTGTGCCGACACAAGGTATTCACTCCTCCCCCTTTGTGGAAGCTTGGTGCAAGGTGTGCACAAGGATAAGCTTGAAGCAGGTGGAGGTCTGGTGCAGAGGAGGCCGGTGGCAAGAAGACTTTGGGATATTGGGTATTTTGTAATTGAGCACTCTGTGTGATTGTGCACAGAAGTATTGGCTTGTATTTTGCTTCAAACATTGTAATTGTCTTACTATAATCAATCGGCAGAAGCTTCCAAGGTGTATTTCCTCTTCTGGTCTTTTCATTTTCTCCTACAAGCCCTCAAACTCGTTCTTGTCTAGGAATCCCCCAACAAAATTTGGCACGCCCGATGGGACTTCCAAGGAGATTTGAGCTTAGGAGAAACCAAGTGCAAAGCATAGAAGAGATCAAGTGTCGACAGAACCACAGTGCTACTTCATCAAACTAAAGGTAAATATTCTTATCAAGTGTCTCATATTCAGTTGGCTATGAGCTGCTCATGATGCAACCCGGTCCCAAACATTGAGGGTCACCTGCAAGCAAACAAGAAGGAAGGTTGTTAGAAGGTCCTCCAGTCCACTATCCTCAACATCATCAGTCAAGAGCATGGCGGGTCAAGTAGACTTGGAAACTTTACTCTCTGGATTAAATATAAAGTTTCCTTCTTTCAAAGGCCTAGCTCAGGAGGATCCGGATGAACACATTAGAAGGTTTTTGGCACTATGTAAGACTAGAGGCCTAATGGGTAGGGAGGATGCCTTTTTTATTCTCTTCCCTGCCACATTAGAGGGATTAGCTGATAAGTGGTTCAGTCAGTTTGCTAAAAACCATTTTACTACTTGGGATGTGATGAAAGATGCATTTAAAAATCAGTTCCAGCATGGCAACACTGCGGAGATTATCATAGAAGAGCTAGAAAATTTAAGATTGGGTCTAGGGGAAAAGTTCCCAGAGTTTGTGACTCGGGCCAAAGCACTAATGGCTAAATTTCCAGATCCACCACACGATTTTTTTGTTAAGAAATGGTTGGCTAAGCCCCTACCAGTGGACACCCAATGAAAAATAAAGGAATTAGTGTTACCTACAGCCTCCATAGAGGAGTTCATGAGCACAACCACACGCTTGGAGCAGATAAGGTACCAGTATGGAGCAACTTCTTCCCAACCAACATATGGTACAGAAATGGAGGATCCATTGATACAACTAAGGAAAGAGCTAGAGGGCTTAAAAAGAAATAAGCCCTACAAAGACGAGGAGAATGTTGTTGCTCAGTTGAGAAGGGAGATTGAAGCACTAAAGCTCCAAAAGGAGGAGGAGGCACAGGTAGAGGAATTGGCTCAGTTGCGACAGGAGTTGCAGGAGCTCAAAGGAGGTGGCATCAAGAGTGGACTTTGGTGTTCCATGTGCAGCAAGCAAGGTCACATAGTAAGTGAATGTCCTCTGTTAAGTGTGACTTGTCAATTATGCAGGAAAGTTGGCCATGAGGCCCATGAGTGCCAATCAAGAGGAATGCCTGCAACGACATACTGGACACAAGGAGGACCCCCAACACCAGCAAATGTGATGGCTGCTGCACCAAATCAAGGTAACAACTATAATCTTAGACAGAGGAATAACTTTGGAAATGGGCCTAGGAGGCCAACCATCTGTTTCAGATGTGGAGAATGCGGGCACTATCAAAGTAGGTGCACCCTACCAGAAAATGCCCCTCCTTGCAGGAACTGCCCTGATGCAAGAGACCATTATACAAATTGTTGTCCTAAGAATCAAGCCTCTTCATCCGGGCCTCATATTCAAATGATTTCGGTGCACAAAGAAGAAGTGTGTGATCTGGTCAATGAGCCATCACCATCTACCAGGGTGGTGCAATTAGAAGAAATAGAATCTTTGACTCTGCAGACAAGAAGCAAGGGGAAGGCTCAAGCAGACATAGGACAAGGGTCAAAGATTAAGGAATGGAATCAAAACAGAGAACCATTTGAAGATAAAGTCACCACATGTGTAGATACAAGTCAAAAAGGAGATCTCATATGCACCAGTGATGCCATTGGGCATGCCTTCAACAGGGCTCATGAGGAGTTTGATAAGTCAACTGGAGCCCATGCTCTCAAGGAATCAGAGGCTGCAAAACTACTCAATTCCATGAAAAAGGAGGTTAGTATTTTTTATTTAATAAAGATGGATGGGAAATTCAGGTCAGAGTTATTGCAGATAATTGATGAAGCTTCCACTACAAGTTTGGTGGCAAAGAATGTTGTTTTACATAAAGGAAAAATTGTAGGGGAAGCACCCCTTACAGATTATAGAAGTCCTCGGCTGACAGTATCTATCCAAGGTCATGAATTTCAAGGAGTTATTGTGGATGGTGGTTCTCGAATTAACTTGATGCGTGAACATACAATGGAAAAGATTGGACTCCACCCTTCAAGGCCTGTAAATTTCACTATTACTTTGGCAGATCAGAGCAAAGTAAGGCCCTTGGGAGTGATCCCAAAAGTTCCACTTGAAGTACAAGGTAATCTATTCATTTTGGATTTTGTGGTTTTAAGATTGCCCCAGGTTGAAGGAGGATTTCCCTTCTTAATTGGACGACCATGGCTGAGGCATGCAAGTGTCATTCATGATTGGGGCAAGGACACTATGTGGGTACAAAAGAAAGGGCAAGAGATGACACATATTCATTTAGAAGAGGGCCCAGATAATCAAGGAAACACTAGCATGATGCAAACAGTTGGTAAATGCATGGAAACAGAATCGGAGGATCAACCCCAAATAGATTTCGAGGAAGAAGAGGATATTCTAAATTGGCTCCAAGCAGGCAACTCTTCCTCTTGTTTTGGAATTTTTCTTAATAATTCTTCCACGACTGAAGGTTATGGTGAAGATAAGGAGAAAGTCCAAGTTGATGGATTGGGAGAGCCCATTATAGACCACAGAAGGGGCAGGAAGACACCCCTCAAATACAACTTGGAGGAGGATATGACAACCACAGATAAGGCGGTTACTGAAGCTAAAGGCAAGGTAAAAAATTCTACTGAAGAATGTTCTTTCCCAATTCAAGAAATTCCTGCAGGATGGATGCAGGACAAGGAGGAACACATTGAAGTCCAAAATACACGTGTTTATGAAGCAATGCACGAAAAGCTAGTAGAAGAAGACAAGGTAGAAGATGAGCACGAAGATAATATGGTAGAGAGAAATCCTGTCCAAGAAATACAATTAGGTACTCAAGACAATAATCGGCGAGTTTTGGTGGCCACTTGGTTGTGGAGCCACCGAGGGCTCCTTGAAAAGGTAAAGTCATTCTTGATCCATTATACAGATGTTTTTGCCTGGCATTATAAAGACTTAGAAGGAGTGCCTACAACTTATGGAGAGCACAGAATCCCTCTGGTTGATGGAGCCAAACCCATAAGAGGGAAGAGTTATAGACTTAATCCAAAATATGTTGAAGCTGTCTATGTGGAAATACAGAAGATGGAGGATGCAGGAATCATCATTCCTGTAGAACACTCAGAGTGGCTCTCACCTATGATTATAGTACCAAAGAAGAATACTAATAAAATCAGAATTTGTGTTGACTTTAGAGCACTCAACAAGGTGACCATTCCAGATGGGTTCCCAATGCCTTTTGCAGAGCAGGTCATTGAAGAAGTGGCTGGGCATGCATTATATAGCTTTATGGATGGATTTAGTGGCTATAATCAAATATCAATACACCTAGAGGATCGTGAAAAGACTTCTTTTATCACACCTTGGGGAACATATGTGTATGTAAAAATGCCATTTGGGCTCAGAAATGCTCCAGCCACCTTTAACAGAACGGTCAATCTCATTTTTGGCCCCCTATTGCTGGAATCACTTAGAATCTTCATGGATGACTTCTCTTCGTTTTCAGGTTCTCACAAAGAAACTCCTCTAGATTGTTTGGACCATCACTTGAAAATGTTTTCAAGAGATGCAGGGAGACTAAGCTAAAGCTCAATCCAAACAAATGTCATTTCCTTGTGACAGAAGGAACTCTCTTAGGACATGTGGTGTCGGCTAAAGGTATGGCCTCGAATCCTGACAAAATCATTTCTATATTAAAGTTGCCTAAACCTAAATCTCCTAAAGAGATTCAGAGTTTCTTGGGGCATACTGGATACCATAGAAGGTTTATAATGTATGCAGAGATAGTAGCCAGACCATTGGCTAGACTTACAGGTAAGGAAGTACCTTTTAAATGGGAAGAAGAGGAGGAAAAAGCATATCAAACATTACGGTCAAGGTTAGTGTCTGCTCCTATTTTGATCACACCTGAGTGGTCAAAAATATTTCATATACATGTAGATGTCAGTGCCTATGCAGTGGGGGCAGTTTTGACCCAACCCACTGAAGAATTTAAAGTGGACAGACCAATTCAATATGCCAGTAGAATCTTGACCAAGGCTGAAAGGAATTATAGTACTACAGAAAGGGAAGCCCTAGCAATGGTTTTTGCTGTCCAAAAGTTTCGTCATTACTTACTAGGAGTAAAATTTATTATTATAACAGATCACCAACCACTAAAATACTTGCTCAACAAACCACAAGCCACTGGTAGAATATGGAGGTGGTTATTATTGTTCCAAGAGTTTGATTTTTCTGTAGTCCACAGACCAGGTAAAGACAACGTTATGGCGGATCACCTATCCAGAATCAATATGATGAATCAAGCTAGTGGAATCAATGATGATTTTCCAGATGCCTATATGTTCGTTGTACAAGCTCAAGGTTGGTATTATGATATCAAAAATTTCATTAAAACTGGTTTGTATCCAGAAAAACCTAATGCTGTGCAAAGGAAGATACTGCTAATCAAGAGTAGACCATATACCTTCATTGAAGATAAATTATATAGACAGGGCAAGGATGACAGGTTTAGGAAGTGTTTGGAAGAAGAAGAAGTGAGGGAAGTCCTTCACTGTGCACATGAAGGAACAGGTGGTGGGCACCTTCCAGGGCATATTATGAGTCAGAGGATACTGGATGCTGGGTTATGGTGGCGTACACTATTTAAAGATGCAGATGAATGGGGAAAGGCATGTGACGTTTTCCAGAGGTGTGGACATAAGCCAACAAAGCAGAGGCAAAGCCCCTTGATTGTTTCCACTTTGTGGCAAACATTTGAGAAGTGGGGGCTCGATTTTGTAGGGCCCATCTACCCTCCCGCGATTCCAAAAAGAGAGAAATATCTCTTGATAGCTACAGATTATGCAACAAAGTGGGCTGAAGCTATTGCCTCCCCCGACTGCACTGCCCAAACTGTTGCTGATTTCATTTACAGTAGCATCATTTGCAGGTTTGGATGCCCACTTGAAATTTGTACAGATCAAGGTACCCATTTTGTCAATAAGGTCCTGCAAGAAATTTTCAACAGGTATAGAATTCTACATAGGACCTCTTGTGCTTACTATCCATGAGCCAATGGACAGGCTGAATCGACAAATAAGGTGTTAATCTCAATGTTAAGAAAGGAGTGTATGTTACAGCCCACTTCCTGGGGCATTGCTTATCAAGGTACCCTATGGGCATACAGGTTAGCCTACAAAGAGGCCACGGGATATTCTCCATTCCAACTAGTTGATGGCATATTGCCCATTGAGCCCTTTGAATTTTTACATGGATCACCTAAGATAGCATTCATGCAGGGCAAGAAGGATTGTGATGTCTCTCAGAGGCTCGGAGCACTACATAAAGTGGAGAAGATTCGTCTACTAGCAACAAAACAATTGATAGAGACTCAGATGAAGAGGAAGGAGGCACATGATCGACATATGTGGAACAACGACATTGAAGCAGGCATGTTAGTTCTTCTCCATAGACCTCATCTTCATACACAACTGAGAGGAAAATGGCTTCCACATTGGGAAGGACCTTACAGAGTCAAAACAATGCTAAATTGGGGTGCTGTGGAGTTAGAGACGCAAAAAGGAGAGGCCTTGCCACTGGTCAACATATCCAGACTCAAGGCCTATCATCAACACACTTGAAGAAGTATGGATCACCTGGAACTGCAAAATCTGTCCAGGTTGTATATAGCTTTCTCATCTCATTTTGCTCAGTTTTAGTAGTTTTCTTTATCAATTTCATTCTTGTTCCTGGTGTTTTTAGCAAACCTAGAAGGCATTTCATAACCTCTACAAAAGTAACACTTTTGGGTATTTTTGGAAATTTTTCTAGCAATTTTAGCATTTTTCTAGCATTTTTTATCCCTTTCGTATGTCATTTTCTTGCCAAATAGGAGGAATAAAAGGAGCCTCTCTATGGTTTGATGAAAGAAATTGGGATTAGCCCTGTGGAAAATTTAATGAGAAATTTTTCAAAATTTTTTGGTCATTTTTTGGCATTTTTTTTTGGATTTTTCCTTCATTTTTCTCTATTTTTGGGTTATTTAAAAAAAAGCCCCCCCAAGGCATTTTTTTGTTTTTGCCACACCAAAAAAAAAAAATCTCCCCTCCCCCCCCCGCCCCCCGTGCCCCCCCCCCTCGGCCCCCCCCCCCCCCGGTTCTGACAGCCACCCTCCCCCCCCCCCCCCCATATAACCACATCTTCCCTTCCTCAAGCACACAAAGCGGCTCGGCGTCTTCAAGGTTTTTTTTCTTCTTTTTTTTTGTTTTGTTTATTTTTTTAATTTTCTTCTTTTCTTTTTATTTTTTATATATATTTTTATTTTATTATTATTATTATTATTCTTTTATTTTATTTACACATTATTATTTATTTTTTTTACTTTTTATTTCGTATATATTTCCATTCAGTATTGTATATTAGTTTATATATATATATATATATATATATATATATATATATATATATATATATATATATATATATATATATATATATATATATATATATATATATATATATATAATTCTTTTTTATTTTGGTTAGTCTTTCTTTTTCCTCTTAAATTTTCTCTTATTTATATCCAATTGTAATTACTCCTGTAGCCCTCCGTTTTTGCCACTTTAGTAGTCGTTTTTAGGGTAATTGAGCATGCCGAAACCAAATTTTGGGTTGAGAACTCTCGGTTTGGATGTTTTTCTGTTGTTTTATATATGTTCGCTATAGAGTTCCCTTCATTGAACCTTGCTCTGTGTGGTTGCAGTACTTTTGTGACCGCGTTCTCGATCTGCATCTATGGCGTCTTCCGCTCCCCAGCAGGATTCATCCATGGCTACCGAGGCGTACTTGGAACTTGGTCTTTCTGCCTTAGCTTTCGGTCCTCTCCATCCTGAGGTAGGCCCCCTACTTCATATCACCTCATCCTAGTCTGCCCCTCTGGCCTCCACCCCGGCCGTCCCTATCGCCACCCTACACCCCGCCCCTAGGGGCCCCCTCCCCTCCATAATCCACTCCATCCCTCACACACTAGTTCCACACCATACTACCCCTTCCACCCCTACCCATTTCCATGGTAGTTAGCCTTTTGCGGTTTCACTTCCATGCTCCTCCCTCTCCGGTTCCTCGTTGTATAGCCCCGGGACCCTTCCCCCTGGTCTTCACCTTCCTGTTGCCGCTACCACAGCCGTGCCGACGCACTCAGATGGTTCTAGTGGCCACCCCGCCCGCAGCTCGAGTAGCCATTCCACCTCTACTGTTCCACGTCCACCGTCGTCATCCATCGTTGACCATAGAGACTCATCTTCGACCCTATCCCTCCGCCTGCATTTAGCTTTGCCTCCCATCCTGCTCATCGATCTCCTTCCCGAGGGTTGCCTCCGTCAGGCCGGTCTTTGGCGACTGGCCTCCCTCCTCTTACCCGAGGCAGAGGGGTCCGATATTCGCACAGCGCTGCTTGACTTCCCTCATTTTCCATCTGGTTCGCTGACCCCTGCGGTCGTAGCTGCAGGCATAGGTTCGAGCCTCTCTTCGTTTCATGCTCCACCGACACTCTACTCGGGGTTATCTCGGGAAGATACCATCGCTTTCTGCATATCATTATATGGCTTTGATGCCATGCCCACACAGTACCAGCTCGTCATCCTTCATTCATTCATTTTCTTCTTCTTATTTCGTAGTCCCTCCTCGGACATTCCATTACACGACATCCATATAGCTGACCCTCTTTTCTGTTTTTTACATGGCCGCCCTTTTCCCTATGGCACACTCATGTTCCAATCATTCCTCCTTCGCTCCCGACGATTCCATGATGCCCTCCATCGCGGCACTCGTTCATTCTCCGTTTATTCTGCCCCGATTTTAGCTTGGCTATTCCATCTGCCTGGTACACACACCATAGCATCCAACCATTGTCTTGACCCTTCTCATCTTACACATTCTATTGCCCATCCTCCCCACCCCTCCCCCTCAGACGACCGTCGTATTGCCCTCAGCCCTTAGCCCTCTTCCGCAGCCACCTCCTTCCATGGCAGCCTCCACTCCACCTCCCGCTCAGAGAGTTCGTACCCGGTTGATGGATTCTTTTCCCACCTCTATCCCTACCCCCACCATTCTGTCACTCTCCCCGGCCGGCGCCTGTTAGCCGTTAGAGGCTACAGACTCTGATTTCAGACTTCGAATACTTTAGAATGTTGGGCATACCCGACTCTCTATTCTTCCATATATAGGTTAACTGGTTGATCTGATCAATACTACCGTGATAATTAAAAGTACCTTAACTCTTAGCCACGTGGGTTCTTGGGAGTCGTAGGGGTCTGTTAGACAGAGGCCCTGTACTATTTTCCCAGCTTCGTACACAAGCATAAATGCTCTCTCTCTCTCTCTTTCTTTCTCTCTCTCTCTCTCTCAGCTCAGTACTCAATTCTGAACAACTGATAACTGTTCGGTGTACTGGACTTAGAACTTCCGAACTGATCCTGCTATAGCGATCTGAGCAGTAGTCCGGTTACTTGTATCCAATAGAATAATATACTTCAGTAAACGTAGATCACCTAATACGCACTTCTTCAGAACAAACAGGTATACCAAACAGACATCTATACCTTGAAGTTATGAGAACTCACCGTATGCTAAACTCGAACAACAAATCTCCTAATAACAATCGACTAGTCACAGACTTATCAGTGTCCTACTCACCTTCAGACCATTACAGATACTAGTCTTCCTGTGATCGGAATCAACAGTGAACGTAGACTACTGTATCGAATTCGATCACTTACAGAAAACGTTAACAAGCAAACAGTTCGGGACTACTTTTCACATTCCCTTGTTCCACCGAAGAACTAACAAACAACACACTGCAACTTGAATACACTCAGAGACACACTCAACCATTACTGAACAGATTCGTAACGCAATACAACCGATTCGTAAGTCTGCACTACGGTGCAAATAAACGACTAGACGGAGCACAAAACAGAACAGAACAGAGTAGAGTTCAATCTCTCAACAACCTACACACTTCAAACAGTATGCTTATAATTCCTCAAAAAAAACAGGCTCTCTGCCGCTCTTTTCTCATTGCCTTATATAGAAGATTTTTTTACAAGGGTGCGCGAATCTTTAGTTACCTGCGCATTTCCCGAAAGGTTCTTCTACATTTAAGATGCCTATCCTAGTACATCTGTCCTTTTTCGGCGGCCGTCTAACACTGGCACGCATGGTGGACTTGAACCCGCAGGTTCTTATGGTTCTGCTACGAGACCTTCTAAATACATGCTTCGGGCAAGCCTAAATGTTCGGGTAATTTTCTTTTTAATGGTTTCTATCATCTAAACTAAAGTAGTTGGTTCTAATAACTGAGCGTCCGTTCTAACGGAGCTAAGAGCTATGGCTTGGGTTAACAAAATTTTGGTCTGGGTCTGTAAAAAGGCCTCTTGTAAATAAAACTCATTGGATAATGCAGCGTCCCGGGATATCTTCATTTCGGTGACTTTGTGCTGCATATCCGTGACTCGATCCTTCTGATTTCGCAATTGGTTATCTAGTCGCTCGAGTTGCTGGTTCTGAAATTCGATCGTTTTGGAGTATACATCTCGTTCTCTTTGAGTATTTGCTAGATCTTTTTGGTATTTGGCTTCCCTGGTTAATTGGTGTCTCAGTATTCTGTTCACCTCGTCCAAACATTCCTGGGCTCTTCGTAGCTCGTCTTTGACTTGTTCTACTTCTCTTTGTTGGTCTTGATTTTTCTGGATGGTTTCTTGCAATTGGGCCTTCGTTTCTTCGACCAATTCCTCGAGGGATGAGCTGATGTCTTCTTTTTCTTGGAGTGCGGTCTTCAATTCCCGGATTTCTTCGTGTGCTGCGTGTAATAGCTGGTCTTTGGCGGCAAGCTGCTCTAGTGCTGCATCCCTTTGCTGTATCAAGGCCTGTTGTGCCAAAAACTGTGCTTGGAGGTCTGCTAATTGCATCTGTAATTGATGATTCTCTGCTTTTACTGCATCGACTTCTTCTTGGAGAGGGATGATGTCGGCTTCCAGGAGGTCGACTTTGTGCTGTAGATCTTGCCAAATCGTGTTCGTGACTTCTCTCAGCTGTACCGGAAGTTGTTGTGAAAGGGTAATGAGCATTTGGCCCATGGCGGCTAGTTCGAAAAAGACCGGAACAGAGGGAAGGAGAAGTGGGTGTGGTGGTGGCGTAGAGTTTTGGGTGTGGATTTGGGGGCATGTCGGGGGTGAATAATTGGGGGAGGATGAAGAGGATTCGGAAACTAGCGGGGGAAGAGGGTTGACTGGTGGGGATTGAGGACCAGGGGATGCAGGATGAGTTACCTAATGGATGGGTTGGTGTTCACCTGTATTGTGGGCGATGGTGGATTCTACGGCCTTCAGCAGGGTGTTGAGTGCGCTGTTGGCCACTTGATGTTCGTCTTCTCGTCGTTCTGATGCTTCTTCTTCGGTTGATATTGGTTCTGTTTCTATGTGATTTTGCTGGTCATGGTGATCGGTCGATGATTCGTTGTGGATGGAAGTGGCTGTGTCGTGGAAGGTCTCTTCTTGTTCTTCGTTTCGGGTGTCCTGATCCTTTCCGACGGATCCTTGTGCTTCGCTTTCTGAGGAGCTGATCCGGATTCTCTTATTGCGGAAGAGTTGGTTGATCTCCTCATCTTCTTCTTCATCGTCGTCGAGTGGTTGGACTGATTCTTCGTGCCTAAGTATGGGACCTTGGGGTGGTGGTTGTGCAGCAAGGATGGCTGGGAAGAGGAATGATATGATATGGGGAAGGCGAGAGCGCGGGGTGGTTCCCTTTTGGAGTTGCTTCACTATAGCTACACACTCTTTGTGGATTCGATGAAAAAAGTAGGAGGCGAAATTGACTGGTTCTCGGGTAGCTAAATCTAGGGCGGAATAAAAAGGGCGTGAGATGCAGTAGGTGCGCTTCTGAAGATTGAGTATGGTGACTAAGAATTGCAGGGCAGATCGTTCGGGTTCAGGACGGCAGAGAATAGCGTATTCGTTGGAGGAAGATCGGGGGAACAGTTCGGTCATGCGGGTGAGGGGGATACTAGGGCCATTTTCTCGGCCTTGCGGGGAGAGGCGGAAGGCTTCACAGAATGCTTGGAAGGTGATGACGGTTCGCGAAGGGAGCGAGAGGAAGACCCATTGGCGTTCCGTGGCGGGGGACTGAGCAATGGCAGTGACGATTTGCGCGAAGAAGGGATGGGCTTCCACTGAGTGCCAAGGCAACTCAGCAAAGTTGGCAACCCTCTGCAGCGCAGGTATTCTCCTACCTCGGTAGGGATACCATCACGGAAGGCAGCGTAGTTGGCTAGCGCTTCCATGGTGTTTGTTGTTACAGACTATGAACACGGATGCAGAATGCACGAGTGCTCAGAATACTAACATACAACACAATAGCATTTTTCGGCGCTGTCGACAGAGTTAAGTAGGAACAACACGGTGGGGAGGAAAAAGGGGTTGGGTATCATTCTGCAGTGCGGGAATGATGCTTGTTTTTATGCAGGCGTGCGTACGTGAGTGACTGGTAAGGGGGCGGCTGGTCACATAAAGATTTTACAAAACACGGCTATTTATAAAGAGAAAGAAAAAGATTAAACAAAACGCGGTCCACCGCCGAAAAATTTAATGCGGGCTAGTGGCGTGATGATATGGCCGCAGCTTCGACCCATTGATTACCTTTGGGAGTGGCTTTCCGGTCAATGTAGTCAACCGAAAAGTTGCCGGACCGATTTGTTTTGAGATCTTAAAAGGGCCGAACCATTGTAGTTTGAACTTTCCTGCTGCTCTATCCGACTTTGCGTTATAGAAGAGTACAAGCTGACCTACCGAAAAGATTGGAGTCTTCAAATATCGATCGTGTGTCTTGGCTTGCCTTAGTTGTACTTCGCGCATGGTTAAAAACCTGAGCCATCGGTGCTCATCAAGTTCTCTGAGTGCGTCCATTCGTGCTGTCAGCGAATCTTCCGATAGCATCTTCTGAGTGATTGCTACACGCAGACTTGGGATGACTACTTCCATGGGTGCTATTGCTTCTAAGCCATAAGCTAGTTTGAAAGGTGTCAAGCCTGTTGTTACCTTATATGTAGTTCGGTATGCCCATAATACTGCAGGTAGTAGTTGATCCCATCTTTCCGGTGCTTCCGTGATCAGTTTCCGGAGGATATTCAATAGTGATTTGTTTGTACTTTCGGCCAAACCATTGGCACGAGGGTAATACAGAGAGCTGAGTTTGTGTGTCACCTGGAAGGATTGGGTGAGTACCTTCATTAATTGATTTACAAAGTGAGTACCTTGATCTGAGAAAATTTCCAGTGGTAAGCCAAAACATGGAAAGACATCATTCAGTAGACACTTAGCTACTGCAACTGCTGTAGCAGACCGTAAAGCCCAAGCTTCTACCCATCTTGTTGCGTAGTCTGTACAGGTTTGTATGTATCTTTTGTTACTAAAGACTGGTGGAGGTGTGATCGGACCGACAAAATCTAATCCCCATTTCTGAAATGGTTCTAATGGCATGACTGGCTGAAAGGGAAAGAAGTGCCGTTGCAGCGGTTGTCCAGACCTTTGACAGTTATCGCAGTGTTTGACAAATTGGGCCACATCTTTGTACATAGTTGGCCACCAGAGACCTCCTTGCAGAATTTTCTGGTGAGTCAAATCTGTGGCAAAGTGACCACCAGTATGGGTCGAGTGAGCCATCGTGATGACTGAGTTAATTTCATACAGAGGGACACAGCGAAGTAGGATTCCGGTGTGGTCTACATAATATAGTTCTCCAGCAACTAACCGGAATCGACGACTAAAGACTGCAATTTTCCTTCGGACTGCCTTGGCTGTCTCGGATGGAAAGCATCCTTCGGTGAGAAAAATGAGGTGGTGCTTGTAATTCCGCAGTCTCATCAGTCAGTGGCTCAGAACTATAGATCGCTGGAGTCGTGTCATCTATGCCTATCGGGGCTTCACCGGAATCTAGGCGAGATAAGAAATCTGCTAAGGCATGTGCATTTCCGGGTTGGTGGATGACTTCATAGTCGAATTCCTGCAAGAGTAGCACCCATCGTACTAATCGTCCGCCTAAATGCTGTTGTCTTACTAGATAGACGAGGGCAGCATGATCCACATGGAAGGTGAATTTCCGGCCTAGTAGATAATGTCTGAATTTTTTGATGGAGTAAATTAATCCTAGACATTCTCTTTCGCTGGTAGAATAGTTCTTTTCTGCAGGTGCAAGCCTTCTGCTGGCATAATAAACGGGGCGAAACCACTTATGTGTTTGCTGCATCAGAATACTGCCAATCGCAATAGCTGAAGCGTCGACAAAAACATGGAACGCATTGTCCCAGTCCGGTGGTTGTAAGATTGGGGCCTGCGTCAATAAATACTTGAGTCGATCAAATGTAGTTTGGCATTCTTGAGTCCATTTGAACTGTCGGGGAGTTTTTGTGATTAGCTTGTTCAGTGGTACAGGCAGATGAGCAAGCCACCGTAAGTGTCTGCCATGCCACCGTACTTGACCCATGAAACGCATTACTTCTTTTGGAGTAGCGGGTACTGGGGCTTCTAAAATTGCCGAAATCTTATCTGGGTCTACTCGGATACCTTGGGCAGATACAATATGACCAAGTAGTTTGCCACACGAAACCGCAAACACAGATTTGTTTGGGTTAAGACAAAGTCTATATTCTCTGCATTTCTGAAAGCAGCACCGTAAGTGGAACAGGTGTGCTATCAGCTTACCGAAAATTGAAAAATCATCGAGATATACTTGCATGAATGAAGTAAGATAAGGAGAAAAAATCTCCTGCATGCATCTTTGAAATGTGCTTGGTGCGTTTCTCAATCCAAACCACATTACCGTACAAGCAAAGACACCCCAATTGGTAATGAATGCAGTTTTTGGTATATCCTCTTCGGCCATTCTAACCTGATTGTAACCACTGTATCCTTCTAAGAATGAATACATTTCATGACCTGCTACCCTATCGAGCATTGTATCTAGAAAGGGGATCGGGAAAGGATCCGGTACTGTTGCTGCGTTTAATTTCCGGTAGTCTACACAGATTCATAGTTGCTTATTTTTCTTTGGCACGATCACAATTGGTGAAATCCATTCAGCATGTTCTACTGGTACGATGAATCCGACTTTTAATAATCTATCAAGTTTGGCTTTTACCTGTGATGCATAATTGGGATTCATCCGGTAGCCGGGCTGTTTGTTCGGTTTAGCTTCAGGCTTCAACATGACTCTATGCTGATAGATGCGTGGATCTAATCCTTTCATATCTTTGTAATCCCATGCAAAGATGTCTGAGAATTCACGAAGAAGTCGAATCAAGTCAGCTCTAAATGATTCCGGTAAGTTTTGCCTTATCTTTACAGGTCGCGGATGATTTTCGTCTCCTAGATTGTACGTGGTCAACTGGTCTTCGGGGACATAAAACTGTTGCGGTTTCTCTGTATCATCTGTTGACTTGAACAGCGATTGTAATTCATCGTCATGTGTTGGGACAGTATCTTCCTGCTTAGCTTTTTCGGTGATAGGTACGATTGTACAAACTGAAGTGTTCCAGTTATCTATAACAGACTGTAGATCAACAGTTCCTACAGACATTAAATCAGCATTATTCTTCAGAAATTCCTCTTCTTCATCATCTAATAGTCCATCTAACATGTGGACTGGTTCAGCAAAATATGGTCTGGCATGAAGTTCGCAAGGTTGTATAGCATCTAATTTTACCACATATCTACGGTTGGCATCTTTGAACGTAAGCTCTTGTGCAGACCAGTCCTGTATTACCTTCGCATGCTTTAGCCAAGGTCGGCCGAACAGAAGGTTGTAATCCAAAGTGCATTCCGGCAGATCTAGTATAACAAAGTTCATTTTGAAGGTCGTACCTTGTAAAGTAATGGGTACATTCCGCACAAGTCCTACGGGATGGACTCTAGATTGATCTGCCATTCTGACAAAAAATTGAACTGGATCGATTTTTGTCCATCCTAACCTTTTGCATAAGGCTGCAGTCGCAATGTTAACACCGGAGCCTCCATCAATCAATACCTGCGTAATTTTATGATTCTTATACCATACTGTAATCAAGGGAACCGAATGATCGATAGTAGAATCAGGTTCCGTTTGAACTGCTGCTGTTGTCGGAATACAAGAAGGCACCGGACTGAACTGTTGCTGGAAGTGTTGTCGAATCCCAGGTACTAATGCCAGAAGTTGGCCTAGAGGCAAAGTGATAGACGCCTTGGATAAAATTTCCCAGGCCTGTTGAGATTGGTTGTCCTGCTCCTTTGAACTTGAGGTCTCCGCTGATGCAGAAGTATCTGCTGTTATGTCTACTGCTGATGATGGCTCCGTTGTTGCTTCCTTTTGTTGCGTTCCTTCCTTTGTTGACGAAGCCTGAGTCACCAGAATAGGTTCTGGGAACACTGGTGGTTCTGTTGCGGTCCAGTGACTAGCCTTGTCATACATCCTATGTTGTTCTCGTATCCTAGGTTCGAATATTTCTACTGCTGATTGCAGTTGTTTACCGGATCGGGTTTGGACTGTAGCAGTCTCTGTTTCTACTGGTGTGATTTGTACCATGTTGGCCATTGGGTTTTGTCGCTCCTTCTTCCTTTGATCATACTCAGCTGCATCCTTGCAAAATCTTCTAATGTGTCCGAATTCGCCGCAAAAATGACAGCGTGGTGATGGTAGATTGGGATTTTCCGGTGGTGGTCCGTTCTGCCAGCGGTTTGCATTAAAATTGTTGTTCCTCTGTCCTCGGTAGTTCCAATATCCTTGCGGTTGATGGTTTCTCAATTGCGGAGGCACATAGTGATTCGCTGGTTGTCCCTGTTCTTGAATAATTGCATTGACCGTTGTTGTTCCCTGTATTCTGGCGTTGTAAACACAGTTTCCGGTGGTGTGTCCGGCAGTGTTGCAGATAGCGCAAAACGTTTGATTTAGTGCACAATTGGCACTAGTATGACCTGAATTTTGGCATGTGATGCAGTATACTTGTCTGGTTATGTCTTCACCCATAGTTTTGTTTGTTTTTAACCACTCCAGATCTTCTGTAAATCCATCGACTTTGGATTCCAGTTGCAGAGCCATGGCAATGACTGCATCTAGCGTCATAGCTCCGACACACCTTATGATCATGATTTGTTTCAATTGTGGGGTTAAGCCATTGATGAACCACTGAGTGATGACATCATCAGGTAAGTTAGCGTGGGCCTGTGGTATCTGCCGCAAGTGTGTTCTAAAGAGTCTAGCATACTCCTGGACAGTATGATTTGCCTTCTGTCGGTTGTTTTGTAAATAATCAAATATTTCAGCGGGATTCTTCTTTAGCCTGAATCGTTGCAGAAAAGCATCTTGTACTGCATCATAGGTACCGAAATGATTAATATCGTATTCCGTAAGCCATCTAGCTGCTTCATTAACCAGTGTGGATTGAAAAACAATGGCCTTATACGCCTGATCCGGTGGATGGTTAAGAACTGCATAACTTATCTCGAAAGTGCGTACGTGAGCATCCGGATCATCTCCTGGGAATCCACTGAATTTCATGTATGTTACCCCTGTTGGAGGCGGCCTTGGTTGACATAACTGTTGTTGCTGTTGTTGTCCGTTCATTGTGAGTGTATTAGGCCTTCCTTCTGTATCTTGAGGTTGATTGGTTGAACTATCGGAACTTGTATCGCCGGATGGCGTGCCTTCCGGTGTGTTGCTTTTACTTAGAATGCGTCGGATTTCTGTTTCGAAGAGTTTTCCTTCCTTTTGGATATCCAATATTCGAAATCTTTCTTCCAAGCACGCTGGTTGGGCTGAGGATTCCGCAAAAAATGCGAAGCCTTGGCCGACAGTTGGTGATTCTATCACCGGAATATCACCGGAATGAACCGAAATTTTACCAGAATGCAGTGTTTTTTCGCTTTTACCAATCTCTTTTCCTAGAGTGTTTCTGATCGTATATAACTCTGAGTCTTTATTCAAAATTGCTAGACTGGTTTCTAACAGTGTCTTGGTAGATTCTGGAATTACTATATCTTTGATAGGCTGGGTCGAAGTAGCACCAGAATGTACCAGAGGCGTTGATCGTTCCACCGGAATATGATCGGAATCAATCGTAACGTTCTCAATTTGCTTAACCACTGGGTCAGATCGAGTTATGCCTTCTTCTCTCAAGGCTGTCTTTAGCGCTTTACGTGCTTCAGCCTTACGGTTGTTAGGATATGTTTCGCCAGACCGAGTAACCGGCATGTATCATTGCGCAGTAACACTATCTGAGCAGTTTGCAACAATCTGGGTCTGTTGCTACTGCTAGTTAATCAAATGTTAACTAAATGTTTGCTTCTGACAAACAGCTGGCACTCTAATGCCACCTTCCCACAGACGGCGCCAAATGTTAGCCGTTAGAGGCTACAGACTCTGATTTCAGACTTCGAATACTTTAGAATGTTGGGCATACCCGACTCTCTATTCTTTCGTATACAGGTTAACTGGTTGATCTGATCAATACTACTGTGATAATTAAAAGTACCTTAACTCTCAGCCACGTGGGTTCTTGGGAGTGGTAGGGGTCTGTTAGACAGAGGCCCTGTACTATTTTCCCAGCTTCGTACACAAGAATAAATGCTCTCTCTCTCTCTCTTTCTCTCTCTCTCTCTCTTAGCTCAGTACTCAATTCTGAACAAGTGATAACTGTTCGGTGTACTGGACTTATAACTTCCGAACTGATCCTGCTATAGCGATCTGAGCAGTAGTCCGGTTACTTGTATCCAATAGAATAATATACTTCAGTAAATGTAGATCACCTAATACGCACTTCTTTAGAACAGACAGGCATACCAAAATAGACATCTATACCTTGAAGTTATGAGAACTCACCGTATGCTAAACTCGAACAACAAATCTCCTAATAACAATCGACTAGTCACAGACTTATCAGTGTCCTACTCACCTTCAGACCATTACAGATACTAGTCTTCCTGTGATCGGAATCAACAGTGAACGTAGACTACTGTATCGAATTCGGTCACTTACAGAAAACGTTAACAAGCAAACAGTTCGGGACTACTTTTCACATTCCCTTGTTTCGCCGAAGAACTAACAAACAACACACTGCAACTTGATAACACTCAGAGACACACTCAACCATTACCGAACAGATTCGTAATGCAATACAACTGATTCGTAACTCTGCACTACGGTGCGAATAAACGACTAGACGGAGCATAGAACAGAACAAAACAGAGTAGAGTTCAATCTCTCAACGACCTACACACTTCAAACAGTACGCTTATAATTCCTCAAAAAAAACAGGCTCTCTGCCGCTCTTTTCTCATTGCCTTATATAGAAGATTTTTTTACAAGGGTGCGCGAATCTTTAGTTACCTGCGCATTTCCCAAAAGGTTCTTTTACATTTAAGACGCCTGTCCTAGTACATTTGTCCTTTTTCGGCGGCCATCTAACACGCCTCACAACCTCCTCCATCTCCTGCCATCTCCATTGAGTCTGCCTCCACCTCCCATCCTCATCCGTCACCTCCGACTTCTCCCACTTACCCCCAGTCTACTCCCGCCCCACCCCCACCACCACCCTCCTCGCAGCCTTCCATCCCTACTCCGGCCCCACCCCCACCACCACCCACCTCGCAGCCTTCCATCCCTGATAGCCTCGATGATGATCCACCTTTCTTGGGCCTACTTCGAGATGCGAGTGTCGTAGCGAGTGATGGAGCTGATGCTGTCGGTCTCTCCCTTGATTCTGTATCTGCGATAGCTACGCTACATCAGCAGTATGCTCTGACGATCGATCGCATTCGTGCTGCTGCAACGACTCAGTGGCAGACATTGCGCGATGCGTTGCGGGCCATGCAGCAGGACAGAGACCAATATCGCGATGAGGTTGATGCCGCGACTCGCGCTCTTATGGAGATCCACCAGCGTGCCTCCTTAGGCATTTGTGATAGTCCTGCATGTCGTTTGGTCTGAGGAGAGCGCGATCACCTACGCAGATACAGGAGCAGGATTGTTGCATGTACTGAGGAGGCAGCCATCATTCCACCCGCCTCACCTGACTTACCTATACCTCGGGATGATGTTCCACGTGGGGATAGGCCCCCTTCTCCGTCGATGCCCTAGCTAGACATTTGTCCTGTGTCTCTCCACTAGGCTCTAGGTCTTCCTTCCCCATGGGTTCCCCTAGTTTCTTTTGGTCTACCCTGGCCTCCTTTTGTTGTTGAGGCTCAGTTTGTCGGATGCGTTTATTTATCCTTTTGGTTCCCTTGCCACTCCTTGGCTCATCATGTACTTTGGGCTAGGCAGCTATTTGCCATTCGTTGGCATTTCATGTCCTTACCATGGATAGTAGGGGTTTCCTTGTATTCTCTGCTTTTCTATATGATATTCTGGTTCAGTGTTCATTGTGTGTTCCTTGTGCATCTCTGGTTGATTGCTAGTTGTTTTATTACTATGTCTGTGTACTGGTTGGTCTCTCTCTAGTTGGGTATTTCTTTCATTGCCACTCCTCCCTATACTTCCGTCTCCCTCTTTGCTCTTTTTCCCCCACCCCTCTTCCACACCCCGCCACCCCCACACCACAACCTTCCTTCCCCCCTCCCCTCTTCCCCACCCCACCCCCACACACACATTGTTGTTTTCTCTCTGGTGCTTTCTCCGCTGCTCTTGATGGACCTGGTGGCTGCTCTAGTGTCTTTTTGTAGTTTTGCAGCTCCATTATCCTGGTGTCCTATATGCTCAAAGTTTTGGCTGTAGCTCTCTGGGACGGAGAGCACATTAGGTGGTGGGCAAGTGTTGAGCCCATAAAAGTCACATTGGTCAAAGTCAACAAAGTCAAGGTCAAAGTCAACAAGTGCAAAGTCAAAGTGCTAGTGCAGGTGTCAAAGTGCACAGGTACTGCACAATTAATTGTCCACAATGGGTAAATTGGAGAAAGTCGGTTGCAGGTTGCAGAGGTATTTTCTCTAATTTCCCTAAGGTTCAAAGTGTTTTTTAAAAGTGTTTTGGAAGGTTCAGGTGAACCCCCTCTTATGTGCAAAAGTGAAGGCTTAAAAGGAAATGTGAAGGTATGTGAAGTGGCAACGTACGCACAGGTGAAAGTATGGTCCCCCATTAAAATTTTGGGTTTTAGTCTAAAGTCACTACAGGACAAAACAGTGTGTCGTTGGCTGCCACTTGTGAAGACAATCTTGGGACATCAAAGTGAGCACCAAGATACCATTGCAGTTAGGAGCGTACGTGATCGACACACTCAAATCAAGGCAAGGTCTATTCTTGGACCAATCTTAGAGTAAGCAAGAGAAGCATAGTCTAAGGGAAGCAAGAGAGAGAAGTGCAAGAGTCACCAGAGTGCGATGCAGAGAAGTGGAAGTGCAAGGTGCATGGAGTGTGACTAAGGATTTGTGCAGAGAGTGCTAAGCTATACTTCCCCAAGGATCTCAAGGTCTCATTGCAGTGTGCGTGTGCCGACAGAAGGTATTCACTCCTCCCCCTTTGTGGAAGCTTGGTGCAAGGTGTGCACAAGGATAAGCTTGAAGCAGGTGGAGGTCTGGTGCAGAGGAGGCCGGTGGCAAGAAGACTTTGGAATATTGGGTATTTTGTAATTGAGCACTCAATGTGATTGTGCACAGAAGTATTGGCTTGTATTTTGCTTCAAACATTGTAATTGTCTTACTATAATCAATCGGCAGAAGCTTCCAAGGTGTATTTCCTCTTCTGGTCTTTTCATTTTCTCCTAGAAACCCTCAAACTCCTTCTTTTCTAAGAATCTCCCAACAATACCACTTCCAGCGACATGGATATATCACCACCCACTGCACCACCGCTCTTTTCCTTCATGATACCACCATATTTAGGCACCCCAATGTTTTCCACAATCACACCAATATTATCACCCACTATAGACACTGCATTTTGACAAATGTTCACATGTATGAATCAAGTAAGAGATGAGTTTGCATCTCTTGGAACTAATTATCAAACGCTGTAGAAGACAACTAATGATTTACAGTCACAGCTCAATTCACTGACCATCGAGAATGCCTCACTGAACACCCGCTACCAAGAGCTACGAGAGGCTTATCATAAACTGGAACTAGAAAGTGAAGAAAAAACCAAGGAGGCCCTCATAGATATGGATAACTTTTTAAGGGCCCAGACGATTTGCAATGCGACACTTATCAGGAACATGGGCTTACTCAGACGACACTTGGTAGCAGCAAAAGAAGAGAACCAGCGCTTACAAGAACAGAACAGAGAGAATTTAGAAGCTGCCCTCGATCAACCCGACCAACCATTAAGCCCGAGTCAATTTAAAGCTGTTCCTTTGGAATCGATGAAGATGTTACTAGATGATCATGTCAGATTGTTAGATGAATACGACAACATGAACGAGGAGTTCCAGAAGCTCAAAGAAGAACACAAGATATTGCAGTTAAGAGCACCTGTACCAGAAGGACTACTAGCTCCTGCGGACCCATCTCCTGACATCCTAGAGGACCTCAACGCATTACGGGCCTAGGTATCAACTCTTCCATCACGGATAGCAATATATGAAGCAGCCCCCAGGCCAGACTCCCCACCAGAACTACTAGGAGAGGAAGAAACAGTCACTATTCCGGTGGAGGAAACTTTAAAGAAGCATATGAACCCCAACCCATCCCAAGCGGATGAGTCACGGCCGAAGGCCAGACGACTTTCGAACTTCCAAATCCTGCATGGATGAAGATGATTGAAGAACTTGGAACAACCCACTCAGCAAGGGTAGAGGCGCAGTTACACACCATGGCAATGATTGAAGAAAGAATTTTACAGTCTCCTTATTTTGCTCATTTGGCCCCTCGAAGATACATATCAGGGCATGAACTACAATACAAGCCTTACTTTATGTTAATGGCAGAATATCAGTTGGCCATAGAAAAAGAACTAGGCAAAAACCCTCTCACGCGACCCAATTCGAGCCTGAAGATTTTCCACTAGATGCGCAAGGAAGAGAAATCTATTAACCAGATTGGCGTAAAGATTTATTACAGGCATATCCAGAGATGATGAGTACTTGGGTCAAGGCACCAGTACATTTAAAGTACAACCCATGTTGGGGACCAGTGCCACCTCGCCGCTCCTGGAAAGCATTTGCAATTAAGGTACAAAACAACAAGCAATGCTAGGATTGGTTGAATTACCCGTACTTCACTCCACCCAAATGACCACCAATAGTTGAATACATGATGGCCCCGATTCGTCACTGGCTCCCTCGCTTAAAACATATGGACGATATTGTAGCGCATATGACGGTCAATATATTTGACATGATGCAAATGGTATTCAGAGTCTTCCGTCGCATGAAGGCACGACATGTGAACACCTCGGGTTTGGAGCATGGCAATTTTTGATCTTGCATATGACATGAGTACAACACCATCGCTCCGGGTATGTTACGCATGGCATTGTCGAATTAAATACTTACCGGCGTGCTACAAGCAAACCTTCAAAGAAATTTTCACAACCGATTTCTCGGAATATCATTCAGAAGTGTTCATCAGCAGACCCACGCATTTTCTTCAACTATTTGACTGTGAACAGATGGTATATTCCACGCACTATCGACTCCCACCATCCGATGAACCACAACCCATTGATTGGGAGAAACGCGAGGCAGATCTGGCCCGAGGCATTTGAATATCAGAGCACACGCTCACTCAAGACCTCCTACAAAATTACATCCGACAGACCGCACAACAAGGTTCTGTCGAGCACGACAGAAGCGAGAGGGAGGGGAGTGTTGGCATCAGCCAGAGGCATAGAAGATGTGGAAGCATGTAAAGATAGAGCATAATAAAGTAGCAGGGAGTCAGCCGAATCATTTTTCAAAGATTTATGTTTTACAAATACTTTTCAAAACCTCCAATAGTGATTTTCATCACTTTTGTACCATATGTAACATAGAAAAACCCTTTTTGTAATTTATAGCTCGATTTTGTGCAAGTCGAGGAGTCCTCGAGCTTGAGGAGCTTAGGTAGAATGAGCGTACCAATTTTGGTTATTTTTAGACACCGTTTACCCTTTCAAATAGTGCCTAGAACCTATTTTTTAACTATGCCGATCACGAGATGTGAAACCGGTCAAAACTAGTCTAGAATCTATAAAGAGAGCTAGAGACCTCATTTTTGAGGTTAGCTTGTTTGAGTAGAGAAGGGCTTAGAGCTATTTTGAGCTTGTAAGAGTGTTCTTGAGTAATAGAATTGATTTCCTACCTTCCATTGTGTCTTGCTTGTCTCTTCATTGTGTGTGTGTATTTGTGTGTGCATCTCTATGCTTCTCACCATCACTCTCACTTCATCTCACATTCACGATCTTCATATCACTCCTATCTCTTCCGCGGATTGACATTAAGGAGGTGGAGCTTCTTAACGTGGTTCTCACCATTGTGCTAGAGCAACAATTGGGTAGAAGGTTTATTAAGTATGTAAGTACTCTTTTTGGGAATTCCTACTCTAGGGTTGCTGTTAATGGGCACATTTTTGAACCCTTCAAGTTGGTGAGATCCATAAGGCAAGGTTGTCCTCTTGATCCCCTCGTGTTTTCTATAGCTAGTGATGCTTTGGGTTGGCTACTCAAGGATGCTTTTTTTGCTGGTCTTATTAAAGGTATTAACATCCCTAACTCCCCCTCCCCTTTGTGCTTCCCAATGTTTGTTGATGATACTAACGTTGTTCTGAATGCAAATGTCAATTCTCTTATAAAGTTTCTCGATTGTCTTTATATTTTTTGCCTTGCTAGTGGTTCTAAAGTAAATCATTTCAAAACTGGTTTTAAAGCTTCTAACAATTTGATTCCTGAAAATATTGTTAATCTTGGTTGTTTTCTTATAAAAGATGGTGAGATTTTTAGACTCCTAGTGATTCCTATGGGGTTTAATGTTTCCTTTGCTCAAAAATGGGATTCGTTTTATGAAAAGTTTAAAAAGAGTATGGCTCTATGGTGTGATGCTAACAGCTCCCTCCCCATTAGAACTTTTATTCTTAACCATTTCTTGCTTCTGAAACTTGTTTATTTTCTGTCATGTTGGTCTCCTTCCAAAAAGCAGCTCGGGCAAGTAATTAATCCGGCTAAACAATTTTTATGGGGTGGCTCTACTAACAACAAAAAAATTGCAAAAGTGACTTGGGATACCTTTTGTCTCCCTAAGGATCAAGGTGGTCTTGGCATTATGTGTCCCATGAAAATGGCTGACAATTTGGCTGCTAAGTGGATTTTTAGAAGCATTGGTTGCAATGAGATTTCGGCTCATTTGATCCTCAATAATGTTTCTAAATTTTACCAGACTGATTACAGGTCTTCGTCTAACATTAGGTTGTGGGATGTCATTTCTTGCCCTCACCCCATTTCCCCTATTGGGAGTCCCCTTGTTTGTAGGCTCTGGAATGCTTGGTTTAAAGCTAAAGATGTTTTTATCCCTCCTAGCAATTTGACGACTTTTTTTGGATTTTACCTGCAGTAGTCTCCTTGGCTAGGATGGTTGGCTCACTAGAATAATTGCAGCATACCTATCAAAGAGCATAAATGTCACAAGCTCTTCTTCTAATCTTGTAGAGACTTTATGATAAATGGAGAATTTATGGATGACCATGTCCTCTCTAATGTGACTAATACTTCTTTGTCTTGCTTGCAGGCATTGCTACATCACAAGGTAGTGCTTGAAGTCCTATTGAAACTCTGTACTTGGAAGGATCTCAAGCTTTGTAATGTTGGTGAATACATCTACATGAAATTCAAAAGGTCTAAAGGTTCTGTGGATGTCATCATTCCTAAGCTGAACAGAAAATGGAATGTTTGCTAGTCCCCCCATTAGTGATCTTAGAGATTTAAATCTCTATGGGTTTACCTTGAGAGCAGCAAGCATTCTTTTCTCCAATGGCTACTCATACATCAGGGATTGCGGGTAGGCCCCAGAGTAAGGAAATTTTTTATTGATGGAGGAAAATGTGCATTTTGTGGTTGGATGGAGGATTTTATTCACCTATTTTTTAAATGTGACCATGCTAAGTACTACTAGAGTCCTGTGGAAAATTATTTGCATAGTTCTAAGGCTACCAAGCTTCAAGTGTTGGATATCATGCTTGGGTGGTGCAAGAATCTGGACTTGTTGCTATGGAATACTTGGAGAGGCCATATTCTATGGGGCCATATGGTTAAGCACGAACAACAAGGCTTTTGGCCATGGGAAAAAGAACTTTCTCATTGCCCTCCTCAATACTCTAAGAAGTGCGGCCATGAAATGTATACAAAATATAGTCAGGCCCTCTTTGCCCCCCCCCATGAACTTCACTATATGATGTATAATTGTAAGTACACTATATGGAAATACCTGCTAGCTCAAGTGTACTCCCAACACAGATTTGCTATGCCCTCTTCTTTGTAATTCTTTTGCTTAGAGGTGCTACTGCCCTCTGCACTGATGTAATTTTCCTCCGTTAATACATATTTTCTTGTTCTTTCAAAAAAATGCAGAAGTGTTATCACTCCCATAACAACAAGTATCCTCCCTTGGATAATGATGATATTCTTATGAATGAAGTGAATAGAGTGCATAAATAGCTTCTTGAAAATATGACTCAAGATGATCCTAAAGAAGAGGAAACCCCTTTTGCACAAAATAAGGTTAATGATATTTAAGCTATAACCCATCAAGGCAACAAGGTTTTGATGTTCTTTTAGCTTCTGGTTTTCCTCTCACTGTTTTTATGGATTCTCTAAACCTAATTTCTCTCAATACCAAAGGTCTGACTGATCCTATCAAGGCTAAGATTTTGAACTGTTGGATCAAAAACCTCTCCAAGGGTCCAAAAATTCTCTGCATCCAAGAGCTGAAGCTAGGAGGATCCAAGCTCGGATCTCACTTAAAAATGGTAGATTCTCATTATGTTTGGCATTTTACAAATCATTTCTAGGGTAAAGGAGGTGTAGCACTAGGTATTAAGTCTAGGCTGAATCATCTTGTTAAAGATATTATTAAAAGTCCTTTAAACCAATGGATTGTAGTTTACATTGATGTTCCCTTTAACTTGTATCGCCAAAAAAGGGCAGAACTATTAAGCACATAAGACTAAGAAATCGAACATTTGCCTAACATTTGCAATGAGAAGTATCGAGAGAAAAGCATAGAACTATTGAACACATAAGATTGAAAAATCTAATAATCTTCCAAATTATTGATCTTTTTTATGTGAGGGGAAATGATCAGGTTGTTGATATTTTCACTAAAGCACTTGGAGCAGTAAAGGTGAAGAAGTTTGGGAAGATGCTTGACTTAGAGGACATGACGTTGAGCTTGTGTGGGAGTGTTGAGATATCAAGCTCAACATGTGATGATTGAGGATGCTTCTTCCTTAGCATTTATCCCTTTTGGTTTCCTCTTCGCCTCCTCATAAGCTAAGGCTCTTCAAAATTCAGATCCTCTACAAAATAGATAGAATGTTTGGTTACTAGATATGTATCATAGCCATACCTCTTTGACTTCTTCTTCTTCTTCTTAGTAGATTTTTTAATGGTTTATTAAGAGGATTCTACAACATCCCTCAACTTTTGCATCTTGTCCTTGCCTTTGGAGTTCCATGAGTTGATTTCCGTCCTAGGATCCTTTAAATCATTTTGCTACTTCATCAATGGTTCTATTCCTCCTCTTTGCTACTCCATTCTGTTCAGGTGTGTACCTCATAGTAATCTCTCTATTGATTCCTATCTTACAAGTATGAATCAAACTCATGGGAGAAGTATTCTCCCCCTCCATTAGACCTAAGTATTTATAGGGTTTTACCTATTTGATACTTCATAGGAGTTGAATGCTTCTTATAGCATATCCTTATGTTTCATAAAGTGCAAAATAGTCCATCCTATAAATGGCCCATAGTACATTGATCCGGAGATTGATGGTTCTCTGCCTTGTCCCCAAACATCTATGGACAAGCTCTAGAAGGCCCCAATGTATGTATCCTTTCTTGGTCAATGGTTCCCTATGTGATTTTCAAAATGGACATGCACTACACTTGTATATCATGTGTCGATAGAGATATTGTGTAGTCCAAGTAGACTCTAATATCTATTGATTTGTTTGAGGGATTGATTTGCCAATGTGAGCTAACCTCTTATGTCAAAGCTCTAGCTCTGATAAAGTTTGGGTGCCATAGTTGAACAAGGAAATATTCTTGGTGTCTTGGAGTTCAAATGTGAACAAGCTATCTCAACGAGCGTCCTTTGATCCTATGGCCTTGCACCAAGTAGTGAGTGGATGGATTGGGTAGGTTTTTTAATACTGTTTCCTATTCGAGAGGCTTTTCTTCAAGGATGTCTATCATAAACTTGGATGGGACATCCAACTTAAGATATGCATCAATGCAGATATCAAGGTGCCTCTTTGCGTTGAAGGAGTACATTGCACCTTCATAGATGAAGTCCTCCACATCTTCCCTAGAGGCCAACTGACGATCAGTGGGCATAACAATCTTGTAATAAATCCATAAAAGAAGTAGGGAAAATTGAGGAGTTCTATCTAGAGTGGATACGGTGAAGGTTTTGATCTATTAGGGACAAAATCTATGAACCTCTTGAAGATGCATAATGTTGTATCCCACACCTGCCAGGCACCAACATGCAAAGTTAAAAAACAAAACTAAAAGCATGTAGCTTACTGGGAGAAACTTAGACTAGATAACTATTGAGCCATGAGGAAACCACTCCTTATGGAACTATTGTCAGAGGAACTGTTATCCTCTTTAGTGCTTCTTGCTTCTCCAAAATTTCCTTCCGTGGGTAAAAAACTCGATTTTTAATCCCAAAATGTTGCAGAGATGCACCTTAGGTCTTATCCTTCAAAGTCAAACCCAAGCTATTAACCATCAACAGGACCACAACCCCTATTATATGTCAAAGCAAGAAAGGTTAAAGGAAAATTAGGAACCAAAATCAGCAACCAAAAAAGGTTGCTGATTGAACTATGGAGACTAGAGCCATTAAGACTCAAGAGTGCCAACTCGGCACTATATTTTTTGAGTTTTAGATTTTAATTTAAATTTTCTTGATAATCAAATGTAGTAATAAGTATATTGTAACGTGCAACGTGTATGTACGATATTTTTAATGGAGGTTAATTTTGTATCATGCATGCCCATTGCCTTTGCATGTGCATTGTAATTTGTATCGTCGTCATTGTTGATTCATGGCCAGTCTCCAGCAATGACTCGAAGAGCAAAATAGATGATAGATCAGAGAGTCCAGAGTCCGATTTAAAGTCACTCACTGCTCAATGCTTATTGCTCACTTGAAACTTGACACTCAGATTTGCATGATCCGTCAGCGACATTGAATGTACACTATAGTGTACAGTGCTCCAGCAATGACACACTACAATGACTACACTCTACTACTCATACAGTCATTCAATGTTCATTGCTACAACCTACAATGCTATCGCTTGCATCTTGCGAGCTCAAGCTTTGAATCAACTTGATCAACTTGACCTGTATTCTCAACCTTTGTACTCAACAAAGCAATAGTGTGTTACTTCTTGGTGCTCCATCTAATAATTGCACCCCCGAGTGAGAATAGAAAGCCACTAGTGGATCTTGTATCTGCAATACTGCCTGTGCAATCTACATCAGTGTATCCATGAACTTAGAAATTTACACCAACTTCATAAAACAATGCATAATCCAAAGTAGCAATCACATAACGTAGAGTGAACCTAGAGCATCTAAATGCGATTTCCTAGGAACCTGCATAAATTGACTTTCAAGTCCAACTGTGAAGCCTAGATGAGGCCTTGTAATTGTGAGATATATCAAACTTCCCATAATTTTCCTATACATAGTAGCAGTTATAAATGCTTCACGTGATGTAGTATCCAACTTTTTAAATTCTAATATAATAGCATAGAGATCGGCTTATAATCAGCCATACCATACTTTTGCAACATACTCAATGCATATTTCCTTTGCGACATCCATATACCTATTTCTTTATGTATTATTCAATGCCCAAAAAATAGTGCAACACATGAAGCTCCTTCATGTCAAATTCTTGCATAAGGATTTGCTTTAACTCTTTAATGCTTTCTTCATTGTCACCTCCAACAATCAAGTCATCAACATAAATAGTCACAATTAAGATGCCATCATCACCCTTCCTTGCATATAATGAATGAATTGCATCACATATAGAAAATCCAATGTTGGTTAGGTAATCAACAATCCTTGTATGCCAAGCACAAGGGGCTTGTTTAAGCCTATACAAAGCCTTTTGTAACCTACAAACATATTTTGTGTGCTTTCAATGTTCATATCCTTATGGGTGGTCCATGTTTACTTCTTCATGTAACTCACAATGTAAGAAATAATTATTCACATCCATCTAATGCAAAGTCCATCCTTTTGTTGTAGCTAATATAATGAGTGCTTTGATAGTAGATATTTTAGCTACAAGGCTAAACGTATCTTCATAATGAATGTCAAATGCCTAGCATATTTGTTTTGCTACCAATCCTACTTTACGCCTGCTTATGCTACCATCTGCATTGTGTTTTACCCTGTAAACCCACTTGGAGACTATGGGTATCTTTCCTTGTGACAATGGAACTAGCTTCCATGTTTCCTCTTCATAAAGTGCAACCATCTCCTTATCTCTTCCTTCAGACTAGCCCAATCAGCATCACTACATCCCTTTACCTGCAATTCTTCATCATATCTATAAAAAGAAGGCATGATTTGACTGTGTATTTCACATATCTGAGCACTCGTTTGGCTGAATTTAAATGTTCAATTGTTGGAGTTTGCATAAATTCAGAAAGAACTCTAACAATATAGTGCAGATCTAGTCTTGTGATTGTAGCATAGATCAATGAATCTATAATACTTCTGTATGTAGTTACATCATGTAGCTTTTCTCCATCATTTGAGCATAGCTTCACATTTGTGTCCATAGGTTGAGTGAGTGGTTTGCATTCACTCATTCCAAATCTGAAAAGAACATCCAAGAGGTACTTTCTTTGCATCAAGTAGATGTCATATTTCCCATAGACTATCTCAATGCCTAAAAAATATTTTAGCTCACCAAGATGTGAAATTTTAAACTCCTTACCGATTTTTCTTTTTATCTCTTGTACTTCTGTAACATTACTTCCTATTATGATGCAATCACCAACATATATGTAGATGTATACCTGCTTGCCATCTTCTTTCTTCATGTAGAGAGAAGGATCTACACTACTTGGACTATACCCACACCTTGTGAGGTACTCAACCAATCTTTGGTTCCAAGCACGTGGTGCTTGCTTTAGACCATACAAAGCTTTCTTCAATCTACAAACAAAATTTGGACGCTTTTTATCTTCAAATCCAATCGGTTGACTCATGTATACCTCTTCTTGAAGTTCTCCATTCAGAAAAACATTTTTTATTTCAACTTGTTACAATGGCCATCTCCTTGTTGCACTCACTCTAATCAAGGTTCAAATTGTTCCCATCTTTGCAACCAGGCTGAAAGTCTCTTCATAGTCAATTTTGTGAGTCTACGTGAATCCTTTTGCTACTAGTCTAGCTTTATGCCTAGCTAGAGAACCATCCGCATTTATCTTTATTTTAAACATCCATTTATTTGGAACAATCTTCATACCTCTAGCCTTTGGAACTAGCTCCCATGTGTGATTTTCCTTAAGAGCTTTTATCTCTTCTTGCATAGCATGCTGCCATTCTTTTTGTGTACATGCTTCTTCATATGCATTCGATTCTTTGTCTTTGACCACCTCTGTCATATATGCAAAATGCTTTGTAATAAAACTATCATAGCTCAGCTTTTGAATTGAATACCTTGCTCTTGAAGTTCTCCTTATATTTCCTTCTAATATTGTTTCTTCAACTGGTTCACGCTTACCTTTGGTGTAATCACCTCTTCATACTCTTCTTCACTTGCATTTGAATCACTATTTTGGGTAGCAATTTTAGCTTCAATTCTTTCATAACCTGATGTTGGTGATGAGGAATAACTCCTTTTAACAAGAACTTTCTCCAAACATTCTTCCTCTTCCTTCTTCTTTCAAAGCTAGAATATAAAGAGAAACTGATAAAGGAAATATAGGAATAACTGAAATAGGAATACCTATAGATATGACTCTGTATTCTTTCATATGTGGCTGAAAATAAGTCTTCATGTTTCATCACCCCTGGATAATTTAATACTAGTATCCAAAATTCTTCAAATATATCAGACTTTATGAAATTTGGAACGTCTTCCTTTTTTCCATAAATCTGATCTTTAGTGACCAATACCTATATCTAAAACAAAAATCTCTTAACCCTTTTTATTAGCACTGTGTAGTTGCTAATAGATTCCACTGTATCTTCCTCAGCTTTCCATATTAAAGAATAAGGTTAGTTGATCCATTACATGATAACGAAAAAACCTTGCTGAAAGCATTATAAGATTCATAACCTTCTGCAACATAACAAGTATCTTCTTCTATTTCTCTATAACACAAATCTGATAGAATCTAGATCTTTGACTTACTTCTTCCAATGTTAAGAACTTTTCAAACAAAGGATAAACAAATGACTCATAAATACTTAAGATCTTCAAGATCTATCTAGATCTTACAAAATCATACGAGATCATCCAAGATCAATGATCTCTCCAACAAAATACATGTTTAGAATCTGCTCTCATCAAACCGTCATGGCTGAATGTTTGATTTGTTCCCTAATGTCTCTAAGTGTCCATGCTTCGCACATAAAGTTGTAAAAACTTTTCTTTAACCAAATCCTTCTCAAGAATCAGAAACTTCTACTTGAAACATAAGTGGAAAAACTTCTCACCTTGAGAACTCCAAAAGCTGCAAGTTGATACTTCATATTTTCATATTCTACCCGGGTGAAATGTGAAAATATTTGCTTGACTTTATTTTGGCTAACTCCACTTCTCAATCAAGTGATAGAATCTGAATTGGAACACCTTTTTGAATACAAGCATGTATACAAAAATCAAGACAATCATAGAAAGTAGATTCTCCAACTGACTGGTACATCAAAAATCTAAAATTTCTGAAGTTTTTTGAAAATAGTGAATATGAGGTAACCTTTTCAAAAACAAAACCTCAACCCAAGTCTTCAACATCTCCTACAAAAAACTCTTTTACCTCAAGAGTTAGATAAAGAAGAAATATACTTCTCTACAACTTGTCATATACCGAGTAGCTCTGAATTGGGACTTCATGAATTCCTTGAGGGAATATATAGCTTCTTGCTCAAAATCTTCAACTTATATATAACGCATACATATATTAGTCTAAACATACAAGTTGTCTTCAAAATATGATGCTTTTCTTCCTCTCAATGAAATTCTTTGTCAAATCTACTAAATCATGACCAAGGATAATGCAAAACTAGAAACTGCTTCTTCTTTAAACTATTTTTTTCACAAGATGTTCTCGTAGACTTGTCTTTGGATGTAGAGGATAAAGTAGGAAAGTTATATGGAAAAGATATGAGTAAAAGGATGTATTAATTTCCCTTTGGAATTGTTGGACTTTCTTCTTTTGCATCTTTCTTCCACCAGATGATGTCAACATCTTCAAACTTCTCTTCCATACCTTTTGTTTTCTTCATTTTGAAATAGCAAGCACTCTTGACTTCTTCAAATGAACTTTTTCTATTCCTCTAGTGCTAAGAGTAAGAGACAAAAAACAAACATGTTATACAAATGGAAGTGAATATAGAATCATGTTTTACTATCTCCTCATATCTCTGAATCAAAAATCTACTTCAAATGTGATTGATATGTCTGAATTGACCAACCTTTTGGCTGAGTGATGAATTACCTTTCTAGAGTTACCTCTCTAGATACCAAGATCACATTTTGTATCTAGATAAAAACCTTCCAACCAAGTTACAACAGAAGATTGGCTGAAAACAAAAATGATGTGCTCTCCAAATTTGTCTTCTTAGATGAGCTTTCTTGCCATGAAAGAGATCTCTTAAAACTCTCTAGAAAAACCTCTAGATACCTATTTTGATGTAGCTAATGCTTTAACTGTGGATTGAATCCATGCTTGAACATCTTTGTATGCTCGGACCACTAATTTCTAGGCTGTCTTGAAATCTACCTTCATATCTCCTTTCTACCTCTGTTGGAAATTTAGTAGGCCATTAACTTAATACCACAGGTCCAAGTTCCATAGGTCTAGGATCTATAGCACAAATTCTAGCAATCTTCCAATATTGAAAAAACATGAACATACCACATTTAATCATACAAATGATGAGACAAAGATAGAGAAAGATTAGACATGTGTAAAGTGTTACGTAACCCACTACTTACTCACACTATCATATATACAAATGTTAATTTACAATGTGGGAGTCAAAATCTCAACCACTCTATGTGAACAGAAATAGCTAGATGAGTGAATGTACAAATGAAACAAACATATTCAGATGTATGGATAGAAATCTCAATATATATGAGATGTGTTACCTAATAGTTTGTAGAAGAGTGAATATGAGTGACAAAAAGAGGAAGGATGAGTCTAAAATAGTTAATGAGCAAACTATCATCTGAACTTAGGCTATGGAAGACCCTAAGTTAGATACATGTGTGAAAGATCACATACTTACAAAAGTAGCAAAGAATGCTAACAAGTTTGCTGCCTCAAACTCATATGAACATACCTTCTCAAACACATCATCCAAATATGCATAAAGCATACATGTACTGATTCTCTTGTACCTATGCTGAATAGGACTCCTCTTGATATGGATGCCACTGCCTCCATAAACTCCAAGTAGTACCTATGTGCATAAAGAGAACATGAACCTGAATTCTTAACATAAGATGTAAATCTTATGTTAGCCACCATCCAATCTCTTTGAAATAACCCGAAATCATCATGTAGAAGACAATCTTCAAATACATCATGCGGATGGTTGATCCACACCACCAAACTGCTGATGGGTAAGTCCTCTCCATAAGCAAGAGTGTGAGCACACTCTTCTTCTCCAAGAAGAACTCCATAGCCGCTCCTCAACATGCTCCAAGATAGCAACATGGATGCCCCATGTGCTAAGAAGCACCACCTCTATTGAGGTACCAAAGCTTCCAAAGCTTGTGTTGAAATAGGTGTTGGATACCTTGAAGTGACCCCAAACATGTTCTTATATAGTATAGCTTCCTCGAAATAAAGCACTCCCAAAAGCTCTACAACAAAGCACTAAAATGTGATCATCACTTCGTAACTTAATCGGAAAAACATCCATCGTCTGTTCGTTGTTCACGGGTATTGAACCCTGGTGGGTTTGAGGAGAGGCACTTGTCTTATCCATGGTGCCCCGTGCCTTTGATGGTAGAAGAAATCTTAATCAAAGCTACACATGTTGTACTTACTGAGCAAGATGGACTAATGGGACATTGAAACGACAAACACTACATCTCTAGAAACCTTTAAGTCCTTTATATTAGGATTGTAGCACCCGTAACCTTTTTGATCCATAGCATAACCAATAAACATACATCTTTCAGCCCTTGCATCCATCTCACCTCTCAACTCTTGTGGCACATGTGTGCAACATACACAACCAAAGATTTTAATGTGTGAAAGGTCTGGTTACCTTCCACTCCATGCCTCCTCAAGTGTCGTGTCTTGTACCCCTGATGTGGGACACCTATTCATCAAGTACACGATAGTAGATACAACATTTGCCCAATATGTTAAAGGCACAATCATTTAAGTTAACATATGCCTAGCAAATTCAACAATATACCTATTCTTCCTCTCTGCCACCCCATTTTGATGGGAAGTATACATGTAAGTGATTTGTCTCCTTATCTCTTGGTCCTACAAGAAATCACAAAAGGCATAAGAGAAGTATTCTCCCCCTCCATCTAAACTTAGGGTTTTAATGTAGCAACCTCTCTCCTTCTCAACTTGTGCCTTGAATCTTTTGAGCACATCAAACACATCTGATTTTTTCTTTATACAATACAACCATATTTTTCTTGAGTAGTCATCTATGAAGGTTACAAAGTACCTGTTACCTGCAGCAGAAGGCTCTTTGGTTAGACCCCACACATCTGTGTGCACAAGCTCTAACACACCATGTGCTACATATCCACTCTTCTTGAAGGGTTGCGTAGTAGGCTTGCCTAGTTGACAAGATTCACACATCTCATGCAACATTTGTAATGCAAAATGTGGTAAAACTCTTACCAATTGCCTCTTCTCCATGTCTTTCAACCTTTGAATGTTGATGTGACCACACCTTTTGTGCCACAAATCCAAGTCTCCAATATTCTTGTCTCCATAGTTTATGAACACTGCCTTATTGCTTTGTCCTTTGCCAATGTCAAGACTAAACATCATCCCTTCCTTCTTTCCTTTTGCTATCAGCTCATAGAAATTTCTTGGGTCTTCAATAATACATCCTTTGTGGTTGAACTTTACTTGGTATTGCCTTTCAGCCATCTGTCTAACAGAGATTCAGTTCTTTATAATAGTAGAAACATGCAATACCTCAGATAGTCCTCTTGCTTTGTGGTTGCCTTCAAGCTTCACATCTCCCATTTGTTTTATCTCATGCTTTGTGTTGCCTCCTATCTCCACAAATCCTCTTTGCTTGGGTGCTTGAAGATTGCTGAAGTACTCCTATTTACCTTACATGTGATTACCAGAAACACTATCTATATACCACACCTCATCATGTGGTTGACCTTCACTACTATGATTCATAGCTAATAAATGATCATTTCTGAATTGGTTGAGGAGTTAGCATAATTACCTTGCCCTTTTTAATTGTTCCCACCTTTAGTTTGCCAACAATCTTTGGCATAGTGTCCTTGCTTCCCACAATTGAAGAATCCATTTGAGTTGGAGTAGCCTCTACCTCAATATCTTCCTCCTCTACCTCTTCCTCTTGATGAATGACCTCCATCTTGGCTTGATTGACTCTGTTAATATATTTTCTTGGCTTTTTGGTAGTTTCTTATACCTCTTCATCTTTGAACCACCTCGGTTGCCTTTGCCTCTTCCTTATTTGCTTGATAGAAGAGTTGTTCTTGACTACCCTTTGACTTGTTTCCTCCATGGTTGATCTCTTTAGTCACCATAAGACAAGTAAGTTTCTCAAAATCTAGTAATCAATCCCTTACATATATAGATGTTGTGAATGCCTTCCATTTATCATCTTCTCTAAGCCTATTAACTGTGTGGGCAACTAGGTCATCATCATCTACCACACATCCTACTGAACCAAGTGCATCAAAAATCTCTTTTACTTTCAGTATGAAGTTATTAATACTCTAATTAGACTCATTCTTGAGCTAAATTTTTCTAACCTTTCTAGAGGTAGAGTAAAACCTTTCTAAACACTCCCAAACCTTCTTGGATGTATCTAGGGCTTGGATATGTCTGTCATGGAGTTGCTTATGTGTTGAGATACAATAAAGATCACTCTCATATCCCTTTCTTCCAACTTTCTAATAGCTCTCCTTTGATTCACACTATGTTTATGTGGATATGTGTATGGCTTTACCTTAGTACCACTAACCAACCCCCAAAGACTCTTTACCATGAGGAAGTTAGAGATTCTAAACTTCCAAGGTTGGTAGTTTCTCTTTTCAAGATTCTCAATCAGCATATTATAGTCTCCCATTGTATATGAGACTATGAACTAGCTCCTAATCCCTCCTTAGATTGTGATAGATGTGAGAAAAAGTGATATGTTACCTTCCCACAAGAGTCTCCACTTCTCTTGAACCTTTGATGATGATAGAAGCTCTGCCATGCTTCAAGCTTCTCAATCAGCATACTATAGTCTCCCATTGTGTATGAGATTATGAACTGGCTCCTAATCCCTCCTTGGATTGTGATAGATGTGAGCAAAAGTGATATGTTACCTTCCCACAAGAGTCTCCACTTCTCTTGAACCTTTGATAATGATAGAAGCTCCATCTTTGCTTCACTCCTTGGCTATCAAGCAACTTCAAGGCCTCCTCTTGATGTCCTCAATGCTCAATGTTGATCTCTCATACCATTGATTGAGTATATCCACTCCTAATTGGAGCAAAAGAATGATAGGCCCTTCCTAGGATCAAACATTTCATTACCATAGTCCACCAAAAATTGAATTGCTCTCTTGATCTCAATACGGGACCTATGAACTTTTTGCATACTACAAATAGATAGTATGGCCATTTCAACAAGCCAAAGATCAATCTATTTGCAGAATGTGAGGCATTCCAACCTCCTTCCACAAGAGAGACCCAAAATTATCCAAATAGGACCTTCCAACACACAGACACTTGGGAATATGCAAATATCAAACTAGAGGGCTTTCAAGGTCAACATAATCAAGGGAATTGAACACTTAATAGTAATATTATATCCAAAAGGAAGCTTGCAATCATAGGAACAAAATGAGGTATTTCACAAATGAATCTCACAACTACACAAAGAGATATGGGTGATCACTTCTTATGAGGAAATTCGAGCAAGAAAGGGACTTGCTTAAGCTAGGGGCTAGCTTAGAGTTGGAGTAAACACTCCTAATTCAAGTGCTCAAATGGTAGAGGATTTGGCCACAAGTTTTCTCCATGTGTTTGCTTATATAACGCTCAACAAGGTAGTTGTAAGTTTGAATTCAAAAATGCCCTCCAAATATCCACTTTTCTTTTGGCAATTAGTTGACTAATGAGCTGAGAAAGCTCGTGGGAAACTGGTTGTATATCCCACAAAAAAGTGTGGCACATGTGTGTAACGTACACAACCAAAGTTTCTAATGTGTGAAAGGTCTGGTTTCCTTCCACTCCATGCCTCCTCAAGTGTCATGTCATGTACCTCTCATGTGGGACACCTTTCATCGAGTACAGAGTAGTAGATACAACATCTACCCAATATCTTAAAGACCGTCATTCATTTCATTTAACATACTCCTAGCAATTTCAACAATATACCTATTCTTCCTCTCTACCACCCCATTTTGTTAAGGAGTATACCTATAAGTGATTTGCGTCCTTATCCCTTGGTCCTACAAGAAATCAAAAAAGGCATGGGAGAAGTATTCTTCCCCTCCATTTGAACTTAGGGTTTTGATGTAGCAACATGTCTCCTTTTCAACTTGTGCCTTGAATCTTTTGAACACATCAAACACATCTGATTTTTTCTTTATACAATACAACCATACTTTTCTTGAGTAGTCATCTATGAAGGTTACAAAGTACCTTGTTACTTGCAAGAGAGGGCTCTTTGGTTGGATCCCACACATCTATGTGCACAAGATCTAACACACCATGTGCCACATGTCCACTCTTCTTGAAGGGCTACATAGTAGACTTGCCTAGTTCACAAGCTTCACACATCGCATGCAACATTTGTAATGCAAAATGTGGTAAACCTCTTACCAATTGCCTCTTCTCCATATCTTTCAACCTTTGAATGTTGATGTGACCACACCTTTTGTGCCACAAATACAAGTCTCCAATATTCTTGTCTCCATAGGTGATGAACACTGCCTTATTACTTTGTCCTTTGTCAATGTCAAGAGTCAACATCCTCCCTTCCTTCTTTCCTTTTGCTATCAGCTCATAGCCATTCCTTGGGTCTTCAATAATGCATCCTTTGTGGTTGAACTTTACTTGGTATCCCATTTCAACCATCTCTCCAACAGAGATTAAGTTCTTTATAATAGTAGGAACATGAAATACCTCAAATAGTCCTCTTGCTTTGTGGTTGCCTTCAAGCTTTGTTGGTGCATTTCAAGCCTTCACACATTGGCTTGGAACATTGGAGCCTTGGAAGACTTGGCTTGGATATCAATCTTGAAGACCACTCATGAAGCTTGAACCCTTGAAGGATATATCTACATGGAACAATGATCATAGGAACCAATGCCTATTGGTTATTACCATTTTACTCATTTGTAAAATTCATTGTGACTTGGAATAGTTTGTAATCACACCTACTTGAGAAAAGTCGTGGAAAAGTAGATGATTTGATTGAGGGAATATCTCCTTGGATTTAGATTCTAGATTGAAGGGAGCCAAAACTTGAATTCAAAATTCAAACTCTTACAAAACTCTTATAAAAAGCTATGTAAAAATGTCGCGGGTACAGACTCTCTTCCCGAGGCAATTCTAAGTCAATCTTTGAGTGTGTGAGAGCTACACCATAGCCTACACCTCTGAGTACCATTGAGCATCACATTCTATGCCAATGGGAATGTACAATCATTAGATTTAATCAATATACTTACATTCATAATTTCTGGTTTCTCTGAGTGATTACCTTCAACTCTGTCAACTTCAACAGGGCATATCTCAAGATCTACTGAACCACATTGGATGATTCAAAGTGCATTGGATTCAGCTCAAAGTCTACTATACACCTACAAAGTTTCAAGGCCATTGGATCTACCATCCCAGAGAAATCTCAGTCGGGGTGCTCACTGGTCTGTGACTGTAAGTCTCCTAAAAAGTCGGGGGTACACCTTATTTTGCTAAAGTGATTTCTCAGAGTATAGTTTATCATTTCCATTCATTCCACTTGCAAATGGAAGCTTACTAAGCTAATAGAATATCTCTAGAAGGAATTTCGCTAATTGTAACTACATTGGACACACTGAGCATAACTCTGAGCAGGTGTCTATACCAAAATAGCAAATTTTTCAGGATTTTGAAGTCACAAGTAGTCAATCTTGATTTGATCATTACTCATAACATTTGCAAAGCACATATATGATTTCTTGGTATCATTTGGAAGCTCAAGGAGTCTACTAAGCATATCTGGAGTCAAAGGAGGGCAGGTGTGAAGCAGGTTTTGCAGCATCAACTGATCTTCTGAGTGCATCCAACCATCACTCCCAACAGTGGTATCAGAGCATATAAGGTAATCATGGGTGATGGTTTCCCTTCCTTCATTGACAAATTAGACAGGAACAACTACCAAGCTTGGTCTCTAAGGATGAAGACCTATCTACAAGGAAGGAGCTTGTTTGGATACATATCAGGAGATGAGGAATTGCCCTCATTCAAGACTAGAGGCCTACCTACAAAGGATGAACATGAGAGGCTCAATCAATGGTGTGCAAAAGATGCTTTGGCAAGGTCTTATCTCTTAAACTCTATATCTGACTTTCTTTTACCTCATGTAAGGAATTGTAAGACTTCCCAAGAGACTTGGGAAACCTTGTCAACATATTTTTCATCAAGCACAAGGGCTAGAAAGAATCAGCTATGGATTGAGTTTACAACTCTTAGGAAGGAATCAAAACAATGTGTCTCAGATTTTGTCACCAAAGTCAAGGATATTGCAGACCAACTTGCAAGTGTTGGAGAAGAGATTGAGGAAGAGCAAATAGTCAGACAAGTGATCAATGGACTAAAGGCAGATGACAAGTGGGAGAGCTTTACCACAGCAATAGACTTATACATGGACATCCAAGCACCTGATCTAACAACTCTGATTGGACAACTTTTTACACATGAAGCAAAGATCACAAAGAATGGAGAGCAATCAAAAGGTAACAATCCCTCTGCCCTATATACTGATAAGAAGGTAAAAGATAAAAGTAAAAGCAAGAAGGTTGATGAAGAATGTTCTACCTCCCAAGCAAACTATGCAGGGAGAGGTAGATCTTCTAGAGGTAGGGGCAGAGGAGGTAAGTCAGGTAGGGGGAGACCCTACAATCAATCTCCATGCAATATCTGTGGCTTGTCTAACCATACCACAGATGAATGCTACAAAAACTACAAGAACCAAAGAGGAAGAGGTCACCAAAGAGGAGGATACTCTCAAGGCAGAGGCAGATTCAACCAATCTCAAGACTACCATGGCTACAACAATAATTATAACAACAACTACAATCACAATGGCAACTATCAAGGTGGATACAGAAATAGGAAAGACTACAACAATTATGCAGAGGAGCAAGATGATTCCTTGTTGATCATGAACATGACATCTAAGTCAGGTATCAATGATGATCATTTGTTCTATATTGATTCAGGTTGCTCTAACCATGTAGCTGGAAATGTTGCCTTACTCTTTGATTTGGAAGAACCCAAAGGCAAGCATCAAGTACAGACAGGTGATGACACTAAACATTCAGTTGTAAAAGTGGGCAATGTCAAAACTAGTGATGGTAATCAGCATCTATTAAGCAGAGTGTTGTATGTTCCAACAATCACCAAGAATCTGATGAGTGTAGGTCAGATTGTGGAAAAAGGTCTACAGGTCAGGTTCACTCAACATGGTGCATATGTGGAGGATCCAAGACATGGATTCAGAAGGATAGCCAAGGGAGAAAAAACAGGTAGATTGTTTACCTTTGAACTTGAAGACACTAAGAGTATTGCTTTGTATAACTATAAGGATCAAACACTATCAGAATTGGAGATTTGGCACAAGAGATTAGGTCACATTGGAGAGAGGACCTTAAAGCAAATGAGTAGGGATCAATGTGTGCTTGGGATACCTAATGTATCCAAGCAACACATGATATACAAATGTGGGGCTTGTCAATTTGGTAAGTCACACAGATTGCCCTATACCAAGAAAGGTTTTATGCATGAAGATTATCTGGAATTGGTGCATACAGATGTTTGGGGACCTAGCAAGGAGCCATCCATATCTGGATCAAGGTACTATGTGTCCTTCATTGATGACTATAGCAGGTGGACTGTCTTATACTTCATGAAACATAAAGATGAAGTATTTAATTGTTTCAAAAGGTATCTTGCATTAGTTGAAAATCAAACAGGTAGACATTTGAAGAAACTAAGGTCAGATGGTGGTGGAGAATACTTCTCAAATGACTTTGAAGAATTCTTGCAGGAAAGAGGCATCAAGAGGGAGATTACTACAAGGTACTCACCTGAACAAAATGGAGTAGCTGAAAGGAGGAATAGACTCATTGTAGAGACAGCTAGGTCTATGCTAAATGAAAAGAAATTGCCAAACTATCTTTGGGCAGAGAGTGTATCTACTGCCACATATTTAATTAACAGGTTGCCATCAAAGACACTTGATGGAATGACACCCTATGAGGCTTGGCATGGTAAGAGACCATCTCTAGATCATTGCAAAATCTTTGGATGTGTAGCATATGTGCATATTCCCTCACAGATAAGGGGAAAGCTAGACCCTAAAGCTGAAAAATGTATCTTCATTGGTTATGATTTGAATCAGAAGGGATACAGATTCTACAACCCCTCAAACAAAGGCTTCAAGGTAAGCAGAGATGTCATCTTTGATGAAAATGATTCATGGTTTGAAAATGAGTGCAGGAAAGTTAGTCTACCTTATGACATAGAAGAAGATTTTCCCAAACTTATCAGGCAAGAACCAATTCAGAAAGAAGACACAAGCTCAGATGATGAAGACACCATCAACATTGAAGAGTTCAAGGCTTGGAAATCTAAAGGGAAGATGAAGATGAAGCAACTAGAAGATAATCCAGAATCCTCAACTCAAGCTATGAGGAGATCTCAAAGAGAAAAGAAAAAGCCTATTAGGTATGGGTATGATACTTCACTTGTAACCAAGCACTCTGTATATCTTGCAAAGGATCTCTTGAATGAAGAACCAGGTACATTTGAAGAAGCAATTACTAAACCAGAATGGAAGGAAGCAATGGATGAAGAAATGGAGGCTCTCAAGGAGAGTGATACTTGGGACTTGGTACCCAAGAAAGACTCCATGAAGGTGATAGGATCCAGATGGATCTACAAACTCAAGAGGAACTCAGATGGTACAATAAACAGGTATAAAGCTAGGTTGGTAGCCAAGGGTTTTGCACAAACCCAAGGCATTGATTATGAGGAGACATTTTCTCCTGTGGCCAAGATGCCAACTATCAGAGTTATGGTGAGTGTAGCTGCATCCAAGAATTGGAACATGTACCAATTGGATGTGAAGAATGCATTCTTGAATGGATGGATATCTGAAGAAGTCTACATGTCACAACCACCTGGCTATGAAGATCCCAATAAGGTAAATCATGTTTGTAAATTGAAGAAGGCTCTATATGGATTGAAGCAGGCACCTAGAGCATGGAATTACAGGTTGACAACCTATCTCCTAGACCAAGGATTCATAATGAGTAAAGCAGATACTTCATTGTTTATCAAAAGGAACAATTCAGAGGTAATATATTTGTGTGTCTATGTTGATGACATCATTATTACAGGAAATGATGTTCAGGGAATAAGACACATCAAAGGACAGATGATGAAGGAATTCAAGATCAATGAACTTGGATTATTAAAGTACTTTCTAGGACTTGAATTGGTGTATACAAATTCAGGTATCTTTATTACTCAGAAGAAGTACATTCAGGACATGGTCAAGAAGTTTAATTTGCAGGAAGCTAAAGTTTCAAGCACTCCTATGGAGGTCAATCACAAACTCAGTGCTCATGAAGGGGAAGAACTCCAAGACATTACAGGTTACCAAAGTTTGGTAGGTAGTCTGAATTATGCTACCTTAACCAGGATTGATATATCATATGGTGTTAGTGTACTTAGCCAATTTATGCACAAACCAAGAGTACCTCATTTGGAGGCAGCAAAGAAGATAGTAAAGTACTTAAAGGGAACACAAAATCATGGTTTATACTTTCCATATTCATCAGACATTGATATTAAGGTATATTTAGATGCAGATTGGGCAGGTTGCAAGGATGACAGGAGAAGCACATCTGGTTACATATGTTTTGCAGGTGATAAACCAATTTCTTGGTCATCGAAGAAACAACCTACAGTAGCTTTGTCATCTACTGAGGCAGAATATAGAGGGCTAGCAAATGCCACTCAAGAAGCTATATGGTTGAAGCTTTTATATTCAGAATTGGGCCTATACACAAGGCCACCAATCATATTTGGTGATAACACAAGTTCTCTTCACCTTGCAGCTAATCCAATTTATCATGCTAGGACAAAACACATAGAGGTTCACTACCACTATGTGAGGGAGAAGTTACTTAGCAAAGAAATTCAATTGTCATATGTGTCTACTAATATGCAATGTGCAGATTTGCTTACAAAAGCTCTGGATGGAAGCAAGCTATGCAGATTTAAATCCATGATTGGATTGCAGGAAGTAATTGAAGACTAGAGATGAAGACTTGAGCCAAAGTGTTTGGCTTGAGGGGGAGCTGTTGGTGCATTTCAAGCCTTCACACATTGGCTTGGAACATTGGAGCCTTGGAAGACTTGGCTTGGATATCAATCTTGAAGACCACTCATGAAGCTTGAACCCTTGAAGGATATATCTACATGGAACAATGATCATAGGAACCAATGCCTATTGGTTATTACCATTTTACTCATTTGTAAAAGTCATTGTGACTTGGAATAGTTTGTAATCACACCTACTTGAGAAAAGTCGTGGAAAAGTAGATGATTTGATTGAGGGAATATCTCCTTGGATTTAGATTCTAGATTGAAGGGAGCCAAAACTTGAATTCAAAATTCAAACTCTTACAAAACTCTTATAAAAAGCTATGTAAAAATGTCGCGGGTACAGACTCTCTTCCCGAGGCAATTCTGAGTCAATCTTTGAGTGTGTGAGAGCTACACCATAGCCTACACCTCTGAGTACCATTGAGCATCACATTCTATGCCAATGGGAATGTACAATCATTAGATTTAATCAATATACTTACATTCATAATTTCTGGTTTCTCTGAGTGATTACCTTCAACTCTGTCAACTTCAATAGGGCATATCTCAAGATCTACTGAACCCAATTGGATGATTCAAAGTGCATTGGATTCAGCTCAAAGTCTACTATACACCTACAAAGTTTCAAGGCCATTGGATCTACCAACACAGAGAAATCTCAGTCGGGGTGCTCACTGGTCTGTGACTGTAAGTCTCCTAAAAAGTCGGGGGTACACCTTATTTTGCTAAAGTGATTTCTCAGAGTATAGTTTATCATTTCCATTCATTCCACTTGCAAATGGAAGCTTACTAAGCTAATAGAATATCTCTAGAAGGAATTTTGCTAATTGTAACTACACTGGACACACTGAGCATAACTCTGAGCAGGTGTCTATACCAAAATAGCAAGTTTTTCAGGATTTTGAAGTCACAAGTAGTCTGTCTTGATTTGATCATTACTCATAACATTTGCAAAGCACATATATGATTTCTTGGTATCATTTGGAAGCTCAAGGAGTCTACTAAGCATATCTGGAGTCAAAGGAGGGCAGGTGTGAAGCAGGTTTTGCAGCATCAACTGATCTTCTGAGTGCATCCAACCATCACTCCCAACAAGCTTCACATCTCCCATTTGTTGTATCTCATGCTCTGTGTTGTCTCCTCTCTCCACAAAGCCTCCTTGCTTGGTTGCTAAAAGATTGCTGAAGTAATTCTCTTTACCTCACATGTGATTACACAACCACTATCTACATACCACACCTCATCATCTTGTTTACATTCACTACTAGGCTTCATAGCTAATAAATGCTCATTTTCTGAATTGTTTGAGGAGTTAGCATAAGTACCTTGCCTTTTGTAATTGTTCCCATCTTTCTTTTGCCAACAATCTTTGGCATAGTGTTCTTGCTTCCCACAATTGAAGCATCCATTTGAGTTGGAGTAGCCTCTACCTCATTATCTTGCTCCTTTACCTCTTCCTCTTCCTCTTCCTGTTGATGATTGACCTTCATCTTGGCTTGATGGACTCTCTTGATAGCTTTTGTTCGCTTTTTGTTAGTTTCTTATACCTCTCCTTCTTGAACCACCTCGGTTGCCTTTGCGTCTTCCTTGTTTGCATGCATAGAAGAGTTGGTCTTGGCTGCCCTTTGACTTGTTGCCTCCATGGTTGAGCTCCTTAGTCACCATAAGAGAAGTAAGTTTCTCAAAATCTAGTAATCAATCCCTTACATACACAAAGGTTGTGAACGCCTTCCATTTATCATCTTCTCTAAGCCCATTAAGTGTGTCGGCAACTAGGTCATCATCATCTACCACACATCCTATTGAACCAAGTGAATTAGAAATCTCTTTTACTTTGAGTATGAAGTCATTAGTACTCTGATTTGGTTACTTCTGAAGGTTTTTGAGCTCATTCTTGAGCCAAGTTTTTCTAACCTTTGTAGAGGTAGAGTGAAGATCACTCTCCTATCCTCCTATCCCATTCTTCCCACTTTCTAATGGCTCTCCTTTGATTCACAGTAGGTGTATATGGATCTATTTATGGCTTTACCTCTGTACCACTAACCAACCCCCAAAGACCCTTTCCCATGTGCAAGGTAGAGATTCTAAACTTCCAAGGTTGGTAATTGCTATTTTCAAGCTTCTCAATCTACGTATGATAGTCTCCCATTGGGTATGAGACTATAAAGTGGCTTCTAATCCCTCCTTGGATTGTGATAGATGTGAGAAAAAATCATATGTTACCTTCCCACAAGAGCCTCCATGTTGGTAGTAGTCAGGGCACTCCAGGACTTACAAGACAAGGAAGCCAACGAAAAGATTCATAGCAAAGAGAAGGACCAAGTAGGCAAAGCAATCAATGCAGATTTGGAAAATAGGCCCTATAATTTTTCATAAAGCAATATTTATCAAATAGTGATTTTAATCACTTCTCACCATTGTAAATACCATTTTTTGTTATTCCTACTCCATTTTGTGCAAGATGAGGAGTCCTTAAGCTTGAGGAGTATTAGAAGTAGCTACATACCAATTTTCATAATTTGTAGACTTCGTTTGAGCCTTCAAATAAGCCGTGGAACTTAATTTTTAACTAGGTCAAACACTAGGTCTCGATAGGGCCAAAAGCTAGTCAAAAACTATAAAAAGAGCTAGAGAGCTCATTTTGAAGGTTAGCTTGTGGTAGATTTGAACTCTGTATGAGAACTCTTTTGTAAGGTAAGTTACTCCTTTGTTCCTCTCTTTGTTCTTGCCTTGTGTGCTCATCTGTGTATATGTGTGTGCATGTTTGTGTGCTTCTCACTCACATGCTTTGTGCCATCACTTGCTCATATTCTTCATACTAGTCCTCAAGTCTCCATGGATTGACAATTATGAGGTGGATCTCGTCACCTTGGTACTTGCCATTGTGCTAGTGGCACCAAATTTGGCACTGTTGCCGGGGAGAGAGTTTCGAGGACGAGCGTGTGATGGTAAGACATAGAGTTGTGACATTGACGTTGTAGGTAATTTGTTTACTTTTCCTTATTTTTCTCTTTCTTACTTCACCATCATCATCCTCACCATTTCCCACCTCCATCTCCATCATCGCGAAATTTTCAGTTTTTTGGTCATATCACCTTCCCCACCCCATTCCCCTCATTTCACTTGTGAGAGAGAGTGCGAAAGCAATTTGTGTCTGCTGCTTTTGCATGTTTCTTGATTGTTCTTGCAGGTTTTGGTTGTATCATTATCTCCAACGGCCTCCATAGGTACGAAAAAGCTGTGCACAGTCCCCGAGGCATGGACCTCTATCCATTGCGATTGATAGAAAGCTTGAGTGTTTGGTAAAACTAAGTGCATATTCATGATCTAGAGGCCCTAAGCATCATAAATCCATCAAAATTTCAAAAAAAAAATTGCGTTCCCTCTGTCCATCTTGATTGACAGCATGAATCGCGATTGATAGTGTCCATCGCGACAAACAGCCTGTCCATCGTGATCAACAGACCCCAACGGATGCCTCTATCAATCGGGACAAATGGTATCCATCCCTACGGACACCCCCATCCATCACGATCGACACAAAAACCGCGATTGACACTAAAAAATGACGAAAAACTTGTCCATTGCATTGCATAAAGGGCCGATTGACACATGAAAACGTGAAAAGATGGAATTTCCAATCAATCGCGGTTGACACCCCCCACGACGGACTGCCCGTCCATCACGATTGATAGCTGTCCATTGTGATCGACAGCCATCCATCACGATTGACATGTGTCCATCATGACGGACATCCATGTCCATCCAGACCGATAGAAAATTCACGATTGACACCCTAACTCGGCGAAAAACATATCCATTGAGACTTATAGACCCACAATTGATAGGTATTCACACTAAGACCCAAAAGACTCAGTCCATTGCAATTTACACCATCAATCGTGATTGACAACCCTCATTATTGACTCTCCCAATCGTGATTCACACCATCAATCATGATTGACACGTCAATCGTGATTGACACCCATGATGGACAACTATGTCCATCGCCATTGATAGCCCTGTCGATCCCGATCGACAGCCATTTTCAGCCAATTTTTTAGGTTTTTTTTTAATTTGAAAATTCTGGCTAACTTTTAGGCATGAATATTGTGTTATAGGACACATAAGGAGGTCGTAAGAAAATAATTTGAGAAAACCTTGTTTGCCTGTTAGCCTGTTTGAACCCTGTTTTAACCCCTGAACCCTGAATTGTCATAACTTCTTCATACGAAATCTGTTCAGAGTGATCTTAGGCTCAACTCCCTCCGTCTTCCTAGCTTAGGCTAAGTATGGATAGAGGTATTGATTAATTAGGGTGACATTAAGAATTTTCAAGTCCAAGAACTCTAATCACTCAAATCCAAGTATAAATAGATTACATTTGCATAACAAGGGAAAAGAATTCAAATCAAGTGATCAAACTCAAGTACGATAAAACCCAAGTGTTCCTTGTGACAAATATTGATTGGACAAGAAGTGACATCCTAAGAAAATTAAAAAGAATGAGTGACTATTACAAAAGATCTCAGCAACAAGGTTGTACTCAGAAAATTGGGATAACCACCAAGGCATATGAACCTTAGATGAGGACGATATCTAGGGAGAGATCCACAAAGCCTTAAGTCTTCACAGGCTAGTGTCAACCACACTGCTATGCCTTGGGCCCAGTAGGAGCAATTATCCGCACTACCCTAGCTCTGAAATTAGTGAACCAAAGATGTCTTATGCTATGGAGAGAACCACAGGAAGTTCAAGTGTGGCTTACTTAGAGAAACCTAAAGGCCCGTACAAAACTCAACTTGAATACATCAGGACCAACCGATTAGGTGCTCACATCTATGAGGACCGTCTTAGAAGATCCATTGTGCAAATTAAAAACCTTGATCAACCCCTTGGACTTGAACATCCAGTGGTCAAGTTCGAAAATGGTGCATATCGAGATAAGGAAGGAACAATGTATGTAGTCACCAACCAAGCGGATAGAACATATGAATTTGGTAATGTGATTCCAGATATAGACGTAGGTGGCATAGAGCAAGTGAACTTAGGAAGAGAGCCCAGAACTCCTCGAGGAAAATCAGTCCTCACTAGGATCATCACTCTAGAGTGGGTTCCCTAGGACAATAAGAGCATAGATTTTCTCTTAAATTGAGAGACAGACGAGGATTTTTGGAGATATAAACTTGACCATCCTAATGACGTAGGAATGCTCACAATCTATGAGTTTAAAGATCCTAATAGCCCAGGAAAAGTGACCTATTTAGACAATACTTCAGAGAGGATCTTTGTGGTCTCAAAACCTGGTAGACATGCTTTGAGGTTTAATGGAGACCTTCAGCACGGGGGAACCTGAGAACACACACTACTTGCAGAGAGTACTCCTCTCAGCTCACAAATCCAATGATTATGAAAATTCAAAATATGAAATTAGACAGTACGAGCTTTCAAATGAGCTATCAAACATGTAGTTTCAATATATAATGAGAGAGATACAAGCTCTGAAATCTCTGCAGACAAAACTACAACAGCATAGAGTTACACATATGACTCTCTTAGACTTCCCACAAGATCACGACTTCTGTGCTCTTTTTATAGCATGGGAAACTAATCTAAAACGTTCCTAATACATCTAAATTTGTGGTATACACTTGGGTGGAGATATGACATGACTCAAGTGCTCAAATAAGCAAAGTATTGGTCGACTTTGAGAATTAGCCACATCGACCTTCCACTAGGACACCACTTCAGCTCCCTTGTGACTCACTAATTTGACTCATCATGTTCTAGAACTCACTTGGTATTTTGGCTATCGTTTATGAATAATATGAGCCTTCTTGAAGTATTTGAAGACTTCCCAAAGGTATTTACATAATTTGTACCATACATAAAACAAATATTCACAACAAAAAACACCAAAAAGACATATCCAAAAATATCCATAATTAGACATGGTGATAGCTGAGCATCAGAATCATGGATTCCAATAGAAATAGATAAGTCTTTGGGTTTTTTTTTCATTTTTTATAAAGTGTTGGAAAATGACACTTTTCAAAGCCGTATAACTCAAAAACGGTGAGGAATTAGCTTAAGCTTGTGAGAGACACTTTTATTCAATTTTGTGATCTGCACAATAGTGTTAGAGACTTCCGAGGTCCAAATCCACCTCCAAATGCCACTTTTGAGCCCTGCAAGTTCAAAATTCAAGAGAGTAAAATCCAGGCATTTTATTACAATGAACTAAATGTAGGACCCTCAATTAGGTACTTAAAACATGATTCACAGAAATTTCTCACGGGCACTTTTATTCTCTTATACTTTCTCTACCTTTCTCTCATATAGAGTTTTCCTTAATTCTTTCATCCTCACCTTCACAATTCCACTAGAAAACATGCGAATAAGGTCTAGAGAGAGAATATGAAACTTGTCAGCCCAAAATTTTTCCTACATGCATAAAATGACCTAATTATTCATTCTTAGCATTATACCCATAATGAAATTCAAAAAGTTCAAAATACGTTATTTCACTAGAAAAGAGGCCTATTACAATTCTTCCCCCCTTTAAGAACTATGTCCTCAGAGTTGAAAAGAAGGATAATGTTTTAGAAAATCTTCTAAGCTCACCCAACTCGAATCTTCTACTAGGTATGAGTGCCATTTCACTAAAACTTCTACTATAGATCTAATTCTAAGAAATCTTTCCTTTCTGTCTAATATTATTTTAGGTTGAAGCTCAAAAGAGCCATCATCTTTCAGCTTATAGTTGTCTTGCAAAACATGAGCAACATTAGATACATATCTTTTAAGTAAGCTATAATGAAATACAGGATGCACGTTTAAATGTTTAGGTAATTTCAGCAAATAAGCAAGAGATCCAATCTTTTTCAAAACTTTAAAAGGACTTGCATATCAGGAGAAAGTCTATGATCCTTCCCTAGCAACAAGTTAGATCGCTGAGGATTAACTTTAAGAAATACCATATCATGAACTTGAAATTCAAGTGGTCTTCTCTTTAAATCATAGAATATCTTTTGTCTTTTCTAAGCTTCTATTATGTGTTTCTTAATTTTCCCAAGTGCTTCATCCATTTTATCAAGCATATCTTTGGACACTTCTACTTTATTTGGAAAACCCAAAAATGAAGGTGAAGTCAAACAATTATAACCATACATAGCTTCAAACAGAGGCATTTTGATAGATGCATGCCATGCACTATTGTATGCAAACTCAACGAAGGGTAAATATTCACTCCAACTATCCTACTTTTCATTCACATACATACACAACATATCTTCAAGTACCCTGTTAACCCTCTCGGTTTCCCCATCAGTTTGTGGATGGAAAGTTGTACTCATACGAAGTTGAGTTCCAATCGATTCAAATGTTGCTTTCCAAAAGTTTGACGTAAATCTAGAATCTCTATCAGAAATTATGGTTTTAGGCATTCCATGCAATTGAAAAATTTCTTTTACAAAGATTCTTGCAACATTCAATGTAGTATCAGTCTTTTCATAGGAAAGAAATTTGCCATCTTGGTAAGCCGATCGACTACAACAAATATGGTATCATGCTTACTTCTGGTCATAGGTAGCTTAGTGATAAAGTCCATAGAAATAGACTCCCACTTTTGATTTGGAACATCAAAGGTTGAAGCATCCAAGGCATCCTCTTAAACTCAGATTTCACCTGTTGGCACTTCAAACATTCACTTACATATTTTCTAATATCGCGCTTCATACATGGCCAAAAGTAAGAATACTTTGTTTCAAAATAGGTCCTTGAATAACCTAGATGTGCAAAAAAGGTGCATCATGACAATCATGCAATATTTTAAGTTTTAATGGAGATTCAGAAGATATGCATAGCCGATTGTTACAATACACGTTTCCATTATGAAAATGAATTTTTTCATCTTGCATCGATCCGCTGTTTGCATTCAAAGAATTCAAAATAGGTGCATAAAAAGGATCCTACTTTATCTCTTCTTGAATTTGATTGAGAAAATCAGAATTTATTACAGAAACAAGATTACACAAAGGTCTCTGAGTCAATGCATCAACAACCTTATTTTCCTTACCAGCTAGATACTTAATGTCAAAATCATATTCACTTAATAATTCAATCCAATGCTTCTACCTATTGTTAAGCAATGGTTGTGTGAAGATGTATTTTAGAGTTTGATGTTCTGTTTTCAATTCAAACTTAACCCCTAACAATAGATGTCTCTGATGGAGAGTGTTAATCTGCAAAAGAACAACCTACTCTTGTGATTAGAGCACCTCTATACCAAGAGTAAGTCAAAACTTCCACTAATTTAGAGGATCAATCTCCAACTTATCAAAATTGAGAAAATCTGTGAAGAAGTTAAAACACAGAAAAGTCTGCTGCACTATTTCTTCACATTGACCTATCAAACGTGTAAAGTTTTTTATGAAACTTTGTACGAATCATCTCCTAGAGATTGCGCATCTCGTCCAAGTTGAATTACTTCAAAAGCTTCAGTATAACTTGAGAAATCAACTTCACAAGTTACCTATGTCCAAATCTGTACTTTTGAGAAGTCGATTTGACACCCCTAACTTCTTAACTTTGGTTCTCACAATGTCGAACCCGTTTTACAAAATGCTTCTAGCCATAAGTAGCTTATCTTTCAACTTAAAGATTAAGCCCTCACTCATGCAAAACTTTAAACTGTGCTGGGAGAAATGATCAAAACATTAACTTCGAAATCTGCGCCTGTTTTAGGAACCTGTGAACACACTTCACATATGAATGTTCCTACACTTAATTCTCTAAGCCTGATTGCAATTAGAAGCTAAAACTTTGTACAGAGGTCAAGCACCTTCCAACTTAGACTTGTACAAAAGCATTTCATGATTGATCTACTGTAGAAGGAGAACACGCAGAAACATCGGGCGCAAGATTTCCAATTACTCAGAAAAGTTTACAACTGAGTGATGAGAGCTAACTCAACTAACTTTTTCTCTATCTCATGACTTCTAACTTCCTCAATCTTGGCTTCTAACTATTGTCACATATGCTCTCATACATGCCCCGACTTTTCTCAAAGTATTTATAGATAATTTGTACAAGATTCTTACTCAAGCAAAGATCTAAGTGAACTATGTACATATGTGTACATTTCTCATATACTCTGAATGTGTCTTTCTTCCAAGCTTCAATAGTTGATCCTTCCTTCATCCTTTAATCTTCCAAGTCTTCAATTGGTGATTGGTCTGCACCAACAGCTCCCCCTCAATCATCAATTGAGGTTTTCTCTATCTTCTTTATACCTGCCATGTCCTTGAACCTTTGTAACTTTGGTCCATCCAAGCCTTTTGTAAGCATATCAGCTATCTGATCTTTTGTTGAAGTATGGATTACTTCAATCTCTTTATCCATCACCTTCTCTCTTAGAAAGTGATACTGAATCTCAATGTGTTTGGTCCTGGCATGAAAAACAGGATTAGCAGCTAAATACAATGAACTCATATTATCTCCATATATAATTGGTACCCCATGCATAATGTCAAGACTCTTCATCAAGGTCTTGAGCCAAATCACTTCTTTTGCAGCTTCAACCATGCCTTTATACTCAGCTTCTGTAGAAGACAAAGCAACTGTATGTTGCTTCTTAGAACACCATGAGATTAACTTATCTCCCACATAACACATGTATCCATAGGTTGATCTTCTATCATCTGGATTACCTGCCCAATCTGCATCACTATAAATTTTGATATTTGTATCTGAGGTAAACCCATAATACAAACCTTCATTGAGTGTACCCTTAATGTACCTCAATACCCTTTGTCCTGGAATCCAATGTTCTTTCTTTGGGCAATGCATAAATTGAGACAAAACTCCTACTGCATATGATAAATCAGGTCTAGTTAGAGTAGCATAGATAAGGCTACCAACCAAACTCTGATATTGTCTCATGTCCTTGAATTCTTCACCTCCAAACTTACTCAATTTGTGATTCACCTCCATTGGTGTAGGTGCTACCCTGCAATCATCCATTTTAAACTTGATTAACAAGTTCTTCAAATACCTTTCTTGGGTCACAAATACTCCATGTTGAGTATATGTAATCTCCATGCCCAAGAAATATGACAAGTCTCCCAAGTCACTTATCTTGAACTCCTTTTCCATTTGCCTCTTGAGTCTTTGTATTCCTTCTTCATCTGTACCTGTAAGAATTATATCATCAACATATATGCACATATATATGAAACCATTTTCACTTGCTTTGATAAGCAAGCTACTATCTGCTTTAGACACCTGAAAACCAAGTTCTTTTAGGAACTTCACAAGTCTATAGTTCCATGCCCTTGGGGCCTGCTTCAAGCCATACAAAGCTCTCTTGAGCTTGCACACATGATCTGGATACCTTTTATCTCTGAACCCTTGAGGTTGCTCCATGAATACATCATCTGAAATGTAACCATTCAAAAAAGCATTCTTCACATCAAGTTGACATAGCTTCCAACCTTTACATGCAGCAATAGCAATGAGTGTCCTTATGGTTGTCATCTTTGCCACAGGACTATAGGTCTCATCATAATCAATACCATATGTTTGAGCAAAGCCTTTGACAACAAGTCTAGCTTTGTATCTAGACACACTTCCATCTGCAAACCTTTTTGTCTTGTAGACCCACTTGCATCCAATAATCTTCTGACTATTTGGTTTAGGAACCAAATCCCAAGTTTGATTCTCCAATAGTGCATCATATTCTTCCTGCATAGCACTCTCCCATTTTTCCTTACCTTTTGCCTCTTCATATGTAGAAGGGTCTTCATCTGTATTCACCATATAAGCATAATCTTTTGTGGCTAGAAATGAAGTATCATAACTATACCTTGTAGGTTGCCACCTATTTCTTGATGACCTTCTGAGTTCTCCACTCCTTGAGGTTTCTGGCTCTTCACATTCAGGATCAAATCTTGGTGTCTCTTCCACTTCAACCTGCACTTCATTATTCTCTTGCTCATCAAATATCTGAACTTTTGATTTACCTTTTCTTTGACTCACTTCTTCTTCATCACCTGTATTGATGTTGATTGTACTTGCATACCAAGTGCTTTGTTCATCAAATGTAACATCTTTAGAAACCATAAATTGTTTTGTTGATGGACTCCACAATCTATAGCCCATCTGCTTGTCATCATAGCCAATGAAAGCATACTTTTCAGCTTTGGGTTCCAATTTGTGTCTTAATTGTGATGGCACATATGCATATGCCACACACCCAAATACTCTGCAATGATCCAAGGTAGGTCTTTTACCCCACCAAGCCTCATATGGTGTCATACCCTGCAAGGCTTTACATGGTAACCTATTGACCAAATAAGTGGCTGTATTTACAGCCTCAGCCCACAAATAATTAGGGCAATTTTTCTCCTTCATCATGGATCTTGCAAACTCAACAAGAGTTCTATTTCTCCTTTCTGCAACACCATTTTGTTGAGGAGAGTACCTGCAAGTAACTTCCCTTTTTATACCTGCATTCCATAAGTAATCACTGAACTCATTAGAGAAATACTCTCCCCCTCCATCTGACCTTAGTCTTTTCAACTTATGACCTGTAATTCTTTCTGCATATGCATGATAGTGTTTAAATGTATTAAACACTTCTGACTTATCTTTGATCACATAGATAGTGATCCATCTAGTAGCATCATCAACATAAATCACATAATACCTTGATCCATTTATACTGAAATCTTTTGATGGTCCCCACACATCTGTGTGTACCAACTCAAGCTTCTCTGAGTACATAAAACCATGCTTGGAATAGGAATGTTTATGAGCCTTACCTAATTGACATGCCTCACATTTGTATGTCATATGTTGACCTGCAACATTAGGCAATCCAAGCACTGTACCATTGTTAACCATATCTTTAATACCTCTTTCATTGAAATGTCCAAGCCTCTTGTGCCAAAGATCTAACTCAGAGATCTTATGTCCTTCATATGTGAACATAGCATGACCAATATTGCCTTGAATCTTCAATGTAAATAATCTTCCTTCCTTTTTCCCTGAAACAATCTGTTTATACCCTTGGCTAGGGTCTTCCACATATACTCCATCATTAGTGAACCTTACTTCATATCCCTTTTCAACAATTTGTCCTACACTTATCAAATTCTTAGGGATTGTAGGAACATACAAAACCTTGCTCAATAAGGTGCTTCCATCCTTGGCCTTCACTGATCCAATTGACTTCACATTGTGCTTTGTGTTGTCACCTGTTTGAACAACATGATTAAAAACTTTACTCTCCAAATCAGTCATCAAAGATATGTTACCACTCAGGTGATTGCTACATCCTGAGTCAATGTAGAAGACTCTTTGATCTTCATTCTGCCTTTCACAAGTTGCATTCATTATCAATGTTGAATCTTCCTTTTGATCTGAAGCATAATTGTAGTAGGTGTTGTTGTATTGTTGACTTTGGAATCCTCTACCTGCATTTCTTCCAAAGTAATTCCTTCCACCTCTACCTCTGTAATTACCTCTTTGATTTCTGCCACCTCTTCCTCTTGAATTATAATTTTGATTGTATCCACCATTATTCTGATTATTATGCCAACAATCATTAGCTAAGTGATTTGTCTTACCACAAATCCAGCAAGCTTTGCCTCCATCTTTGTTGTTCCTGCCTCTTCCTCTACCTTTGCCACCTCCTCTTCCTCTTAGGAAGTTGGCTTGAGTAGTTATTCCTTCATCTTCACCTGCTTGTTGTTTTCCTTTGCTATTCTTCTTCTTGTCCTTTGAGTACATTGCATGACCTGTACTCTTGTCACCATCTCCTTTAACATCCTGCTCAAATGTTAGCATATGACCTAACAATTGATTTAAATCAGGAGTGAAATGGTCAAGTGATAACTCTGTAGACAAAATAAATGGCTTCCATTTGTCATCACCTCTCAACCCTGTAAGGATTTGCCTTACCAATTTATCTTCCTCAATGTCTTCATCAACAGCTCCTAAAGCATCTGCAATATCTTTCATCCTTGTCACATAGTCTGAAATAGATTGAGAGGCCTTCTTCTTGAAGGTAGTAAACTCTGCCCATAAGGATGCCTTCCTTGACTTTGTAGTGTTCTGGAAATGCTCCTCCAAAGCATTCCATATGTCAGTTGCACTTTCAAGACCTCTAATATGAGGTAACAAGTAATCATTGACTCCCATATAGATAATGCTCCTAGCTTGAGCATCTTTCTTCATCCAATTTTTCAGATCTGCTAACTCTTCCCTAGTTGGAACACTAGGATCTCTGAAATCTGGCTTCTCTTCTTCTCCTGTGATGTAACCAATTAAATCTTTGCTCATAAGATGAGCTTCCATCCTCATTGACCATGCAGGATAGTTTTCCCTATCCAATTTCTCTATCTGTAGAGCATCTCCCATCTTGTATCCACCTGTGTATTGAAATCTTCAAGCTTTACAAACAATGTATGTACCTTTACTTCGAATTAAACTCCTTTTGCCTTTCTTGATGTCGAGTAGACTTCTCCTCAGGCTTTTGACTCCAAGCTTTCACTTCTTAGTTCTTCAAGTGTTGAATTTCTTGAATGTACAGCAGTCGGGATCCTCCTTTCCTTGATTTGATGTCTCCTGCTCTGATACCACTGATGGAGAGTGTTAATCTCCAAAAGAACAACCTACTCTTGTGATTAGAGCACCTCTATACCAAGAGTAAGTCAAAACTTCCACTAATTTAGAGGATCAATCTCCAACTTATCAAAATTGAGAAAATCTGTGAAGAAGTTAAAACACAGAAAAGTCTGCTGCACTATTTCTTCCCATTGACCTATCAAACGTGTAACGTTTTTTATGAAACTTTGTAGGAATCATCTCCTAGAGATTGCGCATCTCCTCCAAGTTGAATTACTTCAAAAGCTTCAGTATAACTTGAGAAATCAACTTCACAAGTTACCTATGTCCAAATCTGTACTTCTGAGAAGTCGATTTGACACCCCTAACTTCTTAACTTTGGTTCTCACAATGTCGAACCCGTTTTACAAAATGCTTCTAGCCATAAGTAGCTTATCTTTCAACTTAAAGATTAAGCCCTCACTCATGCAAAACTTTAAACTGTGCTGGGAGAAATGATCAAAACATTAACTTCGAAATCTGCGCCTGTTTTAGGAACCTGTGAACACACTTCACATATGAATGTTCCTACACTTAATTCTCTAAGCCTGATTGCAATTAGAAGCTAAAACTTTGTACAGAGGTCAAGCACCTTCCAACTTAGACTTGTACAAAAGCATTTCATGATTGATCTACTGTAGAAGGAGAACACGCAGAAACATCGGGCGCAAGATTTCCAATTACTCAGAAAAGTTTACAACTGAGTGATGAGAGCTAACTCAACTAACTTTTTCTCTATCTCATGACTTCTAACTTCCTCAATCTTGGCTTCTAACTATTGTCACATATGCTCTCATACATGTCCCGACTTTTCTCAAAGTATTTATAGATAATTTGTACAAGATTCTTACTCAAGCAAAGATCTAAGTGAACTATGTACATATGTGTACATTTCTCATATACTCTGAATGTGTCTTTCTTCCAAGCTTCAATAGTTGATCCTTCCTTCATCCTTTAATCTTCCAAGTCTTCAATTGGTGATTGGTCTGCACCAACAGTCTCGAATGCTTAAGTGCATGCACAATAGCAAGCATTTCTAAATCATGAGTAGGATAGTTAATTTCATGTTTTCTTAGTCTTTTGTACTCATATGCGACCACCCTACCATCGTGTGAAAGAACCCATCCCATGTGACTACCACTTGCATCACATGCAACCACAAAAGGCTTTCCCATTTTTCGTATTTTCAAAACACAATTTTCAACAATTTTGTGAGGGGAGTATCTATCTTAGAGAAATCCTTAATATGTGCTCTTTCATATTGTGCCAACCCAAGAAAACTTCTAACATCCCTTACAGTCTTAGGAATCGGCCAATCACTATTGTTTTTACTTTATCTTCATCTATAAGGATTCCTTCTTTTGATATTACTCTTCCTAGATACAAAAGTTTATGCTTAGCAAAGAAACACTTACTCTTTTTTCCATAGAATTTGTGTTCTCTAAGAGTTTGCAAAGTCTTCTTGAGATGTACTGCATGCTCAAAATCATCTTTAGAATATACAAATATATCATCAAGAAATACTAAGATCAATTCATCTAGGTATTCATGAAATATATTATTCATCAAGCACATAAATGTGGCGGGAGCATTTGTTAATCCAAAAGGTAGAACCATGAACTCATAGTGACCATATCGTGTTCAAAAAGTTGTCTTAGGAATATCCTCTGTTTTGATCCTAATTTGGTGATATCCAGATCTTAAGTCAATCTTAGTGAATATAGTCGCTCCACTTAATTGACCTAGTAAGTCATCTATGTTAGGGAGTGGATACTTATTTTTAATTGTTCTTTTATTCAACCCTCTATAGTCAATGCATAAACTATAAGAGCCATCTTTTGTCCTCTGAAATAAAACAGGTGCACCCCAAGGTGATACACTCCTTCTTATCAAGCCTTTCTTCAGAAGATCATCTAATTGAATTTTAAGTTCCTTTAATTCATCGATGTTAAATCTATAGGGTGCTCTAGAATATGGTTCACTCCCTCGATATAGGTCAATCACATGGTCAATCCGCCTAGGTTGAGGTATACCCGACAACTCTTCTAGAAATACATCTGCGTATTCTTTCAAAAGATTTTCTACATAATTCAAAACACTTTCCTCATTATCTTCTTCATGCATGTTGTTTACATACACTATAAATGTTTTACAACCATCACGTATACCTTGAATTATCTGCATCCTGGAAATAAGGATAGGTTTAGGATTATAGGCATCACCTAGAATATGAATAGATTCATCATCTAGCTTTAAAGTGATCATTCTTTATTCACAATTAATCGTCATAGATTTTTTAACTAACCAATCCATGCTTATGTTTGCATCACTCTTTTTCATCTTAATTACATGGAAACTTCCAGAAAAGCACCTATATGAAAGAGTAAATTCAAAGTTTTCAATATATCCTTTTGTGTAGTGTAATCGTCCATTGGCCATCTGTACAGGTCTGGTTATCTACATATTTAGGGCTATCCCTAGTTTTGGTACGAATTTGAAAGATAGACAACAATGGGTACTACCTGAATCGATCGAAAATCTGATTTGATGCGCAGAAATTATACTAGAAATCTTGATTACAGAAGCCTTTGGGAAAGAACTAACTACCATGCAACGTAAAGTAGAGTCAGGGCACTTACCTCCATCTTCTTCTTCCTCAATAATTGTACCCTCCTTGATGATCTTTATCGCTTTTTATTGTGCAGGTTGAAAGACTTCCTTATTCGAGCACTCATATGTCTGATGCCCTTGCTCCCCGCAATGAAAACACAAACCAAGTCTTTTTACCCTCTCAATAAAATCTGGGTCTTGTTGCCACTGGATTGGTTGACACCTCCTTTGATTGTCCCCCTGAGCAAGATTCTTGCCTTGGTTATTTGAAGATGGATTCTTCTTTGAATTGTTCATGTTCATTGCAAGAGGTCTTTGTGGCCTATGTCGCGTCGCAATGAATCTACTTCTATTTGCCTTCTGCAAATTGAACTTCTCCATCTTCTCAAAGCTATTGGCCATCGCAATAGCATCAAGAAAATCAATGCATCCTGATCCCTTGACTTGATAGCAAAGTTCCTCATGAAGCCCTTCAATAAATTTACTGTTTAGAGCGTTACCACTAACCTCTAATGTATATTTATGAAGACGCAGGAACTTATCTTTGTACTCATCAATAGATAAGCTATGCTTATCACTTTCGTGTTGTCAAAAATTGTAGAACTCCATCTTCTTCTCCATATGTTAATGTGGAGAACAATAGTGTTTTTTAGCTTGTTCTCTAAATTGGTTCCATAGAACTGCACCATACCACGTTCGAGTCTACATATACGACTTCCACCATAGGTTTGCGATCCCACGGAGGTGTAGGATCCCAACTTTTGCCTTGGGCTCTTCACGAAATTGTCGAAGATCAAAGAAATCCTCCAGTTCTTCAATCCATGCCTCAAAATCTTCACGACTCTTCTTCTCACCATCCAAATCATTCAACTTTGCCTTCTTGAAGACTTTGTTAAGGGTAAACTCACCTGGTTCCATATCTTCATAATTGCATTTTTTTTTCTATGAGATACACTAGATGTTCTTGCACCTTCAGCTACTTCCTCGTTCAGCTTGACAAACAAATTTGTTGCTCCTTTTTGTTTCTTTCCACTTCGTTCTTTGTGCAATTCTCCAAGAAGCTTCTTAATAAGCTCCTCTTGTTCACGAATCTTTTGTGTGAGACCTTCCATCATTCCGGAGGATTGATTCTGCTCTGATACCACTTGTAGCATTTCCTCAATCATAATCTATCTTCAATCACAATCTTTCAATCACTCAAAAATAACAGAGGAGAGAAGAATGCAGAGACTGCACAAGGTAAGAGAAAATTTGATGTGAAAGAGTATAAACAAATATGACACAGAGAAGGAAGAATTTTGATATTATAGATGTGAATCAATGGTTACAATAGCTTTGGACAATAGCTTGTTGACGAAGCCTCTACCTCCGACCACCCCCAAGCTATCACATTCGCATTCACACTCGCACTCTCAATCACACTGTCACTCTCACTCTCTCTCACTCTCAATCACAGGGTAATTCTTAGATCTCTGTGCATTCACCATGTTAATGCGCAAGTCTCCCTAGATCAGAGTTTTATTAGTGCCCTCCCCCAAAGAAGTGTGCGATCCACCAAATTTAGAAAAAGTCAAGTTTCTCCAAAACGTTTGCAAAAAGCCATGCGATCATAGCGTGCTTTCTTTCTTTAGCATACCTGTCAAAAACAGGAGAAAAACACCGAAAAGACATATCCAAAAATATCCATAATTAGACATGGTGACACATGAGCATTAGAATCACGAATTCGAATAGAAATAGATAAGTCCTAGGGTTTTTTTTTTGGTTTTTTTTAAGTCTTGAGAAAACGGCACTTTTGAAAGCCATGTAACTCAAAAACGGTGAGAAATTAGCTTAAGCTTGTGAGAGACACTTTTACTCAATCTTGCGATCTGCACAATAGTGGTAGAGATGTGAGAGGTCCAAATCCACCTGCAAATGCCACTTTTGAGCCCTCCAAGTTTCAAAATTCTAGAGAGACTAAAATCAAGGCATTTTCTTACAATGAACTAAATGTAGGACCCTGAACTAGGTACTTAAAACATGACTCACAAAAATTTCACACAGGCACTTTTATTCTCTTATTCTTGCTCTACCTTTCTCTCATACAAGGTTTTCCTTAATTCTTTCATCCTCACTTTCAAAATTCCACTAGAAAACATGATGTGAATAAGGTCTAGAGAGAGAATATGAAACTTGTCAACACAAAATTTTTACTACATGCATAAAATGACCTAATTATTCATTCCCAGCATTATCCCTATAATGAAATCAAGAAAGTTCAAACTGAATTATTTCACTAGAAAAGAGGCCTATTACAATTCTTCCCCCCCTTTAAGAACTCTATCCTTAGAGTTGGAAAGAAGGATAATGTTTTAGAAAGTCTTCTAAGTTCACGCAACTCGAATCTTCTGCTAGGTATGAGTGCCATTTCACTCTGATTTCTACGATAGATCTATTTCTAAGAAATCTTTCCTTTTTGTCTAATATTATTTCAGGTTGAAGCTCAAAAGAGCTATCATCATTTAGCTTATAGGTGTCCTACAAAACATGAGCAACATTAGATACATATATTCTAAGTAAGCAATAATGAAATACAGGATGCACATTTAAATGTTTAGGTAATTCCAACAAATAAGCAAGAGATCCAATATTTTTCAAAACTTTAAAAGGAAATGCATATCGAGGAGAAAGTCTATGATCCTTCCCTAGCAACAAGTTAGATCGCGGATGATTAACTTTAAGAAATACCATATCATCAACTTGAAATTGAAGTGGTCTTCTCTTTAAATCATATAATTTTTTTTTTGTCTTTTCTAAGATTCTTTTATGTGTTTCTTAATTTTCCCAAGTTCTTCATCCATTTAATCAAGCATTTCTTTGGACACTTCTACTTTATTAAGAAAACCCAAAAATGAAGGTGGAGTCAAACAATTATAACCGTACATAGCTTCAAACGGAGTCATTTTTATAGATGCATGCCATGCATTATTGTATGCAAACTCAACCAAGGGTAAATATTCACTCCAATTATCTCGTTGTTCATTCACATACATATGCAACATATCTTCAACTACCTAGTTAACCCTCTCCGTTTCCCCATCACTTTGTGGATGGAAAGTTGTACTCATACTAAGTTGAGTTCCAATTGACTCAAATGTTGCTCTCCAAAAGTTTGACGTAAATATAGAATGTCTATCAGAAATTATGTTTTTAGGCATTCCATGCAATCGGAAAATTTCTTTTACAAAGATTCTTGCAAACTTCAATGCAGTATCAGTCTTTTTCATAGGAAAGAAATGTGCCATCTTGGTAAGCCGATCGACTACAACAAATATGATATCATGCTTACTTCTCGTCATAGGTAGCTTAGTGATAAAGTCCATAGAAATAGACTCCCACTTCTGATTTGGAACATCTAAAGGTTGAAGCATTCCAGGCATCCTCTTAAACTCATATTTCACCTATTGGCAGTTCAAACATTCACTTACATATTTTCCAATATCCTGCTTCATACATGGCCAAAAGTAAGAATACTTTGTTTTAACATAGGTCCTTGAATAACCTGGATGTGTAGAAAAAGGTGCATCATGAAAATTATGCAATATTTTAAGTTTTAATGAAGATTCAAAAGATATGCATAGCCGATTGTTACAATACAATGTTCCATTCTACAAATGGAATTTTTCATCATGCATGGATCCCCTGTTTGCATTCAAAGAATTCAAAATATGTGCATAAAAAGGATCCTATTTTATCTCTTCTTGAATTTGATTGAGAAAATCAGAATTTACTATAGAAACAAGATTACACAAAGGTCTCTGAATCAATCCATCAGCAACCTTATTTTCCTTACCAACCAGATACGTAATGTCAAAATCATATTCACTTAATAATTCAATCCAACACTTCTGCATGTTGTTAAGCATTGGTTGTGAGAAGATGTATTTTAGACTCTGATGATCTGTTTTCAATTCAAACCTAACCCCTAACAATAGATGTCTCCAATGCTTAAGTGAATGCACAACAGCAAGCATTTCTAAATCATGAGTAGGATAGTTAAGTTCATGTTTTCTTAGTTTTCTGGACTCATATGCAACCACCCTACCATCTTGTGAAAGAACACATCCTATCTGACTACCACATGCATCACATGCAACCACAAAAGGCTTTCCCATTTCTTGTATTTTCAAAACACAATTTTCAACGACTTTTTGTTTCAATGTTTCAAATGATTTTTGACAGACATCACTCCATGCAAATCCTACATTCTTTTTGGTCAATTCTTTGAGGGAAGTAGCTATCTTATAGAAATCCTTAATATGTGCTCTTTCATATTGTGCCAACCCAAGAAAACTTCTAACATCCCTTACAGTCTTAGGAATCGACCAATAACTATTGTTTTTACTTTATCTTCATGTATAAGGAATCCTTCTTTTAATATTACTCTTCGTAGATACACAAGTTTATCCCTAGCAAAGAAACACTTACTCCTTTTTCCATACAATTTGTGTTCTCTGAGAGTTTGCAAAGTCTTCTTGAGATGTATGGCATGCTCAGAATCATCTTTAGAGTATACAAATATATCATCAAGAAATACTAAGATAAATTCATCTAGGTAATCGTGAAAAATATTATTCATCAACCACATAAATTTGGCAAGATCATTTGTTAATCCAAAAGGTAGAACCATGAACTCATAGTGACCATATCCTATTCGAAACGTTTTCTTAGGAATATCCTCTGTTTGGTCCTAATTTGGTGATATCCAAATCTTAAGTCAATCTTAGTGAATACATTCGCTTCACTTAATTGACCTAATAAGTCATCTATGTGAGGGAGGATACATATTCTTAATTGTTCTTTTATTCAACCCTTTTAGTCAATGCATAATCTATAAGAGCCATCTTTTGTCTTCTAAAATAAAACAGGTGCACCATAAGGTGATACACTCTGTCTTATCAAGCCTTTCTTCAGAAGATCATCTAATTGAATCTTAAGTTCATTTAATTCATCGATGTTAAATCTATAGGGTGCTCTAGAATATGGTTCACTCTCTGGCTATAGGTCAATGGCATGGTCAATCTGCCTAGCTGGAGGTATACGTGACAACTCTTTTGGAAATACATCTGCGTATTCTTTCAAAAGATTTTCTACATAATACGGAACACTTTCCTCATTATCTTCTTCATGCACTTGTTTACATACACTATAAATGTTCTACAACCATCACATATACCTTTAATTATCTGCATAGTAGAAATAAGGATAGGTTTAGGATTATAGGCATCATCTAGAATATGACTAGATTCATCATCTAGCTTTAAAGTGATTGTCCTTTGTTCACAATTAATCGTCACAGAAGTTTTAACTAACCAATCCATGCCTATGATTGCATCACTCTGTTTCATCTCAATCACATGGAAACTTCCAAAATAGCACCTATCAGAAAGAGTAAATTCAAGGTTTTCAATATATCCTTTCATGTAGTGTAATCGTCCATTGGCCATGTGAATAGGTTTGGTTATCTACATATTTAGGGCTATCCCTAGGTTCTGTACCAATTTGAAAGATAGAAAACAATGGGTACTACCTAAATCAATCAAAAATCTGATTTTATGCACAGAAATTATACCCAGAATCTTGATTACAGAAGCCTTTGGGAAAGAAATAGCCACCATGCAACGTAAAGTAGAGTCAGGGCACTTACCTCCATCATCTACGTCCTCAATAATTGTACCCTCCTCGATGATGTTTATCGCTTTTGATTGTGCGGGTCGAAAGACTTCCTTATTCGAGCACTCATATGTGCGATGCCCTTGCTCCCTGCAATGAAAACACAGACCAAGTCTTTTTGCCCTCTCAATAAAATCAAGGTCTTGTTGCTACTGGATTGGTTGCACTTCCTTTGATTTTGCACCTGAGCAGGATTCTTGCCTTGGTTATTTGAAGATGGAGTCTTCTTTGAATTGTTCATGTTCATTGCAACAGGTCTTTGTGGCCTATGTCCTATTACAATGAGTGTGCTTCTATTTGCCTTTTGCAAATTTAATTTCTCCATCTTCTCAAAGCTCTCGGCCATTGCAATAGCATCAAGAAAATCAATGCATCGAGATTCCTTGACTTGATAGCAAAGTTCCTGACGAAGCCATTCAATAAATTTACTCTTTGGAGCGTTACCACTCACCTCTAATGCATATTTATGAAGACGTAGGAACTTCTCTTTGTACTCATCAATAGATAAGCTATGCTTATCACTTTCGTGTTGTCAAAAATTGTAGAACTCCATCTTCTTCTCCATATGGTAGTGTGGAGAACAATAGCATTTTTCAGCTTGTTCTCTAAATTCCATCCATAGAACTGGACCAGGACACATTCGAGTCTACATATAGGACTTCCACCATAGCTTCGCGATCCACGCAGGTGTAGGATCCCATCTTTTGCCTTGGACTCTTCGCTAAATTGTCAAAGATCAAAGAAATCCTCTAGTTCTTCAATCCATGCCTCAATATCTTCACCACTCGTCTTCTCACCATCAAAATCATTCAAGTTTGCCTTCTTGAAGACTTGGTTAAGGGCAAACTCACCTGGTTCCATATCTTCATAATTGCGTGTTTTTTCTCTACAAGGTACACTAGATGTTCTCGCACCTTCATCTACTTCATCGTTCAGCTCAACAAACAAATCTTTTGCTCCTTTTGGTTGCTTCTAGCTTCTTTGCACACTTATCCAAGAAGCTTCTTAATAAGCTTCTCTTGTTCACGAATCTTTTGTGTTAGACCTTCCATCATTCCCGAGGATTGAGTTTGCTCTGATACCACTTGTAGCATTTCCTCAATCATAATCTATCCCCAATCACAATCTTTCGATCACTCAAAAATAATAGAGGAGAGATGAATGTAGAGATTGCACAAGGTAAGAGAAAATCTGATGCGGAATAGTATAAACAAATATGATGCAGAGAAGGAAGAATTCTGATATTATAGATGTGAATCAATGGTTACAATAGCTTTGGACAATAGCTTCTTGATGAAGCCTCTACCTGGGGACCACCCTCGAGCTATCACAATCGCATTCACACTTGCACTCTCAATCAGACTCTCACTCTCACTCTCACTCTCACTCTCAATCACAAGGTAATTCTCAGATTTCTGTGCGTTCTCCGTGTTGATGCACAAGTCTCCCTATATCAGAGTTTGATCGCTTCCCTCCCCCAGAAAAGTGTGCGATCCACCAAATTTAGAAAAAGTCGAGTTTCTCCTAAATTTCGCAAAAAGCCATTGGATCATAGTGTGCTTTCTTTCTTTAGTGTACCTGTCAAAAATACAAGAAAAACACCAAGAAGACATATCCGAAAATATCCATAATTTCACATGGTGACACGTGAGCATCAGAATAACGGATTTGAATAGAAATAAATAAATCCTCGTTTTTTTTTGTTTTTGTTAAGTGTTGGAAAATGGCACTTTTCAAAGCCCTATAACTCAAAAACCATGGGGAATTTGCTTAAGCTTGTGAGAGACACTTTTATTCAATTTCAGGATCTGCACAATAGTGTTAGAAACGTCCGAGGTCCAAATCCACCTCCAAATGCCACTTTTGAGCGCTACAAGTTTCAAAATTCTAGAGAGTGAGTAAAATCAAGGCGTTTTCTTACAATGAACTAAATTTAGGACCCAGAACTAGGTACTTAAAACATGATTCACAAAAAATTCACACAGACACTTTTATTCTCTTATACTTGCTCTACCTTTCTCTCATACAAAGTTTTCCTTAATTCTTTCATCCTCACCTTCAAAATTCCACTAGAAAACATGATGCGAATAAGGTCTAGAGAGAGAATATGAAACTTGTAAATCCAAATTTTTTTCTACATGCATAAATGACCTATTTTTTCATTCTAATCATTATCCCCACAATGAAATTTAGAAAGTTCAAAATGAATTATCTCACTAGGAAAGAGGCCTATGACACATGCATTCCAACATTGGTGGCAAGAGCTTCCAATTCTCATGGTTTGATGGTTGTGAGGATGTCCAACTTATTTTGTCATGGTTATCTCAGTTAGATGGATCTTATTCAGATGAATGCAACCGTGAAAGTGATAAAGTGAGTTTGCTACTAATTATTTAGTAGGGAAGGCCCAACTTTGGTGGAATGTTCTATGGCATAGTTTAGATCGTTCCACTACATGGAAGGTCTTTGAAGAGAAGGTTAAGGATTATTCTCTTTCCCATCAGTTCCATGTACATGTTTGTTGTTCATGGACCACATTCACATGGAAGGAGCGCTACTTACATAGAAAAATTTTGGCTAAGTCTTTTACTTGTTTGCATGCTTGAAGATGTTCTTGAAGATACTTTATAGAGGAATTGGTTTGGAGATGGGGATCCAAACCAAGCTTCACACACTCCAGCCAACAATTCTTTACGAAGCTATTTCTTTTCCTCATGATTCAAAGAAGGGTTTCAATCAATTATCAAGTTGATCTATTTGCAACAATCATGTCAACAACAACCTTTCAGCAAGCCTAATTTTGCTTGATTATCAAAATTTTGTTCTTGTTTTTTTTTATCATATGAATAAAATCAAACATGAGAAGAATTTAGAAATAGGTTTTAGTATGTTAAGTATGAACACACTTTAGCTAATTTTTCCAAACTAAACTAGAATATTTAGGGCATGTCATTTCTTTCCAAGAAGTTCATGTAAATCCAAAAAAAGCAAAGTAATTGTAGAATGTTATGTACCTCAATTCATTAGTGATGTATGTTCTTTTCTTGGGTTAACTAGTTTATACAAGTGTTTATTAAACATGTTTCCTATCTAGCACTTCCTCTTACTTTATTATCAAATAATCACAATAGATCCATAAGAGTTCATTGATGCCTCATTATGATCACTTAATTTTTGCATATCATTCACAATTCAAATAGCTTAACCCCTTCAAGATACATTTCCATGCACATGTTTTACATGGATCATGCTTATTTTTGTTTAGTGATGGGACATGTGATTGACCACCCATATCTATTTATTTCTATCAATTGAGGTCAATTGTTTTTTCAACTAGGGGGCATGTTATCACTTATGGAATCTATAATTCTTAGAGTTTATTATTAAGATAGTAATGTGCTTTGGGTTTTTGATATAGCAGCGAAAGGTTCCTGAGGGCATGCAAGAATTTGGATGTGTCTAGAAACAATTAAGATAATTAATATTTTCTATATATTTTGTAAATAATGACCCACATAGATGGTTAGTTCTAGAAATTCATAAAAATAGTGGTTAAGATAAGGATTATTGTAAGTCAAAATTATTGTAAATAAAAGCAAAGGATCACTGTGAAAGAGAGCAAGTTTTAACTTTCTTGCATACTTTTAGAAGCATTGTCCACATATACATATATATATACATATACACACACATATATATACATACATATACACACACATATGCACACACATACATACACACATATACATACACACATATACATACATATATACACATATATACACACACATACACACACACTGCATACACACACATACACATGTATACATACACACACATATATGTACACCCATATATACACATATAAACACACACACACACTATACATACATATGCATACACACACATACACATGTATACACATGTATACATACACACACTATACATACATGTGCATACACACACATACACACACGTATACATACAAGCACATAGATACATACACCCACATATACATACACACACATAGGGACACACACATACGCATACAAACATTGATAGAGACAACCATACACACACATACATGCATATGCATACACAATGCATATGCATACACAATGCACATGCATATGCATACAAACATACATGCATACACACGCATGCACACCCACATACACACATACATACACTCACATAGAAACACATATACATACATACATATACATGCACACACATATACATACACACATATACACACATACACATAAATATGCACACACATGCATACACACACATGCACACACATATACACATACACATACACACATAGATACTTGCACATACACATGTATAAATACACACACACATATACATACACCCCCATTACACACATAAAGACACACACATACACATACACACACATAGAGACACACACATACAAATGCATATGCACAAACATACACACATATACACATACAAATATGCACATACACACTCTATACATACTTTTTTGTAAAAATAATAGATCGCTTTAACAAACGAGGTTTTTGTAAAAATAGTAGATCACTTAGAAAGCGATGATTCCTTGGCATAATGATAATGCACCTCAATGTTCTTAGTGCAAGCATGGAACATAGGGTTCCTCGCAACTGCCAAGGCGCTCTGACTCTGAGTGAAGATGGTGGTAGCAAAAGAGTGGCCAACACCCAAATCAACCATAAGGCATTTGAGCCACACACACTCAACAATCGGTATGAAAGTTGCCCTATACTTAGCCTCACAATTGGAAGTAGCCACAATAGGCTACTTCTTGCTCAACCAAGATATACATGAGCTACCAAGCATGAAGAAAAAGCCACTAGTGGACACATGAGTGTCACAGCAACCAACCCACGCAAATGTATGGTGTAATACCTTCATGTATACATAGGAAAAAAATCTCCAAAGGCTCCGAGAGAAGAGCTATTGAATCCATGTACGACAATCACGATTCACGAGACTAGTCTCTTTTGCAACGTGTCCCGATGGTCACGGTGTCCAGCCCGATGGTCACGATGGTCATCCCATTAATCGAGATGGTCAAAAACCATCAATCGCGATGGCCATCTCTGTAATTTTTGGGTGAGCAGCTATCTAGAGCACAGTATGTACCCTCTAAATTAATTTTAATCTTCCTGTTTTATTCAACAAAAAAGTATTGTTTGTGCCAAGCTAAAGACAACAAACCACGTGAGTTGCACCACCCTTTCGCATGAATTTTACGTACAGGAGGAAGTAGGTCAACAACTTGCTGATGCACAAACCAAAGCTCTATTGTATGATAGTATTGCTCCAAGTTCGTAGGCACTAGAGGTAATTTTACTTGATTAGAATACATTTTGTTCATTGATAAAGACAACTAAAAATCACCTATGCTTCACTTTTGTCAAAGCCCGTGATTGATTCAAAGCTGTTGAATAGGATGATGTCACTCCATCTAACGAGGATGAAGGTACTTCTCCATCTACTTCCTATTAGGGTCTAGGTCCTTTCAGAATGTCAATGTTAGGGCCCTCGGATGTTGGGACTTTATATTGTATTTAACATTTTTGTATGATATGTTCATCGAAAAACTACCCCAAAATGATGTAAATAGGGATGTGACCCTTTCAAAGCAATGATTTATTACGATTACTTGGCGGTGATGACAGGCACACACAAAGTGTAGTGTAGCCATTGGTGTTGCTTCAAGAACTAGCATGAAATCTCGCTCAGTGTCTGAGTTTTTGTGCACTCAATTGATTCATTACATTCTATTGCTCTGTTTTTGTAACTATTTAACTCAGTGTATTTGGTGAATATCACAATATTTTAACTATCCATTGATTAAGTGCACAAGTAATTAACAGTGTTGTGTAAGTTGATGAAGGGTGTATCAAGTTGAATCCATTATTTAGATGTGTATGCTAATGTAAATTACTATTGAAGGAAAGGTCTAGGTCTATGCAACACGATAACCCTAAAGCCAAAAACCCTGACTAACCTTTTTGGTTTGTGGTGCAAAGATCTTGTGTGGTGTTTGCTCCATATTAAGTAAGCGGGAAATTCTGGTAGATACCATAGCAAAGCTTAATAAGTCCATGGGAGTGGTGAAAGCTTTCCACTTGTCATCAACCTTGATTCCATTGATGATTTTCCCCACAATCTACTCTTCAACAATGATTTCTCTAATGCTCCCATGTTGTTATGCAATGTCCTTCATCTTGGTGATAATTTCAGTCACACTTTACTTGGACATCTTTTGAAATGTCTCTTGAGAGGTCTTACAATACCTAATATGAGGAAACAAGAAATTAGAGATAGAGTTTAGAATATATTACATTATCAAAGCATCCTTTGCAAACCATGTGTTCAACCTTTCATATTCCTCTTCAGTTTGTTAACCTTTCTTTTTTAGTACATGCATCATCTCATCTCTTGTGATGTATCCATATAGATTTTTCCTTTGCAAGTAAACATCCATCCTAAGGGACCATGATGAGTAGTTGTTTTGATCAAATTTTTCAACTAATAAGGGAAATCCATCATCTATTATATCAACTTTATGACTATGCTCTGATACCACTGTGAGGAATGATGGATAATGCATAGAGATGAGAGGGCTTGGCCAAAACCTGCTCTAGAATAGCCTAATCAAGTCTACATACATTTATTAGAACCTCTTAGCTTCTTATTTATGCATTTAGAACACCATAGTAGTTTGTACACCTCCAATGACTGAAAAACTTTGTAGGAATGCTCACAGAGGGTACCTTCATACTCAAGTCAATAGATTAGACAAAGAGATCGTATATGCAAAGGAATAACTCAGACAAGATGACATGCCACTCAATGTAATGTTGCATTAGATAGAGACCAAGATAGCTATGAAAATGTTTGTAAATGTATTGCTAACTAAGATATGATACAATGACAGAGTGGAGAAATTCACAAGCTTCAAGGAAAGTACTTCAACCACTCAAATGAGTGTGATGATCAGCTTACATCCCGTAACCAAAATGTCTAGTGTATAGATACACTTTTTGTTCATGGCTGTTGATTTGATCTAACTAAAAGTGATCACAATTTTATGAGTTAATTTGATTTGTGAATTAAAAAAACATCTTTGCATTTGGCTCCCAATATGACCACAAGATTCTATTCAGCCATCCCATTTTTCTTTTGACCAATTTAACTTCTTACATTAATCGTAGAGCTCATTCAATGTACACAAGCATTGAATGATATGTAATGTCCTAATGCATAGAACGAGCACTTAAGCTTGCTTTATGCACCAACAAAGACGATGTGCTACACCAAATGAATAAGTGCAAATAGGAAAAAGAATATTCATTATTTTATTCACTCTCAAAATTGATAAGGCATATATTCTTGTCTATTATTTTGTTAAACAAAAAACATGTTGCACTATGATAAAGAAAAAAAACTAGACCTATGTGAGATAAGATAATAGAGACAAATATGAAGATCCATTCTTGATCCAATTTACCTTGGTATGTAATTAAATGAAGATAAGTCTTTTGTTGTTAAGAAAGGAGGAGATGAGAGCTCACAATAGTCTAGTAGTGAAACACATGGATCATGTTGAGAGAGCATTGACATAGATAAGGAAAATATTGAACTGTAGATATGAAAATTTATGTTATTTACATATAAATATACATATACACACACATATACATACAGACAATGGCTCATCATTCACAAAGGTTTATGGACAGGCCCGAGGGTCAAGAAGATTTTTATTAATGGGGAATTTTGTATCTTCTGTGGTTGTTTGGAGGATGTTTCCCACCTGTTTTTTGAATGCCATCATGCCAAGAAGTTTTGGCACCAAGTAGAGCACTTTATGTACATCAATGGACTCCCCAAGCTGAATAAGCTGGAAGTCCTTCTAGGCTGCTACCGTGACATGGACATTCTCCTCTAGAACATGTGGAGGGATTACATTCTCTGATGTATCTAGATCAGTAGAAACAATCACTTTTTTTCTATCGGCAATAGGAACTTCCTCCCTGTGCTTGCAAGATCCCTAAAAAAGGCTTCTTCTAAATGTATTAAATGTATCTCCCAAGTCCCCTCTGATTATCTTGACACCCATAGGATCTTGTACAATAACCCCTATATTAGATGGAAACGTATGTTGCTTCCTGTGTACTCTACCAAAAGGTTGTTTATGGCTGATTCTCTGTAATTTTTGGGTGAGCACCTATCTAGAGCACAGTACGTACCCTCTCAATTAATTTTAATCTTCCTGTTTTATTCAAAAAAAAGTATTGTTTGTGCCAAGCTAAAGACAATAAACCACGTGAGTTGCACCGCCCTTTCGCATGAATTTTACGTACAAGAGGAAGTAGGTCAACAACTTGCTGATGCACAAACCAAAGCTCTATTGTATGATAGTATTGCTGCCAATTCATAGGCACTAGAGGTAGTTTTACTTGATTAGAATACATTTTGTTCATTGATAAAGACAACTAAAAATCACCTATGCTTCACTTTTGTCAAAGCCCGTGATTGATTCAAAGCTATTGTATAGGATGATGTCACTCCATCTAATGAGGATGAAGGTAGTTCTCCATCTACTTCCTATTAGGGTCTAGGTCCTTTGAGAATGTCAATGTTAGGGCCCTAGGATGTTGGGACTTTATATTGTATTTAACATTTTTGTATGATATGTTCATCAAAAAACTACCCCAAAATGATGTAAATAGGGATGTGACCCTTTCAAAGCAATGATTTATTATGATTACTTGGCGGTGATGACATGCACACACAAAGTGTAGTGTAGCCATTGGTGCTGCTTCAAGAACTAGCATGAAATCTCGCTTAGTGTCTGAGTTTTGTGCACTCAGTTGATTCATTACATTCTATTGCTCTGTTTTTGTAACTATTTAACTCAATGTATTTGGTGAATATCACAATATTTTAACTATCCATTGATTAAGTGCACAAGTAATTAACAGTGTTGTGTAAGTTGATGAAGGGTGTATCAAGTTGAATCCATTATTTAGATGTGTATGCTAATGTAAATTACTATTGAAGGAAAGGTCTAGGTCTATGCAACACGATAACCCTAAAGCCAAAAACCCTGACTAACCTTTTTGGTTTGTGGTGCAAAGATCTTGTGTGGTGTTTGCTCCATATTAAGTAAGCGGGAAATTCTGGTAGAAACCATAGCAAAGCTTAATAAGTCCATGGGAGTGGTGAAAGCTTTCCACTTTTCATCAACCTTGAATCCATTGATGATTTTCCCCACAATCTACTCTTCAACAATGATTTCTCTAATGCTCCCATGTTGTTATGCAATGTCCTTCATCTTGGTGATAATTTCAGTCACACTTTACTTGGACATCTTTTGAAATGTCTCTTGAGAGGTCTTACAATACCTAATATGAGGAAACAAGAAATTAGAGATAGAATTTAGAATATATTACATTATCAAAGCATCCTTTGCAAACCATGTGTTCAACCTTTCATATTCCTCTTCAGTTTGTTAACCTTTCTTTTTTAGTACATGCATCATCTCATCTCTTGTGATGTATCCATATAGATTTTTCCTTTGCAAGTAAACATCCATCCTAAGGGACCATGATGAGTAGTTGTTTTGATCAAGTTTTTCAACCAATAAGGGAAATCCATCATCTGTTATATCAGCTTTATGACTATGCTCTGATACCACTGTGAGGAATGATGGATAATGCATAGAGATGAGAGGGTCTTGGCCAAAACCTGCTCTAGAATAGCCTAATCAAGTCTACTTAACGTTTAATATAACCTCTTAGCTTCTTATATGTGCATTTAGAACACCATAATAGTTTGGAACATCATTCTCAAAACTCTATATCAAAACACATAACTTCTATGCACACTTCAACTTGAGAAACGTACTCATAGCTCACAACCTCATTGGAATTGACCTGATACATTTTGCATACCTTCAAATAAAGTTTTGATTGAGATATATTAGGTTATTTCATCAATTAAGGAGGACTATACAGATACCAATTTGCATAAGAAGTGAGGGGGGGTCATCCCAAACTTTTCAAGAGGATGAAGATGCACGTACATAGCCACCTTGCTTTGCTCATAATTCAATATGTACACTTCCAATGACTATAAAACTTTGTAGGAATGCTCACAGAGGGTACCTTCATACTGAAGTCAATAGATTAGACAAAGAGATCGTATATGCAAAGGAATAACTCAGACAAGATGACATGCCACTCAATGTAATGTTGCATTAGATAGAGACCAAGATAGCTATGAAAATGTTTGTAAATGTATTGCTAACTAAGATATGATACAATGACAGAGTGGAGAACTTCACAAGCTTCAAGGAAAGTACTTCAACCACTCAAATGAGTGTGATGATCAGCTTACATCCCCTAACTAAAATGTCTAGTGTATAGATACACTTTTTGTTCATGGCTATAGATTTGATCTAACTAAAAGTGATCCACAATTTTAGGAGTTAATTTGATTTGTGAATTAAAAAAACATCTTTGCATTTGGCTCCCAATATGACCACAAGATTCTATTCAGCCATCCCATTTTTCTTTTGACCAATTTAACTTCTTACATTAATCGTAGAGCTCATTCAATGTACACAAGCATTGAATGATATGTAATGTCCTAATGCATAGAACGAGCACTTAAGCTTGCTTTATGCACCAACAAAGACGATGTGCTACACCAAATGAATAAGTGCAAATAGGAAAAAGAATATTCATTATTTTATTCACTCTCAAAATTGATAAGGCATATATTCTTGTCTATTATTTTGTTAAACAAAAAACATGTTGCACTATGATAAAGAAAAAAAACTAGACCTATGTGAGATAAGATAATAGAGACAAATATGAAGATCCATTCTTGATCCAGTTTACCTTGGTATGTAATTAAATGAAGATAAGTCTTTTGTTGTTAAGAAAGGAGGAGATGAGAGCTCACAATAGTCTAGTAGTGAAACACATGGATCATGTTGAGAGAGCATTGACATAGATAAGGAAAATATTGAACTGTAGATATGAAAATTTATGTTATTTACATATAAATATACATATACACACACATATACATACAGACAATGGCTCATCATTCACAAAGGTTTATGGACAGGCCCGAGGGTCAAGAAGATTTTTATTAATGGGGAATTTTGTATCTTCTGTGGTTGTTTGGAGGATGTTTCCCACCTGTTTTTTGAATGCCATCATGCCAAGAAGTTTTGGCACCAAGTAGAGCACTTTATGTACATCAATGGACTCCCCAAGCTGAATAAGCTGGAAGTCCTTCTAGGCTGCTACCGTGACATGGACATTCTCCTCTAGAACATGTGGAGGGATTACATTCTTTGATGTATCTAGATCAGTAGAAACAATCACTTTTTTTCTATCGGCAATAGGAACTTCCTCCCTGTGCTTGCAAGATCCCTAAAAAAGGCTTCTTCTAAATGTATTAAATGTATCTCCCAAGTCCCCTCTGATTATCTTGACACCCATAGGATCTTGTACAATAACCCCTATATTAGATGGAAACGTATGTTGCTTCCTGTGTACTCTACCAAAAGGTTGTTTATGGCTGATTCTCTGTAATTTTTGGGTGAGCACCTATCTAGAGCACAGTACGTACCCTCTCAATTAATTTTAATCTTCCTATTTTATTCAAAAAAAAGTATTGTTTGTGCCAAGCTAAAGACAATAAACCACGTGAGTTGCACCGCCCTTTCGCATGAATTTTACGTACAAGAGGAAGTAGGTCAACAACTTGCTGATGCACAAACCAAAGCTCTATTGTATGATAGTATTGCTGCCAGTTCATAGGCACTAGAGGTAGTTTTACTTGATTAGAATACATTTTGTTCATTGATAAAGACAACTAAAAATCACCTATGCTTCACTTTTGTCAAAGCCCGTGATTGATTCAAAGCTATTGTATAGGATGATGTCACTCCATCTAATGAGGATGAAGGTAGTTCTCCATCTACTTCCTATTAGGGTCTAGGTCCTTTGAGAATGTCAATGTTAGGGCCCTAGGATGTTGGGACTTTATATTGTATTTAACATTTTTGTATGATATGTTCATCAAAAAACTACCCCAAAATGATGTAAATAGGGATGTGACCCTTTCAAAGCAATGATTTATTATGATTACTTGGCGGTGATGACATGCACACACAAAGTGTAGTGTAGCCATTGGTGCTGCTTCAAGAACTAGCATGAAATCTCGCTTAGTGTCTGAGTTTTGTGCACTCAGTTGATTCATTACATTCTATTGCTCTGTTTTTGTAACTATTTAACTCAATGTATTTGGTGAATATCACAATATTTTAACTATCCATTGATTAAGTGCACAAGTAATTAACAGTGTTGTGTAAGTTGATGAAGGGTGTATCAAGTTGAATCCATTATTTAGATGTGTATGCTAATGTAAATTACTATTGAAGGAAAGGTCTAGGTCTATGCAACACGATAACCCTAAAGCCAAAAACCCTGACTAACCTTTTTGGTTTGTGGTGCAAAGATCTTGTGTGGTGTTTGCTCCATATTAAGTAAGCGGGAAATTCTGGTAGAAACCATAGCAAAGCTTAATAAGTCCATGGGAGTGGTGAAAGCTTTCCACTTTTCATCAACCTTGAATCCATTGATGATTTTCCCCACAATCTACTCTTCAACAATGATTTCTCTAATGCTCCCATGTTGTTATGCAATGTCCTTCATCTTGGTGATAATTTCAGTCACACTTTACTTGGACATCTTTTGAAATGTCTCTTGAGAGGTCTTACAATACCTAATATGAGGAAACAAGAAATTAGAGATAGAATTTAGAATATATTACATTATCAAAGCATCCTTTGCAAACCATGTGTTCAACCTTTCATATTCCTCTTCAGTTTCTTAACCTTTCTTTTTTAGTACATGCATCATCTCATCTCTTGTGATGTATCCATATAGATTTTTCCTTTGCAAGTAAACATCCATCCTAAGGGACCTTGATGAGTAGTTGTTTTGATCAAGTTTTTCAACCAATAAGGGAAATACATCATCTGTTATATCAGCTTTATGACTATGCTCTGATACCACTGTGAGGAATGATGGATAATGCATAGAGATGAGAGGGTCTTGGCCAAAACCTGCTCTAGAATAGCCTAATCAAGTCTACTTAACGTTTAATATAACCTCTTAGCTTCTTATATGTGCATTTAGAACACCATAATAGTTTGGAACATCATTCTCAAAACTCTATATCAAAACACATAACTTCTATGCACACTTCAACTTGAGAAACGTACTCATAGCTCACAACCTCATTGGAATTGACCTGATACATTTTGCATACCTTCAAATAAAGTTTTGATTGAGATATATTAGGTTATTTCATCAATTAAGGAGGACTATACAGATACCAATTTGCATAAGAAGTGAGGGGGGGTCATCCCAAACTTTTCAAGAGGATGAAGATGCACGTACATAGCCACCTTGCTTTGCTCATAATTCAATATGTACACTTCCAATGACTATAAAACTTTGTAGGAATGCTCACAGAGGGTACCTTCATACTGAAGTCAATAGATTAGACAAAGAGATCGTATATGCAAAGGAATAACTCAGACAAGATGACATGCCACTCAATGTAATGTTGCATTAGATAGAGACCAAGATAGCTATGAAAATGTTTGTAAATGTATTGCTAACTAAGATATGATACAATGACAGAGTGGAGAACTTCACAAGCTTCAAGGAAAGTACTTCAACCACTCAAATGAGTGTGATGATCAGCTTACATCCCCTAACTAAAATGTCTAGTGTATAGATACACTTTTTGTTCATGGCTATAGATTTGATCTAACTAAAAGTGATCCACAATTTTAGGAGTTAATTTGATTTGTGAATTAAAAAAACATCTTTGCATTTGGCTCCCAATATGACCACAAGATTCTATTCAGCCATCCCATTTTTCTTTTGACCAATTTAACTTCTTACATTAATCGTAGAGCTCATTCAATGTACACAAGCATTGAATGATATGTAATGTCCTAATGCATAGAACGAGCACTTAAGCTTGCTTTATGCACCAACAAAGACGATGTGCTACACCAAATGAATAAGTGCAAATAGGAAAAAGAATATTCATTATTTTATTCACTCTCAAAATTGATAAGGCATATATTCTTGTCTATTATTTTGTTAAACAAAAAACATGTTGCACTATGATAAAGAAAAAAAACTAGACCTATGTGAGATAAGATAATAGAGACAAATATGAAGATCCATTCTTGATCCAGTTTACCTTGGTATGTAATTAAATGAAGATAAGTCTTTTGTTGTTAAGAAAGGAGGAGATGAGAGCTCACAATAGTCTAGTAGTGAAACACATGGATCATGTTGAGAGAGCATTGACATAGATAAGGAAAATATTGAATTGTAGATATGAAAATTTATGTTATTTCACCTCTCATAAAAGTGTTCTAATTTACTTAATGTGAAAAAAAACATGATTTTTTAAGATGTTAATATTGTAATCTAAGAGTTTCTTTTTCCAATATAATTACATCAATGAGAAAAATGTTTTGTAGTTAGGGAAGTATTTAGGGGTGAGTATTAACCCAAAGGGGAATTTAGAGACATTTGAAACTTTTTTTTGTTATATTTAGTGAATTCTAAACATTTACAAACATTCCAAATAGATAGAAACCCTAATTCTAAGTTCTAGAGCATTTTCGCCAAGAATAGGAGTATGTTTGGTTTTTCTAGTTCTTCATTTCCCCAAGGTCTCTACAGCTCGTGCAATGAGTCTTGGTGTGCTCACATTCACCCTCCAGCTTTTAGTTCTCCTGGTTGGATGATGGGGTTGTATTGAAAAGTTACAAGAAGTCTTCAACTCGAGGCTGCATTTTGTCGGATGACGGGGAAGAGGTCGAGGCCAAGGGAGTTGACGCAAGTAAGAAGTTAGAGCTCTTTGCGCTAAAACCTTCTTAAGCTACATCTTGTAAGGTGCAACTCTATTTTCTTTTATGCTTTGAGTGCTCACTATTCTTTGAATCTATGTGATATGGCTCTTGCTCGTTGAATTCCAACTGTAACATGGTGGTGCCATCTGCAACTTCCTCTCGATTATCCTCATACTGAATGGTCCATTGATAGAGTTTTAAGACTTCTTTTCTGGAAAGCTGAGCTCTCACCGGTTGGAGTTATATGTTAACCATAACATCTTGCAGAATGTGAATATAATCTAGCATGTATGTTGAATGTTGAATTTGTGTAAGATACCTATCTCGAGTAATACTTGTAGTAAATTGATGGCTCAACACGTCTTGAAAACACAATGTGCACCCCGATAGTTAAGCATAGCACTTCTTGTTACTTGATTTGTTAGCATGACCATGCATGGTATCCTGCTGCCTCTAAGGAGAAGAGCCTTTCGGATGCAACGACTATGCTCTCCCTATTGAAGCTAGCTAGTTGCTAACGTTCTACAGTCTTTAAAATGATAGTTTCTTTTTTTCTTCTTTCGCTACTTGCTAGTGTTATGCGATCTCTGAAATCATGGTTTCTTTTGACTCTTGCCTCTAAGCAGAAGAGTCTTTTGGATGGTATGAGTATGCTCTCCCTCTATTCTAATATAACTAATTGCTAGTGTTCTACGATCTCTGATAGATGGCTTCCTTTGAGTTTGTATCATGGAAACCTCGTTGAAGGTTGTGACTCTGTTGATATGAATTGTACACAGAATCTATGTTACCATATGCTACTCAATATTCAGTGTGTGGTTTATGCAAATCGGTGACTATGATGCTGTAGAGTATTAGTACCATATGGGACTTATATTTTCCATGTTTTGGTTGGACCTTGACGGTATATGAGTACTACGTATCTCTACTAAGTTGGGCTATACCCGATCGTAGTCTATCGACCCATTGGAATGCTCCACCTTGTCCCTGCAATGAATGTGATCCATTGGCCCTTCCTTTTGAAGAATTGTGATGCACAATAGGAATTTCTTGCATATAGATTTCTATATGCAATAGTTCGTATATAAGTTTCATCCACCCATATGATCATATGTTGCCTATGAAGATGCCTCATTAGGATCCAAGGGCATGATTGAAGGGGCCACATAATGTCACGATCTTACAATACTACTCACAGGCATAAGCTACTGATTTTGATGCATTTTTAAGCATCTACACACCAAAGGATGGATCGCATCCAGGTGTTTTAGTAACAATAATGAAAATGGGCATGTACGACCAGATTTGAAATTGCATTTGTGATTACATGATCCACCGGCTTGAACGCAATTACTTTGTTAAAAATTGATGTATTGGCTTGCTATGTCTAAAGCTAGTGGATCCATGAACAAAATACATGTTCCTATTATGCTTGTTTTCTTGGCGACTAAGTGTGGTTGATATTGTCTGTCACGGCTGGAATTGTTGCTTGTGTGTAACAACAAATCAATGTGTCTCTGGTATGGGTAGCTATGTTTCTCGAACTACTAAGAAATGGGTTGTGGCACTAAAAAGATATACTTGATCTATGACCTTCCAGGGTACATTCAGTGATAGGTGCTTCTGTTTGCAGGTGTATGCCAAAAGTAGATTCGATTATATTATTCTGTGTGTATTTGAGTAAGTTTAATTATATGAAACGTAGGATGATGAGGGCCTGGAGTTGAGGACCGAATCCATTTCTCGTATAATGTATCATTCGGATTGTAAGTCTTTTTTCATGGTAGAAGATAGCATAGTATACATAATAAGCCGTGTACCATTCCATTGCTTTTTAATGGTTTTCAGATGATGTTTTGATTATGGCTTGGCCTTAATGTTACGAATCACGATTGTGTAGTGCTAGAAGTCTATAGATATTACTTGACAAACTCCTTTCATGTACAATATATGTAGACGTGAATCCATGTGTTGGGATATTCTATGCGTTATTTTGATGGGATAATGTAGTAAACCATAGTTTGTTGTTGTAATGTATTTTCATAGCAACTTGTGTGATTTCCTTGTGCTAAGGTAATCACTCTCCGACTATCACTTATGTCTATATATCCCAAAGTGTTGTGTCGGATAATTTGTATGATGTTAAGCACCTAAATTAATTAGTTTTTCTAGGGTATGCTCCTTACTAAGGAGAGGAATGTGTTCCGTTCCTTTTCCCAAGTAATCATAACATCAAAGCCAAACTTGAAATTTAATATGTAGTTTTAGTTCACAATGCATGTGAGAGCTATTCCCCTTCACTGACTATAACAATGGTAGAAGCATATATGTTACACAATTGATTGGAACTTAGTTGTTTGCATTTAGTTCCTTAATGTTCGTGGATGAAGCTTTTCTCTATGGGCATCGGTGAAAACTGGAGTGGCATGTTTATGTTATCCAAAATTAGCCATGCTAGTTTTGCTAGGTCCAATACACCTAAAGAGGTTATGAAGTTTTTTAATATAAAGGAAGTTCGGCAATAGCCTACTCTCCCGGACTTGAATTAAATTAAGAAACAAAGGTACAATAGAAGGGGACTAGTGCCCACGGGACCCCCATATCCCACTAGTGCAAACGCTGCCACCGGGCTATCGAAGATGTCCCACACATCTTCCTTACTTGCCCCAACTCCTACAGAATCTGGTAGACGGTTGGAATGAAAATCAGACTTCAAAAACAGCTTAGTTGGAAACAAGTCCTTTTGGGAGAAGCGATCGGCTGCTCTGCGACACTCTGGAACGCCATCAGAGGGGAAGTCCTGTGGAAAATTTGGCGGGAGAGGTGTGCTCTCAACTTCGGCGATCCCCCCAGGGAGTGGTCGATTGAGAAATCACTATTCCTCCTTGGCAAAAGGATTGTTAACAGTAAGAAATCCCCCCCCTTCAGGCACCATCAAGTCCTCCTGTTGATCAACAACAAGCTCAAACCCAAGTGGGCCCCGCATGAGGGCGATGAGAGGGTGATTAACCTTCTCTGTAAAGAGGTTATGAAGTTATGGCATGCTAGATTTGTTCACATCAATTACATAGATCTCAAGCACATCAAAGATCAATGAATGGTGGAGAGTTTTCCTACTTTTGCTTTATCAGATGATGTAGAGTCATGTAAAGGATGTCTTGAAGGAAAGCTTCACAAAACTCCTTTCAAGAAGCATGGATACATCAGGGCCACAAGGAAGTTGTAGATCATACGTTCAATTGTGAATGGTTCGATGAGAACATATTGCATTCAAGGTTCCACGTATTTTGTTACTTTCATTGATGACTTCTCAAGATATTCTTGGATTTATGGTCTTAAAGTAAAGTCAAAAGTCTTTCCATCTTTCAAGAAGTTCTTAGCTATAGATGAAAATGAAATTCAATCAAAGCTTTGTGAGTTACCAGAAGGTAAAAAGGTAATTCATGTTAAGTGGATCTCTAGAATCAAAAGAAAAGCAGATGATACTATTGACAGGTATAAAGCAAGATTAGATGTGAAAGGTTATGCACAAAATAAAGGTATTGACTATGATGAGACTTTTGCACCTACTTCTAGAATGGAAGTAGTTAGAACTGTACTTTCTCTTGTTGCATTCTTTGGTTGGAATGTATACCAGTTAGGTATCAAAACTTAATTTCTTAATGGTGATCTTCATAAAGATTTCTACATTCAGCACCTAGAAGGTTTTGAAGAGACAAGTAAAGAGCATTTAGTATGCAAGCTTATCAAAGCTTTGTATGGACTAAAGGAGGCACCAAGAGCTTGGTAGGAGAAGATACATATCTATCTCTTATCTATTGGTTTTGAAAACTCAGATGCAGCTCCCACTATTTATGTTAAAGTTAAGAAAGATGTTTTGATTATTATTATCATATATGTTGATAATATGATCATGAAAGGTCCCTAGGATTCAGAACTTCAATATTTTAAAGCACAACTTAAGCATACATTTGATGTGAATGATTTAGGCATTTTGCATTGTTATCTTGGGATTGAGTTCAAGTACATAGATGAGTGTATCACATAGTACAAGAAAAATACATTGAGAATTTATTGGAAAGGTTTGAGATGCACTACAACATATGAGGGGCATATCAAGGCTGCCTATACCGACTGTCATGCTTGACGCCCATATAAACGTTGGAAAAATTGAATTAAGCATACTGACGATCAATTGACTGTCAATATGAGTGTTTAAAATGGATCATCTGGATGTTTCACAATCGTCGGTATGTGCGTCGATATAAGCCTCAGTATAGGCATCGGTATAAACATCGGTATGAGCGTCGGTATGAACGTCGGTAATTTACTAAAAATTATCGACGCTCATACCGATGCCTATACCGAGGCCGTGTTTTAAACATACCAGGACTGGAGAGCAAAAATCAACATTTTGCACGTGTTTTACACTAAGTACTGCTTGCTTCTGTCGAGCTTGCGCATGCGAACTGAATTGTGAACTACATTGTCTTGTGCACACACACACAAATCTCTCTCTCTACACACACTCTCTCTCTCTGGATCTCCCATCTTGGTAAGTGGTGCACGTACTCTCACCCTTTGTCTTTCTCTATGCTTTATGTTTTATAATTTTTCTTCTCTTTGATTTTGCAAAAGTTTTTTGGCATCGATTCTTTGGAATTCGACGATAGACGACATACATTACGCTTTGACGACAATGATCCGAAAGAAGGACATACCTGTAAGTGATTGTTTTATTCTCTATTGATAGAGAGAGAGAGATAGAGAGAGAAAGAGAGAGAGAGAGAGATAGAGAGGTATAAAGAGAGATGAAAGAGATGAAGTTAGAGAAAGGAATAAAGAGAGATGAAAGAGAGAGAGATAAAGAAAGATGAAATGGACAAAGATAGAGAGAGAGATAAAGAGAGAGATTTAAGAAAAAATCAGAATATATAAATAAATATATATATCAAATAGGATAACTGTACAGATAAATAAATATCAAAAGAGCTAGTGTTTTGAATAAATAGATTAAATATATATAATTAAATATATATATATGCATACACATACACATATACATATATAAGAAACCAAACTATATATATATATATATATATATATATATAAGGATAATTGTATATATAAATTAATATGAAAAGAGCTAGTGTTTTAAATAAATTAATTACATATATATAATTAAATATATAAAAATAGGATTTTTAGGTTTTTTATCAAATTAAATATATATACACATACACATATACATATATACATATATATATACACATATACACTTACACATATATGTACACATGCATACACACATATACATCTTTTAGGTCTAGATCTTTAAAATTAGGGTTTTGGAGTTTATACACATGCATAACATATACACACACATACACATATAATACATATACATATATACATGTATATACACATGAATACACACATATACATATTTTAGGTCTAGGTCTTTTGGATTAGGGTTTTAGGGTTTTTACATACATATAATTCAATTAAATTTATATAAGGAAAAAATAAATAAAAATTAAGAAAAAAATCATAATATATAAATAAATATATATAAAAAATAGGATAATTGTATAGATAAATAAATATCAAAAGAGCTAGTGCTCTAATTAAATAAATTAAATATATATGTGAGAAAGACTTGAATGATGTGTGTGTGACTCTCCTCCCATTCATCTATACCCTCTTGTACTCTAAAAATAGCAATGATCTGAAATAGTCTAGTGTGAACATGTGGCCATCATGCAACACTTATTCCCATTACTACCCAAGCAGTTCCCATTACTACCAAAGTACCTTAGGGTATCCCCCGAGCTTGGGACCTTGGCTCGTTTTCCCTTGTCCCACACGCACATGGATTGATCCCTGTGGATCAATGTCTGACACTCTCTCCCCCTTTTAAAGATCATTGTCCTCAATGATCAATGAGGAAAAGTCCAAAATGTTCTTCTTACAAGCTGTATTGTCTTGTCAACACCTGGATGTCCTACACAAGGCACATCATAACTATCATGCATGACTTTTCTTCTCAAATCCCGAGAATCTAGTATGCAAACCTTTGCTTTTCGTCTAATGATTCCATTCTCCTGTGAGAAATCTAAAATACAAAATGGACTTGTTCGCTCTTCTAGGGGAAGAAACAGCTGAAACTGTCCCGTCTCCTATAATAGAGTCATCAGTCATGGCTCAAATGTGGATCTTCCACATGTGCTTCCTTTATCTCTTGAAGCAATGAGCTTTCTAAAACTGTAGAGCTCATTTGATACATTAATGTGATAATGTAGCATCAATTATATTCTCTGTGCTCTTCTATACAAGGTTTCCATGTGAAACTCCTATATGAGCTCAACCCAATGAGCCTGACTGCCTCAAAGATCTGGCTGACTAACTCAGTCTATGGTGATCTATGTATACCTTAAAGTCTACACCATAAAGATAGTGTCTCTCGACTTTAAGTGCATACACCACTACATACAACTCCTGTTCATGCACTCGTATGCCATCTTGGCTCAAAAACTGTCCTATGGCTTAGGCCACTAGCATCTATCTCTAAGTCAAAGGGTTTCTGTGGATCGACCACTGTGAGTATAGGAGCCTCTAAAACAATGTGTTTCAGAGTATCTAAAACTATCTTGCTACTCTTGCTTCCATGCAAAGAAACCTTGCCTTGAAGCAAGTTCGTCATAGGCATTGCTATTAACGAATAAAAAGAAATGAATTTTTGATAGAAATCAAAAAGTCCTAAAAATGACCATAAGTGCCCCTCATCCTAAGGACTAGGCCAAAATAACATAACTAAAATCTTCTTGGGATCCATCTGAATCCCCATCAATAGATACTCTATCCTCGAAAGAAACAACCGAGTCTTCTTGAGATTAATTGAGTCTTATCATGATCTCTTACTCTAATCTGATGGTAGCCACTTATGAAATCTATTTTACTAAATACCATGGCTCCACCTAGAGCATCTAAAAGATCATTAATCCTGAGCATAGGATATCTGTGTCTGATAGCAATCTTATTGAGTGCTTGGTAGTCGATGCACATCCTATCAGATTCGTTTTTTTTTCTTCACTACAAGAACTGGTGTTGTAAAGGGTGATAGCTAGGTCTAATCAGCCCTTTTTAATAATTCTTTCAAGGACAACTCTTGGAATTCTGCTCTCACTTTCACTGAAAGTGTTGAAGCATTTCAACTAGAGTCTCCATGACTACATGAATCCATCATACTACACAATGAATACATATAATATAGAAAATAAATAAACTCACAATCAATTTTAAGCAACTTGGTAGCTTTTACTAATCGTGTCTCTTAGAGATTTGATTCCCCACAGATCAGTAGTCACCTCCCCTCATGCTTAAACTTGATCACTTAACCTAGGCACTATTTATGATGCACTATAGATAAAAACATCAAACTTGCTTCTCAACTTGTCTTCCATTTGGAACTCACTTTTTTTGTAGACCTTGCATTGTTGTATAATTAATCCTACTGGAGACAACCTTACCTTGTCTAATAATTGTAAACCATGCCTTGCTATATAACTGTGTCTAACTCCTTGCTAGGAACTTAGACTAAAGCCTTGCCTTATTTTCTCTTTCTAAATGTATTACTTTACATATTTTAAATCTTGACTGTATTCCTTTGATCAAAATGCCACTTACATTCTTCTAGATCATGGAATCTTTTTTGAGGATGGACTATGCTCTATTCTAGATTCTAACTAGACATCCTAGAGTTCTAACTTATGAAATACTAAGTTCTTCATTCTAATGTCCTTGGAAACACTTGCCTTGAATTAGTCCAAACAATGATATCTACTAGATATCCACATATTATACTTTTCTTTGATTAGAATGCTACCAATCATTTATCTTGATCATTATCTAGTTTGAATATTCTATGTATACTCAAACAAATAAGTGGTAGCGGAAAATAAATAAATTACAAGCCTTTTCTCAATGAAACATGAAGAAATAAGAAACTTTTAGTATGTTCTTTATGCTTCCATGCATATGCATACTAATATTTTAGAAATTTCGACAGCCAAACGATGTCACTTTGAAATCTGGAATAATTTCGAAAAGCGTCAAGCATTCAACAAAATCAAATCATCAGTGCCGGCAGGCACGATCTATTTTGTCTTCTCAACGACCACCTGGATCCTGCCGATACTTACCACCTGTAAGAAAAGCTCAAGCACCGAACATACCTCTCTATTTACGCTCTACTTACATCATCCTTCGCGTAATACAAGAATACTTCTAATATGCACAATCAACAGAATAATCAACCAAATATTGACTAAATACTTATCTCAGATTTCCTTTGATATTCTTGAAGCATCCAATTGAAGAGCTACGGGTAGACTATTCACTCCCTTTTGTTTGTAGATCGCATAAGTCTTCAAAAAGTGCTTCATTGAAGGTGCTTGATAAATAACAGTCCATTTTCACCCTCTGTTGCAGAAAGAAAATCATTCTAAAGTATGGCTTGCAGCCACTCTCTGGATAGATCTCGGAGAGGGCTTGCCATAACAACAAAGAACTCAGACTTCGAAAATGGTATGCCAAAGTTATGGCCGAAAGAGTGAAGGAGGATGATCAAAATTAGCTATAACAAGAGAGAAAAAATTCGTCCCTCTGTTCCTCTAAGCTTCTTCACAACTGCAAAGTGCACGCATGTGGCTTCTATCCCACATACACAAAAATCCCAAGAGCCTTCATAAATAATAGTGTTTCTCACAGACGACATCTGGAATAAACAGTGACGGTGCTTTGTTTTCCTGAGCGCTCACATGCAGTGTGATTGAGCTTTATCACTTTTAATTCAAGACTAAAGCATAATTGTTGACTACTTGTCTCTGTCTCTCTCCTCTGCACTGAAGCGTAATCAGCGCAATCAACGGGTCCTCTCCAAGCAGACCATAATTAAAAAAAAATCTGATCCTAAATAAAAAAATCGGACGGGCCCTATCACACATCAAATTGCGTGCTTGGGCTCCCAACGACTTCAGACTCTCAGAGGCACTCACGTGGACACCGCACTTAGAATCGGATCCTATGGGCTCCTCTATAAACACCTTCCCTTCACATCAGAGATAACTCTCGACAACGAAGAGCTCCCAGATGAAGACGACAACAGTCGCATGCGAAAAACGCACGCAAAACTACGAGAAAAAAACGAGGATCCAGGCTCTGATTCCAAGTGTGAGGAAGACTTGAATGATGTATGTGTGACTCTCCTCCCATCCATATATACCCTCTTGTACTCTAAAAATAGCAATGATCTGAAATAGTCTAGTGTGAACATGTGGCCATCATGCAACACTTATTCCCATTACTACCCAAGCAGTTCCCATTACTACCAAAGTACCTTAGGGTATCCCCCGAGCTTGGGACCTTGGCTAGTTTGCCCTTGTCCCACACGCACATGGATTGATCCCTGTGGATCAAATAAACTGGTCCTTGTGGATCAATGTCTGACAATATATAATTAAAAATATGAAAATAGGTTTTTAAGGTTTTTCATCAAATTAAATATATATACACATACACATACACATATACATATATAATAAATTAGAATATATAAATAAATATATATATAAAATATGATAATTGTATAGATAAATAAATATGAAAAGAGCTAGTGCTTTAATTAAATAAATTAAATATATATAATTAAATATATAAAAATAGGATTTTAAGGTTTTTATAAAATTAAATATATATAATTAAGTATACAAATATTCGATTTTCAATTTTTTTATCAAACTAAATATATATAATTAACATTAACATATATAAACATATATTTATAAAAATTAAGAAAAATTACAATATATAATCAAATATATTGTATGAAATAGGATTAGGGTTTTTAAGCTATTTATACATGCATACACACACACACACATACACACACACACATATATATATATATATATATATATATATATATATATATATATATATATATATATATATATATATATATATATATATATATATATATATATATATATATATATATATATATATATATATATATATATATATATATATATATATATATATATAGCATTAGGGTTTTTAGGCTTTTTATGATACATAGAAAATAGTTCTTTAGGATTTTTAATATATAAAAAAAATACAATTTTAGGATTTTACAATATTACAAACAAACACACTCACATATATACATAATTAAATATATAAAAAATAGGTCTAGGTCTTTAGGATTAGGGTTTTAGATTTTTTTAGGTCTTTAGGTCTTTAGGTCTTTAGGTCTTTAGGTATAAGAAAAAGAAAATAAAAAATTAGAATATATAATTAAATCTATATATATTTCAGGTTTAAGTCTTTAGGATTATGGTTTTTAGGTTTAATAAAAAAATCAAATGTTCTAAAATGTCCACATTGTATCAGATGGCTCCTTTGGATCCGAAGGAGAGAATGGCATGTCCGTGCACTCAATGCAAGTATCAAATTTATCGAAAACGACGGATTTGTACTGCACATGTTAGAGAGTCTGGATCCTTTGACAAAAGTCGACTATAAAACCTACGCTACCATTCGCATGGTTGCCCTGGTCAAGAGGTGGACCCAAACGACATTGCACTGATAATCTCTTGTGGAAAAAAGAGAGCAAAAAAGGAGTTAGAAGTACAAGGTACTAATAACATTACACAGAATGAACACATGGAAGAAATGCTCGAATCATTTTAATGAGATGGATGAAGATCATGATGGTGAAGAAGATGTCGTGAGTTTCATGGACACAACAGAATTTTCATGATAAGAAGCCAATGAAGAATACGAAAACATGTGAAGACTACCTCGTTTAACAATGTACAATGGAGCAAATATATCTGTACTACGTGCATCACTCGTGATGCTCAATATGCAATCCATTTATGGATGGTCCGATAGTAGTGTATCTGAATTGTTCAAGTAAGTGGATTTGAAATAAACTTTCATTCTTGTATCAAAATAACTTTATTTACTAATATCATTCTAATTGCTTATTGTAGGATTCTTAAAGATCAATTTTTGCCAGAGGGCAATGACATGCCTCCAACATATGGAGATGCAAAAAAACTTTTACAATCCATTGAAATGGACTACACTAAGATTCATGCTTGTCCAAATGATTGCATCCTCTTTCGAAAAAAGTATGGGCATCTCCACATATGTCCAAAGTGTGGAGAAAATAGATTTAGAGAAGACCTTGTGGGCAAAGCAATCCCCACAAAGGTTCTTCACCAATTTCCTATCATTCCACAAATTAAGAGCATGTTTAGATGCAAGTCCATAGCTGAGTTAATGTCATGGCATGCAAAAAGCAGGTCTACAGATGGTGTGTTGCGAGTGCCTGCTGACTCTGATGCTTGGAAACACATAGATAGTAAGTGGCCAGAGTTTGCTAGTGAGCCTTGAAACATACATCCAGGCCTAGCTATGGATGGAGTAAATCCATTTGGTTTGCGTAGCTCTTCATGGAGCACATGGCATGTATGTTTGGTCAATTATAACATCCCACCATGGCTGGCCACAAGGAAGGGTCATTTATTATTAGCTCTTATTGTGCCAGGTAAGTATAAGGTAAAAAAACATGGATATATACCTTGCACCACTTGTGGAAGAGCTACGCAATTTATGGGATGGGATTACTGTGTGTGAAATGTCTTAACCTATAAGAAGAGGAGACGTGCAAGTGCAAGGCATACTTATGTGAACGATGCATGATTTGCCTGGTTATGGTGAATGTTCAGGTTTGTCAATTTTGGGTTACCATGCTTGTCCATTATGCAGACCATGACTCAAAGCATGCTATTCCAAAGCACTGCGTTAAACTGTCTATGAAGGACATCATAGATATTTTCTTGATAAACATGTTTTACGTGAAGGACAAATTGGTCAACAAGCGCAACGCCAAATTAAAGCTAGCGATTGCAAACAACTGTGGGATTCAGAAAAACCATTCGTTGGCATGCAACAGTTGTTGATCTTTCATGAACTCCCTTGTTGGAGCAAGTTATTGATCAATCATTTGGTAGACCCGATGCATATTTTTAAAAATGTGGGCGAGATTCTCTGGAAGACTTTGATCGGAAAGAAAGAAAGCAAAGCACAAAGGGAGGACTTAGAAGAGCGAAGTTGTATGCAAGAGTTATGGGCAATTACTAAGCCCAATGGAAAAGTATCATTACCAAGAGCTCCTTCGGTGCTTTGCAAGATGGAAGAGCAACAAGTGAAGAAGATAATTTTAGAGTTTTGGACACCTACTAGATGCATGAGGTGTCTAAAGATTGCTTTCACACAAGAAGAAGATCTTGGAGGGCTCAAGTCTCATGATTGGCACAGGTTTTTATAATTTGTGCTCCCTATAGCTTTAAAAGATTGTCTTTCGAAGGATGTGCGAACAACCATTTGTAAAATTAGTTCCTTGGTACGGTGGATCTCTTCTAAAGAGATAAATAGAGATAGCATAGAGAATGCAAAACTCAATGCTATCGAGGTTGTTTTTATGGTAGAGAAATACTTTTCCACAAGTATTCTCATTATTCAGCTTCATTTACTAGTTCATGTGGTAGATGAAGTTGCAATAGGAGGAACTGTCCATAGTCAATGGATGTTCTTCTTAGAGCACTTTATGAAGACATTCAAAGGTTTGTTTGACAGAGAGCACGTCCAGAGGGTAGCATGGCAGAGGGATGGCTCGTACAAGAGTCCCTTGTATGTGTGTTGAGCCCATCAAAGTCATATTGGTCAAAGTCAACCATAGTCAAAGTCAACTCCAATCAAAGTCAAACCAATCAAAGTCAACAGGTTCAAAGATCAACATGGGTGAGGTCAAAGCGTTCAAAGTCGGGTGTCAAGGTGCACACGTAGTGCACAATTAATTATTCACAAAGGGTAAATTGCAAAAAGTTGGTTGCAGGTTGCAGAGGTATTTCTGTAATTTCCCTAAGGTTCAAAGTGTTTTTAGAGTGTTTTGGAAGGTTCAGGTGAACCCCCTCTTAAGTGCACAAGTGAAGAATTAAAAGGCAAAATGTGAGGGTATGTGAAGCGGCGATGTACGCAGAAGTGAAAGTATGACCCTCCAACTAAAATTTTTGTTTTAGTGTAAAGTCAATATAGGACAAAACAGGGATTTGTTGGCTGCCCACTTGTGGAGACAATCTTGGGACATCAATCTTGGGACAATCTTGCAGTTAGGAGCGTATGTGAATCGACACTCAAATCAAGGCAAGGACTATTCTTGGACCAAGCAAGACTAAGCAAGGTGAGCATAGTCTAAGTTAGGCAAGAGAAAGAAGTGCAAGAGACACACACGGTGTGCGACGCAGAGAAGTGAAGTGCAATGTGTGCATGAAGAGTGACTAAGAAGTCTGCAGAGAAGTGTTAAGCTATTCACCCCAAGGATCCCAAGGTCTCATTGAAGTTGTGCGCATGCCGACAGAAGTTGTCCATCCCTCCACCTTATTGGAAGCTTGGTGCAAGGTGTGCACAAGTGCAGGCTTGGAGAAGGTGGAGGTCTGGTGCAGAGAAGGCCGACAGCAACAAGACCCTTGGGTATTTGGTATTTTTTGTGATTGAGCACTCTATGGTATTTTGCATAGAAGCATTGGATTGTATTGTGCATCACCATTGCATTTGTCTTCTTATAATCAATCGATAGAGGCTTCCAGTGTGTATCTTTCTTCTTTTCTTTCCCTTTTCTCCTATAAACACTCAAATCCCTTCTTGTCCAAGAATCCTCCAACAAAATTTGGCATGCCCAGTGGGACTCCAAGGAGATTTCACCATAGGAGAAGCCAAGCGAAAAGGGTAGAAGAGTTCAAGTGCCGACAGTACTACTTCATTGGACTAAGATGTAAATATTCTTATCAATTATCTCATACTAAGAGGGCTATCAATAGCTCATCACCGCAACCCGGTCCAAAACATTGAGGATCACCTACAAGGCTACAAGAAGGAAGGCTGTTAGAAGATCCTCCAGTCCACTTTCATCAGCCTCATCAATGAAGAGCATGGTAGGTCAGGTAGACTTGGAAACCCTACTATCAAGATTAAATATAAAATTTCCTTCTTTCAAAGGCCTAGCTCAGGAAGGTCGAGAGGAGCATATTAGAAGGTTTTTAGCACTATGCAAAACTAGAGGCTTATTGGGAAGAGAGGATGCCTTTTTGATACTCTTCCCTGCCACATTAGAAGGGTTAGCAGATAAATGGTTCAGCTAGTTTGGTGAGAACCATTTTACCACTTGGGACTTAATAAAAGATGCATTCAAAACTCAATTATTGCATGGAAATACTATAGAAATCATCATAGAGGAATTAGAAAACTTGAGACTGGATCCGGGTGAAAATTTTCCAGAGTTTGTAACTAGGGCCAAGGCACTAATGGCTAAGTTGGTAGATCCTCCACATGATTTTTTTGTTAAGAAATGGTTAGCTAAGCCACTTCCAGTGACCACCCAATGTAAAATCAAGGAATTAGTGTTGCCCACAGCCTCCATAGAGGAGTTCATCAACACAGCTACACGGCTGGAGCAGATAAGGCAATAGTATGGAGCAATTTCTTCTCAACTACCCTATTCTTTGAAAATGGAGGATCTAGTAATCTAGCTAAGGAAAGAGCTCAAGGGCTTAAAAAGGAATAAGCCCCACAAAGAGGAGGAGAATTGTTGGAGCAAGTCTATGACAAGCCTAAGTATTGGCTTGAGTCTCACAAAGTCATTAAAGAAGCTTCAAAATGAAGACTATGTAAAGTTCACTTGTGAACTACCTCTTGTAACTTTTGAAGAGTTTACTTAATGTAAAAGTAAGAGAATCTTAAGTGGTTGAGCCCACATGATCAAGAATGGAAAGAGGAGCCACGAATTCGTGATTTGTGGTAGGTAGAGAATCAAATCAATCATTGATTGATTGGAGAGTGATTGAGGGAAGTTAGCCTCCCAAACTCAACTATAAATAGATGGCAGTTTTAGTCGTGGCTAGAGAGACCTATGTGAAGACCTCCAAGAGCTGAGCTTTATGCCATATCAAGGTGTGATTACAAGGCACACATATGTATCAGTAAGTCATTGTATTGTACAAGCAATATACTTTCATTTTCATGATTATTTGAGTTCATCTTTCCATGTTCTTGTGATGTGTACTACTCACTGCCATTACTTCAGTTTTTCTCAGTCAGCTTGCAGAGATTGTTTCTCTGCACTTGGTTCATCATTTTCAGTGATTTAACTTGGTAAAGTTAGCTCTATAAGTCTACTATATGCTCACAAATTTTCATGTCATTTGGATGTTCATTTGAAGTCAACAGGGTATGTTCATCTTCACTTCTCTGTCAGGTACCCGACTTTTTCAGTCATCTTGTCAGAGTCATTTCTCAGTGTTTACTCATCCAAATTCAGTGATTTTAAGCTTGTTGGATTCAGCTTACGGTCTAGTATAAGCATACAAAGTTTCATGATCATTGGATTCTTACATCTTGAGTTATGTTAATTTTTCTACTCACTGGTCTATTTCTGTAGCAGCCCGTGAAAATCGGGATGATGTCATCACTTGTTAAAAGTCATTCTCAGTGTGTGGTTTGTTATTTTTGATGAGATTACTCTCTAAAGTTAGCTCTTTAAGCTACCTAGCCTTCCCCAAGAGGAATTAATCTAATTGCTGCTGTGCTCAGAGAATTATGTAAAACACTGGACAGGTGTATCAACCAAGAATAGCAAGTTTTCACCTCTGAGCTAACTCCAACTTATCTGTTTTGATCTATCTTTTTGAGAGTGATCTTCCAAGGTACATAGGGTGTCTAATACATCCATTGGCAAGCTAAAAGGGCCCACCATCTACTCCTGGAGTTCATTTGGCTGGTGTAGAGCAAAGATTTTGCAACACCTCTTCATCTTCAACACATACCTATCCATCTCTTCACAGTGGTATCAGAGCAAGGTTGGACAACATGGCAGATGGATTTCCTTCATCAATTGACAAATTGGACAGAGGTAACTACTCAGCTTGGTCATTAAGAATGGAAGCTTATCTCCAAGGTAGAAGTTTATATGGTTATGTGGCTGGAGATGAAGTTATGCCAAGTTTCAGGAACAAAAGTCAACCAACACAAGAAGAGCAAGAAAGATTGAGCACATGGTGCTCCAAGGATGCACTTGCAAGGTCTTATCTCCTCAACTCTATCTCAGATTTTTTGTTGCCTCACATTAGAAGTTGTAAGACATCTCAGGAAGTGTGGGATGCACTTGAAGCTTTCTTTTCTTCAAGTACCAAAGCTAGGAAGCATCAACTATGGCTGGAGTTCACAACTCTCAAGAAAGCTCCCAAACAAAATGTGACTGATTTTGTCACAAAGCTCAAGGACATAGCGGATCAGTTGGGAAGCATTGGAGAGGTAATAGATGAAGAGCAAATTGTAAGGCAGGTCATCAATGGCTTGAAGGCAGATGACAAGTGGGAAGCATTCACCACAGCTATGGATTTGTACATGGACATGCATGTACCTGATTTCAACACACTCATTGGACAATTACTTACTCAAGAGGCAAAGCTTATCAAAAATGGAGAAAGCTCTAAAGGTAATCAATCTTCAGCTTTATACACGGATAAAAGCAAGTCTAAAGATAACAAAGGAAAGGCAAAGAAAGTGGATGATGAAGCAGGTACATATCAAGCTAACTATGCAGGTAGAGGAAGACATGGCAGAGGTAGAGGAAGAGGAGGTAGACAAGGCAGGGGGAGATCCCAAGACTCCAACTCATGTTCTATTTGTGGATTAACTAATCATACAACTGAAAATTGCTTTAGGAATTCCAGGAATCAAAGAGGCAGAGGATACAATAGAGGAAGTTATGGCTACTCAAGAGGAAGGTTCAACAACTACCATGGCAACTACAACAACTACAATCATTCAAACTATCAAGGACGCTACAAAGGAAGGAGAGACTACAATAACTACACAGAAGACTCAAACAAAGAGGATTCATTATTGATCATGAACATGGCTATGCCACAAGGTAAATCTGATGAGCATATTTTCTACATAGATTCAGGTTGTTCAAATCATGTGGCAGGAAATGTGGCACTCCTATCAGATTTAGAAGATCCAAGGAATAAGCATGAGGTACAAACAGGAGATGATACAAAACATCCTGTGGAGAAAATAGGCAATGTCAAAGCACCTGATGGAAACATCAACCTACTCAGTAAGGTACTCTATGTCCCTACCATTACAAAGAATTTGATAAGTGTTGGGCAGATAGTAGAGAAAGGGTTGCAAGTCAGGTTCACAAAGGCAGGAGCATTTGTTGAAGATCCAAGTCAAGGATTCAGAAGAATTGCAAAAGGTGAAAAGACAGGTAGATTGTTCACATTTGAATTACAAGACACTAGAAACATTGCTCTCTTTAATTATGGCAGTCAGACACTCACAGAATTGGAAGTATGGCACAAAAGGTTAGCACATATTGGTGAAAGGTCATTAAAGCAAATTTGCAGGGACCAAAGTGTACTTGGACTCCCTAACTTGTCAAAACAACATATGATTTATAAGTGTAGTGCATGTCAGTTTGGAAAGTCTCACAGGTTACCATTCATGAAGAAAGGTTATATGCATGGAGATCTCTTGGAGTTGGTTCATACAGATGTATGGGGACCAAGCAAGGAAGCTTCAATATCAGGATCAAGGTATTATGTTTCCTTTATTGATGATTGCAGCAGATGGACTATCCTATTCTTTATGAAACACAAAGATGAAGTTTTTTCATGTTTCAAAAGATATTTGGCTCTTGTGGAGAATCAAAAAGGTAAATCACTAAAAAGGCTAAGGTCAGATGGAGGGGGAGAATACTTCTCCCATGAGTTTGATTCTTTTCTTCAAGAAAGAGGAATCAAAAGAGAGGTAACTACAAGGTACACTCTTGAGCAAAATGGAGTGGCAGAAAGGAGGAATAGGACAATTGTTGAAGCTGCAAGGTCTATGTTAAATGAAAAGCATTTACCTAATTACTTATGGGCTGAGGTTGTATCTACAACCACTTACTTGATTAACAGGTTGCCTTCAAAATCCCTTGATGGGATGACTCCATATGAGGCTTGGAATGGAAGAAGACCAAGTTTAGATCATTGTAAAATTTTTGGATGTATTGCTTTTGCTCATGTTCCTTCACAGGTTAGAGGCAAGATGGATCCAAAAGCAGAAAGGTGTGTATTTATTGGATATGACAACAATCAAAAGGGCTACAGGTTATACAACCCTACCAACAAAGGATTCTTGGTAAGCAGAGATGTAGTTTTTGATGAGAACAATTCATGGTATGAAGATTCATGCAGGAAGATCAATTTACCATATGATCTTGAAGAAGATTTTCCAAAGCTTGGTAGAGAACAATCAAAGATTGAAGAACAAGACACCTCAGAGGATGATGAAGAATGTCAGATGGAAAAGATCAAAGCATGGAAGTCTAAAGGTAAAGCAAAATTGCAGGAACTTGGACATGAGGCAGAATCATCACATCATGGCCTAAGAAGATCTATGAGGGAAAAGAAAAAACCAGAAAGGTATGGGTTTGACACCTCATTAGTAACTAAACATTCTATCTACATAGCACAGGACATAAACCAAGAGGAGCCATCATCATTTGAAGAGGCCAAAGCAAAAACAGAATGGAAGCATGCAATGAAGGAAGAGATTGAAGCACTTGAGGAAAACAACACTTGGGATTTGGTGCCCAAGACTTCATCCATGAAGGTAATAGGCTCAAGATGGGTCTATAAACTCAAGAAGAATTCTGATGGTTCCATTAACAGGTATAAGGCAAGGCTTGTAGCAAAAGGCTTTGCACAAACTCAGGGAATTGATTATGAGGAGACATTCTCTCCTGTGGCAAAGATGCCTACTATTAGGGTTTTGCTTAGTATTGCCTCTTCCAAGAATTGGAAGATACTTCAACTAGATGTGAAGAATGCATTCTTGAATGGTTGGATAACAGAAGAGGTATATATGGCACAACCACCTGGTTTTGAGAGTCAAGTTTATCCTGATTATGTGTGTAAACTTAACAAAGCATTGTATGGTCTCAAGCAAGCTCCAAGAGCTTGGAATTTCAGGCTTGTTTCATTCTTGCAGGACAAAGGCTTTCAACCAAGCAAAGCAGATCCTTCACTCTTTATTAAAAAGAGTAATTCCGAGGTCATCTACCTATGTGTATATGTAGATGATATTATATTGACAGGAAATGATGCAGATGGTATGAAGAAGATCAAAGATCAGATGAGAGAAGAGTTCAAGATAAGTGATTTGGGTTCACTTACCTACTTCCTAGGTTTGGAAGTTGTCTACAAAGATCATGGTTTGTTTCTCACTCAAAGAAAGTACATTAAGGACATGTTGGCAAAATTCAAGATGCAAGATTGTAAGATTGCAGGTACTCCAATGGAGGTTAATCACAAATTGAGCTCACATGAAGGTGAACTCATAGAGGCCATCACATCATATCAAAGTCTAGTGGGTAGTCTCAACTATGCCACATTGACAAGAGTAGATATATGTTACAGTGTGAGTGTGCTAAGTCAATTTATGCACACACCAAGGAAACCACATATGGATGCTGCCAAAAGGATTCTCAAGTATCTCAAAGGAACCATAAATGAAGGACTTTATTATCCTTATGTATCTGATTTAGGTTTGAAGCTATTTTCTGATGCAGATTGGGCTGGCTCCAAGGAAGATAGAAGGAGCACTTCAGGTTATCTTACCTTTGCAGGTTCAAAGCTTATTTCATGGTCATCCAAGAAGCAACCCACAGTTGCTCTCTCTTCTACTGAAGCTGAATATAGAGGTCTTGCCATAGCTACACAGGAAGCTATGTGGATGAAGACATTGTTCAAAGATCTTGGATTGGAGTTTGGAACTCCAACTATTTTTGGTGACAATATGAGTTCTATTCATTTGGCTGCTAATCCTATTTTTCATGCAAGGACTAAACATATTGAAGTTCATTATCACTATGTACGAGAGAAGGTTCTAAGCAAAGAGATTCAAATATCATATGTGTCCACTCATCAACAATGTGCAGATATTCTAACCAAAGCATTGGATGGTACAAAGCTTTGCAAATTCAAGGCTATGATTGGTTTGCAGGTAATCTTGGAAGATTGAAGACCTCAAGCATACTTGGCTTGAGGGGGAGCTGTTGGAGCAAGTCTATGACAAGCCTAAGTATTGGCTTGAGTCTCACAAAGTCATTAAAGAAGCTTCAAAATGAAGACTATGTAAAGTTCACTTGTGAACTACCTCTTGTAACTTTTGAAGAGTTTACTTAATGTAAAAGTAAGAGAATCTTAAGTGGTTGAGCCCACATGATCAAGAATGGAAAGAGGAGCCACGAATTCGTGATTTGTGGTAGGTAGAGAATCAAATCAATCATTGATTGATTGGAGAGTGATTGAGGGAAGTTAGCCTCCCAAACTCAACTATAAATAGATGGCAGTTTTAGTCGTGGCTAGAGAGACCTATGTGAAGACCTCCAAGAGCTGAGCTTTATGCCATATCAAGGTGTGATTACAAGGCACACATATGTATCAGTAAGTCATTGTATTGTACAAGCAATATACTTTCATTTTCATGATTATTTGAGTTCATCTTTCCATGTTCTTGTGATGTGTACTACTCACTGCCATTACTTCAGTTTTTCTCAGTCAGCTTGCAGAGATTGTTTCTCTGCACTTGGTTCATCATTTTCAGTGATTTAACTTGGTAAAGTTAGCTCTATAAGTCTACTATATGCTCACAAATTTTCATGTCATTTGGATGTTGGAATCTTCAGTTATGTTCATTTGAATTCAACAGGGTATGTTCATCTTCACTTCTCTGTCAGGTACCCGACTTTTTCAGTCATCTTGTCAGAGTCATTTCGCCGTGTTTACTCATCCAAATTCAGTGATTTTAAGCTTGTTGGATTCAACTTACTGTCTAGTATAAGCATACAAAGTTTCATGATCATTGGATTCTTACATCTTGAGTTATGTTAATGTTTCTACTCACTGGTCTATTTCTGTAGCAGCCCATGAAAATCGGGATGATGTCATCACTTGTTAAAAGTCATTCTCAGTGTGTGGTTTGTTATTTTTGATGAGATTACTCTCTAAAGTTATCTCTTTAAGCTACCTAGCCTTCCCCAAGAGGAATTAATCTAATTGATGCTGTGCTCAGAGAATTATGTAAAACACTGGACAGGTGTATCAACCAAGAATAGCAAGTTTTCACCTCTGAGCTAACTCCAACTTATCTGTTTTGATCTATCTTTTTGAGAGTGATCTTCCAAGGTACATAGGGTGTCTAATACATCCATTGGCAAGCTAAAAGGGCCCACCATCTACTCCTGGAGTTCATTTGGCTGGTGTAGAGCAAAGATTTTGCAACACCTCTTCATCTTCAACACATACCTATCCATCTCTTCACAAGAATGTTGTTACTCAATTGAGGAGGGAGATTGAGGCACTAAAGCTCCAAAAGGAGGAGGAAGCTGAAGCAGAGGAATTGGCTCAGTTGCGACAGGAGTTGCAGGAACTCAAAGGGAGTGGCATCAAGAGTGGACTTTGGTGTACCATGTGCAGTAAGCAAGGTCATATAGTAAGTGAATGTCCTCTGTTAAGTGTGACTTGCCAACTATGCAGGAAAGCTAGTCATGAGGCCCAGGAATGCCAATCAAGAGGAATGCCTGGAACAACATATTGGACACAAGAAGGACCCCTACCACCAGCAAATGTGATGGTGGCTGCACCCAATCAAGGTAACAATTATAACCCTAGACAAAGGAATAACTTTCGAAATGGACCTAGGAGGCCAATTATTTGTTTTAGATGTGGAGAATGTGGGCACTACCAAAGTAGGTGCACTCTACCAGAAAATGCCCCTCCTTGCAAGAACTGCCCAGAGGCCAGAGAGCACTATACTAATTGTTGTCCTAAGAACAAAGCATCTTCATCTCGGCCCGACATTCAAATGATTTCTGTGTGTAAAGATGAAATAATAGATCAAGTCAATGTGCCATCTCCATCTACCAGGGTGGTGCAGTTAGAAGAAATTGAATCTTTTACAGTGAAGACAAGGAGAAAAGTGAAGGCTCAAGTAGATATAGGTCAAGAATGAAGACTTAATGGATTGAACAAAGAAAAAGACACATCTAAAGACAAGGCCACCACATGTGAGATTCAAGGCAAAAAGGAGATCTCATATGTACGAGTGATGTCATTGGGCATGCATTCAACAGGGCTCATGAGGAGTTTGATAAGTCCATTGGAGCCCATGATCTTAAGGAATCAAAAGCTTCATGACTACTCAAGTCCATGAAAAAGGAGGTTAGTATTTTTTATTTAATAAAGATGGATGGGAAATTCAGGTCAAAACTCTTGTAGATAATTGATGAGGCTTCTACAACAAGTTTAGTGGCAAAGGTTGCTATTACACATAAAGATAAAATTGTAGGGGAAGCACCCCTCACAGACTACAAGAGCCCTCGGCTCATAGTCTCTATCAAAGGTCCTGAGTTTCAAGGAGTCATTGTAGATGGTGGTTCTGGCATTAACTTGATGCCTGAACATACCATGAAAAAGATTGGACTACACCCTTCAAGACCTGCAAACTTCACTGTAACATTGGCAGACGAAAGCATAGTAAGGCCTATGGGAGTGGTCCCTGGAGTCCTAGTCAAGATACAAGGTACCATCTTTAATTTGGATTTTGTTGTTTTAAGGCTGCCACAGGTAGAAGGAAGCTTCCCCCTATTAATTGGGAGACCTTGGTTAAGGCATGCCAATGTGTTGCATGACTGGGGCAAGGACACAATGTGGGTAAAGCAAGAGGGAAAAGAGTTACAGCAGATAATTTTAGAAGAAGGACTAGACAATCAAAGAAATACCAGCATGATGTAGACAATTGGCATTCTTATGGAAGAAGAATTGTTGGACAAACCAGAGGGAGATCTATTTGAAGAAGCAAATTTATATGAAGAAGAAAACATGTTGGCTTGGCTTCATGCAGAAGACACATCTACCTGCTATGGGATTTTTCCAAACTCAAGTAGAGAGGAAGCATATGAAGAAAAAGAGGAAAAAATTCAAGTAGCTGGGCTGGGAGAGCTAGCAACAGACCAGAGAAGGGGAAAGAAATATCCTTTATACAACCATATAGAGGAAGCTAATTCTGTGGATTGCAAGCAAAAGGAAGGTTCAAAGTTAAAAGGTAAGAATACGAATATAGAACAGGATTCATTACCACTTCATGAGATCCCTCCAGGATGGATTAAAGAGGAAGAAGTGCAAATAGACATCCAAGATGTTCCTGCTTATGACCCCGAAGCTATGTGGGACAATGTAACTAAGGATGCTACTCAGGAAGGACTTATAGATAGCATTGTAAACGGGCATCCTGTAAAGGAGATTTAGTTGAGCAATGAGGATCAATCGCATCCCATTTTACTAGCCACATGGATAGGGAATCATCCGGAGGTACTATTAAAGATAAAATCTTTCATGAAGTCATTTGCAGACATATTTGATTGGCACTACAATGATTTGGAAGGAGTACCACCTAGTTAGGAAGAGACAGAATCCCTCTCATTGAAGAAGCAAAACCAGTGAGAGGTAAGAGTTATACGTTGAATCCTAAATATGCTGAAGTTGTTTATTTGGAGATTCAGAAAATGGAAGATGCAGGAATTATCATCCTTGTAGAGCATTCAGAGTGGCTCTTTCCTATGGTAATTGTTCCAAAGAAAAACACTAACAAGATGAGAATCTGTGTGGACTTTAGAGCATTGAACAAGATCACCATCCCAGATGGATTTCCAATGCCATTTGCTGCAAGTCATAGAAGAAGTAGCTGGGCATACTCTTTACAGCTTCATGGATGGATTCAGTGGATATAATCAAATATCCATCCACCCTGAGGATCAAGAGAAGACTGCATTCATTACACCTTGGGGAACTTATGTATATTTAAAGATCCCATTTGGACTAAGAAATGCCCCAGCTACTTTCAATCAAACAGTTAATCTCATTTTTGGACCATTGCTGCTAAAGTCTCTCAGAATTCTCATGGATGATTTTTCATCCTTTTCAGGTACTCTTGTAGAGACTCCATTGGATTGTTTAGAAAATCATATGTTTCAATTACAACAAGTTTTTAGAGGTGTAGAGAAACAAAGCTGAAACTGAACCCAAATAAATGCCACTTTCTAGTGACTGAAGGCACCCTACTGGGACATGTGGTATCCTCCAAAGGTATGGCACCTGACCTAGAAAAAATTATAGCTATATTAAAGTTACCTAGACCTAAATCTCCAAAAGAAATTCAGATTTTTCTAGGACATATAGGGTACCACCAAAGGTTTATTAAGATGTATGCAAAAATAGCCCGGCCATTGGCTAGGATTACAGGAAAGGAAGTACCTTTTAAATGGGAGGAAGAAGAGGAAAAAGCATATCAAACATTGAGGTCAAGGTTAGTAGCTACTCCCATTCTAGTCACACCTGAGTGGTAAAAAAATTTTCATATACATGTAGATGCCATTGCATATGCAATGGGCATAGTTTTGACCCAACCCAGTGAAGAATTTAAAGTGGACAGACCAATTCAATATGCCAGTCGAATTTTGACCAAGGTTGAAAAGAATTATAGCACCACAGAAAGGGAGGCCTTAGAGTGAAATTTGTTATTATAACTGATCACCAACCACTCAAATACTTACTCAACAAACCACAAGCAACTGGTAGGATATAGACGTGGCTATTGCAATACAAGCCCAAGGTTGGTATGAGGACATCAAGAATTTTATTAAAACATGATTGTATTCACAGAAGGCAAGTGTTGTGCAAAGGAAGAGACTGCTAATCAAAAGCAGACATTTTTCCTTCATTGAAGGTAAATATATAGACAAGGGGAGTCCTTAGATCTGCACATGAAGGAACAGGTGGTGGGCACCTTCTAGGACACATTATGAGTCTGAGGATCCTTGATGTTGGCTTATGGTGGCCTACATTATTCAAAGATGTAGAGGAATGGGGAAAGGTGTGTGATGTTTGTCAAAGGTGTGGACCCAAGCCAACAAAGCAGAGGCATAGCCCCTTGATTATTTCCACTTCTTGAAAACCATTTGAAAAGTTGGGGCTAGATTTTGTAGGGCCCATCTACCCTCCACCGATTCCAAAAGAGAGAGAATTATCTATTGATTGCCACAGACAAAACAAACTAGGCTGAAACTATTTCTTCCCCTGACTGCACCGCTCAAACAGTTGTTGATTTCATTTACAGTAGCATCATTTGCAGGTTTGGATGTTCACTTGAAATTTGTACAAACCAAGGTACTCATTTTGTGAATAAGGTCCTACAGAAAATTTTCAATAGGTACAAAATTCTACATAGGACCTCTTGTGCCTATTATCCAAGATCTAATGGACAGGCATAATCCACTAATAAGGTATTAATTGCCATGTTAAGGAAAGAATGTATGTTACAACCCACTTCCTGGGGCATTGCTTATCAAGGTACCCTATGGGCATACAAGTAAGCTTACAAAGAGGCTACTGGCTACTCTCCATTCCAACTGGTTTATGGGATATTGCGTATTGAACTCTTTGAATTTCTACATGGATCATCAAAAGTAGCTTTCATGCAGGGAAAGAAAGATTGTGGTGTCTCTCAGAGGCTGGGAGCATTGCACAAAGTGGAGGAGATACATCTACATGCAGCAAAAGAATTGATAGAGACTCAGATGAAGAGAAACGAGGCACATGATTGGCATCTATGGAACAACAACATACAACTAGGCATGTTAGTTCTTCTCTATAGACCTCAAATCCAAACACAACTAAGGGGAAAATGGCTTCCACATTGGGAAGGACCTTATCGAGTTAAAACAATGTTAAATTGGGGTGTTGTGGAGTTAGAGACGTTAAAAGGAGAGGCCTTGCCACTAGTCAATATATCAAGGCTCAAGGCCTATCATCAGCACAAATGAAGATTGATGGATCACCTGGAAATTGCCAAATCTATCCAGGTTGTACATAGTCTTCTCATGTCATTTTTGCTCAAGTTTTAGTAGTTTTTATTTTTTTTCATGCTTGTTCCTTGAGTTTTTAGCAAATTTAGCAACCCTTTCATAGTCCTTGGCATACATACAAAATTTGGAATTCTTTGGATATTTGACAAATATTTTTAGAATTTTTCTTGCATTTTTTCATCCTTTTCAAATGTCATTTTCTTGCCAAACTGGAGGAATAAAGGAAGCTCTTTGTGCTTTTGAGTGAGGAAATTGGCCTAGACCTATAGGAAATTTTCTGAGAATTTTTTCAAAATTGTTTGGATTTTTTTTTTGAGATTTTTTGGGTATTTTCCTCCAATTTTGGATATTTTCATTTAAAAAAAAGGGGGGGGGATAGGCAGCCACAGATTTTTCGCCCAACAAACCAAAAACAAATTAAAAAAAATGTCGCACCCCCAAAAAAAAGCCATCCCCGCCCGCCCCCCACCCTCGCCCAAAAAAAAAAAACCGCCACCCCTGCTCCACCCCGCCCGCCCCCACCCTCGCCCCAAAAAAAAATGCCTACCCCGCCCCCCCGTGCCCCTCCCTGCGCCCACCCCCACCTGCCCCCCCCCTGTTGCCCTCCCTCCCTCCCCCCCGCCTCGCCCCCCCCTGTCGCCCTCCCTCCCCCCCTTGCCCCCGGCCCCCCCACCCACCTCCCACCCATCCCCCACCCACCACCCACCGTTCCCCCACCCACCCCCCACCGTTCCCCCACCCACCTCCCACCACCCCCCACCACCCCCCCACCCTTCCCCCACGGCCCCCCCACCATTCCCCCACCCACCCCCCACCGTTCTCCCACCCACCCCCCACCGCCCCCCCCACCCCCCACCGTTCCCCCACCCACCCCCACCGTTCCCCACCGTTTCCCCACCCAACCCCCCCACTGTTCCCCCATCCACCCCCCACCGTTTCCCCACCCACCCACCCACCCACCGTCCCCCCACCCACCCCCCACCGTTCCCCCACCGTTCCCCCACTGCCCCCCCACCAACCCCCCACCGTTCCCCCCCCCCCCCCCCCACCCCACCCACCCCGCACTGTTCCCCCACCCAACCCCCCACCCAACCCCCACCGTTCCCCCACCACTCCCCCACCCCCCACCCACCCCCCACCGTTCCCCCACGCACCCCCCACTGTTCCCCCAAAACCCCCCACCGCCCCCCACACCCACCCCCCACCGCCCCCCACCCACCCCCCACCGTTCCCCCCCCCCCCCCCCCCCCCCCTCCTAAAAAAAATATATATATTTTTTTTATTTTTCATGGTCCAATGCTTTTGGCTCCAGATTGTGCCTCGGATGGCCATTGTTTTCAAACTTGGGGTCATTTTCATGTATTTTGCCACCTCAGGACTCATTTTTTACATTACTTTTTTCAAAATCCCACTTTTTCTCTGACGTTTGGTCAAAAACCACATGTTTTGAGCACATTTATCACATGTTTTTATTTATACATATGGTCCACATGGTATATTCTCACTTTGTTTTACCTTATGTTTCCCAATTTCCCATATGCCACCCCTGTAGCTCTACTGTTTGATAATTTTGGCCCTCTACAAAGCCATAATCCTAATCCCTCACCCTCCCTTTACCCTTCTACCCAGACCCATCCTTAACCCTCCTTGCCCTATCATTCTCAGCCCCCTCATCCCTCCCTTCCCCCCTCTTCCTACCCTCCATTCACCCTCCTTTGCTTTTCTATGCAACCTCTCTACTTTTGGTTCTTCTTTGGTGTTGTATTGTTCTTTAGTGCTCCTAGTGGACTTGGTTGCTGCTCAAGTGTCCCTTTGAAGTTTTGCTGCTCAGAGTTTTGGTTGTAGCTCTCCGGGACGGAGAGCCCATTAGGTGGTGGGCAACTATTGATCCCATCAAAGTCATATTGGTCAAAGTTAACCATAGTCAAAGTCAACTCTAGTCAAAGTCAAAATGATCAAAGTCAACAAGTTCAAAGTCAAAGATCAACATGGGTGAGGTCAAAGCATTCAAAGTCGAGTGTTAAGGTGCAAAGCTAGTGCACAATTAATTATTCACAAAGGGTAAATTGCAGAAAGTTGGTTGCACGTTGCAGAGGTATTTCTGTAAAGTGTTTTTAAAGTGTTTTGGAAGGTTCAGGTGAACCCTCTCTTAACTGCACAAGTGAAGAGTCACTACACGACAAAACAGGGATTCGTTGGCTGCCCACTTGTGGGATAATCTTGGGACATCAAAGTGAGCACCAAGATACTCTTGCAGTTAGGACGTGAATCGACACTCGAATCAAGGCAAGGACTATTCTTGGACCAAGCAAGACTAAGCAAGGTGAGCATAGTCTAAGTTAGGCAAGAGAGGGAAGTGCAAGAGACACACACAATATATGACGCAGAGAAGTGAAGTGCAAGGTGTGCATGAAGAGTGACTAAGAAGTGTGCAGAATGTTGGAAACAATGTCCATTGGTCAAAGATTCGTCAAGATAATCCCTCTTGCTCACAGAGCACAGCATGTGTAAAAGTTGTCTAGCAGTCCTCTACAACAAAAGCATGTTGGCGCATTGGCTGGAGTCAAACTCTCTCAAAGCTCCCACTAGGGATCGAATCTCGTGAGCAACGCGCACATGAAGGATATGTTTTTGAACATGCTTTTCAAATAAAAGCACATACGGACAATGATAAATAAAAATCACACAATTGGCGATAGATTGAGCAATCGTAGATCCTTTTCTTTTCTTATGATAGCGATCGTGGAGATTTATGCTTTTAAGAAGCTTTTCAAGAGATAAAAAAATACTATATAAGAAGAGCCATAGGCTCATTGTATTTATCCTTCACCTAGTTTCAACACCAAAGTTTGGAGAGCTTTGGTACCTCAAAAGAGGTGGTGCTTCTAGCACATGGGGTAGCTATGTTGCTACCTTGGAGCATGTTGAGGAGAACCTATGGAGTTCTTCTTGGAGAAGAAGAGTGTGCTCACACTCTTGCTTATGGAGAGGCCATCAATAGCTTGGTGGTGTGGATCAGCCATCTACATAATGTATTTGAAGATTGTCTTCTACATGAAGATTTCAGTCTACTTCAAAGATATTGGATGGAGATTAACATAAGCTTTGCATCTTATGTTAAGAATTCAGGTACATATTCTCTTTATGCACACAGGTACTAATTGGAGTTTATGGAGGCAGTAACATCCATATCAGGAGGAGTCCTATTCGGCATAGGTACAACAGAATCAGTACATATATGCTTTATGCATATTTGGATGAGGTGTTTGAGAAGGTATGGTCATATGAGTTTGAGGATTTTTGGCAGCAACCATTTAGCATTCTTTGCTAATTTTGTAAGTATGTGTGGTCGTCGATATGCATGATGGTACACCCAACAGGCATTAGTATAGGCACTCGTATGGGTGTCTTTATGAGCATCGGTATTTTTGATGCTTATATCGATGCTCATACTGACGCATATACCATCGTTTTGGTTCCGATGCCTATACTGACACTTACAGCAACGTTGTTGGAGCAGAGCAATCATCAATAAGTGATTACATGAAGTCCAAAAGTGAAAAGATATGTGGAAGGATGAAGATTACTTTCAAAGGAAAAGAATAGAATCAGAAATGTTTCTTTTGTATATTACTCTTGTAAATAGTTCAATGTATTTGAAAAAGATGACGAGTTAGACTCGTATATATATCTACAGATATGTATTCGTAGCAAGAGAGAGTGATATAGATCAGATAGAGAAGACAATAGGTGAAGAGGTGATGAACATTGTATGTATCATCAACCATATGTATGAAAAGTAATGAAGAAGAAAATGTTGTAGAATTCTGCGCGTCGATCTTCTCTCCCATTCTCCTTCTGTGCTTAATCTTTTGAGGAATCCTTTTGCACGTATCTAAGACCATAGCTAATCTATCTATGGCTAGAATTTAAGAGTCTAATTGCAAACAGACAGAGAGAATTTTAGATAGGAACATTTGTATGTGGAAAGCTCCAAGTGTCTTCTGAAACAGGCGCATATTTCGTGTTCAAAGAAATGGACAGTTCTCAGTCCACAGTGTAAAGTTTTACACAAGTGAGGGCTTAAAATCTTAGTTGGAAGGTAAGCCATCTATGGCTAAAAGATCTTGATCAAACGGGTTCGACATTGTGAGAACCAGCGCTAAGAAGTTGTAGGTGTCAAAGTCGCCATTGCAGAGAAGCTCTTTCAGACATAGGTAAAGTGTTTCACACATTTCTCAGTGTGTACTCAATCATTTTGAGAAATTTAACTTGGTAAAGTTGCGCAATCTCAAGGCGAAGTGTTGTGCAAAGTTTTGTCAAAAACTTTACAGAATTGATTAGTCAATGAGTGATTAATCTGCAGCAGACTTTTCTGAAGAAGTTGAATTTTTCAGAATAATCAATTTTCTGATAAATTGGTGAATGATCTCTAAGTTTGGTGGAGTCTAAGGTTAATCTTGATATAGAGGTGATCTAAATTCAAGGTTAACTTGTTCTTTTGGAGATTAACACTCTCCATCAGTGGTATCAGAGCAGGATGTGTCAAAATTGAGAAAAAGAAGACTCCGACTACTGCAGAAATACAAATCTTTACATCTCGAAGGTGCAAAGGTTAAAGTGTGAAGAAAGATTGAAGGAAGACATACAAAGAGTGTCAAAAGGATCAGAAGGAGCAACATTCGAAGTAAAGGTACATTCATTATCTGTAAAGGTTAAAGTTTTGAGACTACAGGTGAAGCAAAGATGGGTGATAGTCTCCAAATTGACAAGCTGGATAGAGAGAACTATCCTGCATGGTCTATGAGGATGGAAGCTCATCTTATGAGCAAAGATCTGATAGGATACATCACAGGAGATGAAGAAAAGCCAGAATTCAGAGATCCTAGTGTTCCAACTAGGGAGGAGCTTGCAGATTTGAAGAATTGGATGAAGAAGGATGCTCAAGCAAGGAGCATAATCTACATGGCAGTCAATGACTATTTGCTTCCTCACATTAGAGGACTTGAAAGTGCATGTGACATTTGGAATGCTTTGGAGGAGCATTTCCAAAACACAACCAAATCAAGGAAGGCTTCACTATGGGCAGAATTTACTACTTTCAAGAAGAAGGCCTCACAATCAATCTCTGATTATGTGACAAAGATGAAGGACATTGCAGATTCTCTAGGTGCAGTGGATGAAGACATTGAAGAAGACAAATTGGTAAGACAAATACTCACAGGGCTAAGAGGAGATGAGAAATGGAAGCCTTTCATTTTATCTACAGAACTTTCATTAGATCACTTTACTCCTGATTTGAATCAATTGTTAGGTCGTATGCTAACTTTTGAGAATGATGTCAAAGGAGATGTTGATAAGAGTGCAGGTCATGCAATGTACTCTAAAGACAAGAAGAAAGCCAACAAAGGGAAGCAACAATCAGGTGAAGAAGAAGGTATTTCAAACCAAGCAAATTTCATAAGAGGAAAAGGAAGTGGCAGAAGTAGAGGAAGAGGAAGAAACAACAAAGATAATGCAAGAGCTTGTTGGATATGTGGTAAGACCAATCATCTATCTCATGATTGTTGGCACAATAATCAAAACAATGGTAATTATCAGAACTTTAATCAAAGAGCAAGAGGTGGTAGATTTCAAAGAGGAAACTTCAGAGGTAGAGGTGGTAGGAATTCTTTTGGAAGAGGTGGAGGAAGAAGCTTCCAAAATCAATCCTATAATAACACCTACTACAACTATACATCAGATCAGAAGGAGGATTTGACTCTCATTATGAATACATGTGAAACCTCACATGAGGACATGAGAGTGTTCTATATTGATTCAGGATGTAGTAATCATTTAAGTGGAAATATTGCTTTGATGACTGACCTAGATCATAATGCAATTAATCATACAGTTCAGACAGGTGATAATACAAAGCATAAGGTAAAGTCAATTGGTTCAGTCAAAGCTAAGGATGGGAGCACTCTTCTGAGTAAGGTACTTTATGTTCCCACAATTCCAAAGAATTTGATCAGTGTAGGTCAAATTGCGGAAAAAGGATATGAGGTAAGGTTCACAAATGATGGAGTTTATGTTGAAGACCCTAGTCAAGGGTATAAACAGGTTGTTACAGGAAAGAAAGAAGGAAGGCTTTTCACATTGAAGGTACAAGGAAATGTTGGACATGCTATGCTCACATATGGAGAGCAGAAGGTGTCAGAATTGGATCTTTGGCACAAAAGACTTGGACACTTTAATGAAAGAGGTATTAAAGAAATGATTAACAATGATTCAGTGCTTGGATTGCCTAACATTGCAGGTCAACACATGACATACAGATATGAGGCATGTCAATTAGGTAAGGCTCATAAGCAATCCTATTCCAAGCATGGGTTTATGTATTCAGAAAGACTTGAATTGGTGCATACAGATGTGTGGGGTCCTTCAAAGGACTTTAGTATAAATGGTTCAAGATATTATGTTATATATGTTGATGATGCTACCAGGTGGATTACAATTTATGTGATTAAAGAAAAGTCAGAAGTGTTTAATACATTTAAACACTATCATGCATATGCAGAAAGGATTACAGGTCAAAAATTGAAGAGACTAAGGTCAGATGGAGGGGGAGAGTATTTTTCAAATGAGTTCAATGATTATTTGTGGAATGCAGGTATAAAGAGAGAAGTTACTTGCAGGTATTCTCCTCAACAAAATGGGGTAGCAGAAAGAAGAAATAGGACTCTTGTTGAGTTTGCAAGGTCCATGATGAAAGAGAAGAATTGTCCAAATTATTTGTGGGCAGAGGCTGTAAACACAGCTACTTATTTGGTCAATAGATTGCCTTGTAAAGCTTTGCAAGGTATGACACCATATGAAGCTTGGTGGGGTAAGAAACCTACCTTGGATCATTGCAGAATATTTGGATGTTTGGCATATGCATATGTGCCATCTCAATTGAGGCATAAGTTGGAGCCTAAGGCAGAAAAGTATGTATTCATTGGTTATGATGATAAGCAAATGGGATACAGGTTGTGGAATCCATCCACAAAGCAATTTATTGTATCCAAGGATGTTACATTTGATGAGCAAGGTACTTGGTATGCAGGTAAATATAATGTACATGCAGATGATGAAGAAGTAGTGGATCAAAGGAAAGGTAAAGCAAAGATTCAATTACTTGATGAAAGTGAGAACAATGAAGTACAGGTTGAAGTAGAAGAGAGGCCAAGGTTTGATCCAGAATGTGATGAACCAGAGACCTCAAGAAGTGCAGAAGTGAGGAGGTCATCTAGGCACAAATGGCAACCTACAAGGTATAGCTATGACACTTCATTCTTGACTACTAAAGATTATGCTTATTTGGTAAAAGCAGATGAAGATCCATCAACATATGATGAAGCTAAAGGGAAGAAGAATTGGGAAGATGCTATGCAAGAGGAGTATGATGCATTGATAGAGAATCAGACTTGGGATTTGGTTCCTAAACCTAATAGTCAGAAAATCATTGGTTGTAAGTGGGTTTACAAGACTAAAAGATTTGCAGATGGAAGTGTGTCTAGGTACAAAGCTAGACTTGTTGTGAAAGGGTATGCACAGACATATGGAGTGGATTATGATGAGACTTATAGTCCTGTGGCAAAGATGACAACCATCAGGACACTCATAGCAATTGCTGCTTGCAAAGGTTGGAAGTTATCTCAATTAGATGTAAAAAATGCTTTCTTGAATGGTTACATTTCAGATGAAGTCTACATGGAGCAACCAGATGGGTTCAAAGATCAAGTGAGTCCAAATTATGTGTGTTGATAAAGGAATACAAATGATCAAGAAGCAGATGGAGAAAGAGTTCAAAATCAGTGATTTGGGGAACCTATCATTCTTCTTGGGAATGGAGATTTCCTATACTCAACATGGAGTATATGTGACCCAAGAAAGGTATCTTGAAAATTTGCTAACCAAATTTAAAATGGAAGATTGCAGGGTTGCACCTACACCTTTGGAAGTAAACCATAAATTGTCTAGGTTTGGAGGAGAAGAGTTCAGAGATATGAAACTCTATCAAAGTTTGGTTGGTAGCTTGATTTATGCTACATTAACAAGGCCTGATTTGTCATATGCAGTTGGTGTGCTTTCACAATTTATGCATTGTCCTAGAAAGGAACATTGGATTGCAGGACAAAGAGTACTTAGGTACATCAAGGGTACACTCAGAGAAGGGTTGTACTATGGATTTACTTCTGGTACAAGAGTGAAGATATATAGTGATGCAGATTGGGCAGGTAATGTGGATGATAGAAGATCAACACATGGATACTTGTGTTATGTAGGAGACAAATTGATTTCATGGTGTTCTAAGAAGCAACATACAGTTGCTTTGTCATCTACAGAGGCAGAATATAAAGGTATGGTGGAAGCTGCAAAGGAGGTAATATGGCTAAAGACACTTATGAAAGTTTTTGATGAGGTTCAAAGTACTCCTATTGTTTGTGGAGACAACATGAGTTCTTTATACTTGGCAGCTAATCCTGTGTTTCATGCTAGAACTAAGCATATTGAAATACAGTATCATTTCTTGAGAGAGAATGTCATTGAGAAGGAAATTGAAGTCATACACACCCCTACAAAAGATCAACTTGCAGATATGATGACTAAAAGTTTGGATGGACCTAAGTTGCAGAGGTTTAAAGATATGGCAGGAATAAAGAAGATGCAGGTAATCACAATTGAAGATTGAGGGGGAGTTGTTGGAGCAGAGAAATCATCAATAAGTGATTACATGAAGTCCAAAAGTGAAAAGATATGTGGAAGGATGAAGATTACTTTCAAAGGAAAAGAATAGAATCAGAAATGTTTCTTTTGTATATTACTCTTGTAAATAGTTCAATGTATTTGAAAAAGATGACGAGTTAGACTCGTATATATCTACAGATATGTATTCGTAGCAAGAGAGAGTGATATAGATCAGATAGAGAAGACAATAGGTGAAGAGGTGATGAACATTGTATGTATCATCAACCATATGTATGAAAAGTAATGAAGAAGAAAATGTTGTAGAATTCTGCGCGTCGATCTTCTCTCCCATTCTCCTTCTGTGCTTAATCTTTTGAGGAATCCTTTTGCACGTATCTAAGACCATAGCTAATCTATCTATGGCTAGAATTTAAGAGTCTAATTGCAAACAGACAGAGAGAATTTTAGATAGGAACATTTGTATGTGGAAAGCTCCAAGTGTCTTCTGAAACAGGCGCATATTTCGTGTTCAAAGAAATGGACAGTTCTCAGTCCACAGTGTAAAGTTTTACACAAGTGAGGGCTTAAAATCTAAGTTGGAAGGTAAGCCATCTATGGCTAAAAGATCTTGATCAAACGGGTTCGACATTGTGAGAACCAGCACTAAGAAGTTGCAGGTGTCAAAGTCGCCATTGCAGAGAAGCTCTTTCAGACATAGGTAAAGTGTTTCACACATTTCTCAGTGTGTACTCAATCATTTTGAGAAATTTAACTTGGTAAAGTTGCGCAATCTCAAGGCGAAGTGTTGTGCAAAGTTTTGTCAAAAACTTTACAGAATTGATTAGTCAATGAGTGATTAATCTGCAGCAGACTTTTCTGAAGAAGTTGAATTTTTCAGAATAATCAATTTTCTGATAAATTGGTGAATGATCTCTAAGTTTGGTGGAGTCTAAGGTTAATCTTGATATAGAGGTGATCTAAATTCAAGGTTAACTTGTTCTTTTGGAGATTAACACTCTCCATCAAACGTCAGGGCAAAAAGGTGTCTGTTCAATTTCCTCAGTAAAAGCCTTTGTATACGGCCAATATGTTGTTATGATGAAAAATTCCAAGCCTATGCAAACACCTATGGATGTTAATGTGTAATTACATGTAGAAGCAGATTCAGAACCTTTTCTTGCTACTTTATATAGTCAAGCAGTGGGTTGCTTGATCTATTTATCTAATACATGTCCTGACATTCACTTTGTAGTTTCTCAAGTATCTAACTTCATGAACAATCCAAATAGGATTCATTGGCAAGGAGTTAAAATATTTTTTAGATATTAAAAAGGAACTTCTAGTTATGTTATGGTATTTCTAAGATCCACACATATTTTACTGAGATATTTTTTAGATTCTAATTGGGTAGGTGATAAACACTCAAGCAGAAGCACAAACAAGTGATATTATTTCTTTCTAGAAGATTATCTTTTCTCTTAGATGCCAAAGAAACAACCTATAGATGCTACATCTTCAAGTGCAGCAAAGTATATGGAAGTCTTTATAGCTACACTTGAATCAGTTTGGTTACAAAAAATTCTAAGTTATCTTTATGTTCAAGTTCATCTTCCTATTCAGTTATTTTGAGATAGTCAGAGTGCTATGGCTATTGCAAAGAACATTTTTCATCATGCTAGAACAAAGAATATAGATGTTCATTACTGTTGCAGGGTAAGCTGCTTAGTCGAAATATGTTGTATCGAAAATGTGCTGCATCAGAGTTTTGTTGAATCCGTGTTTTGCTAATTCAGATTTTTAGCAGATAGTTACCATTTAGTTAGGTACTGATGTCGCATGATTATATTCATTATATTTTGGTTGTGCAAGGGGAGATGAAGAAGAATCGTCTCTAGGACAAAGGTGAAAGAAGAAGTAGAAGTGTTTTTCTCAAGAACAAGAAGTTCAGGCATTGCAGGATGATCTTTGATTAGTACTGAAGAAATCTCATTCTAAAAGTAGAAATTGCTTCGTAATGTTTTCTCTGTAGTTCATGAGACTTAATGAAGTATTTTACTCAAAAATGATTCTGGAAAAGTGTGCAAATTAGCTCTTTTCTTGCATAGTTGTTCTATTGAGCATTGTTTTAATCAAAAGGTGGTGAATCTAAATTACTATGCATGCCTAGTTACTTTGTGTGGGAAAGACTAGTGCCAAGATTGTTCCTGTGTGTGAGTTTGATTAAAGTCAATAGTGATGTGTTGAAACCACAAACCCCAACACATTTGGTGATCCTACTGTGTTGCTAATGAAGCAAGAGATGAATGACGGGAAGAAGAGAAAGGTTTCGTAAGGTCTATTATACAAGAGCTCAAGTGCAATAAGGTTACGTGGAGTCATCTTCTTATTAGAATGTATGAAGCACAAGAGGAATCAAATTTAGAGATTGAAGAGGAGGAAGGAGGAATAAGTGTAGCAGAGGTAAGGCTGGTGGGCAAAATACTAAAAGCATTGATCCTAATAGAAGCAGCTCTAGGAGTGAGAAGATGACTCGAGTTTGACCCACTTGGAGGGGGGACTCCTCAAATAACTAGGTGTACATGTCAGCCACAGCCAATGGTGCAACCACCTCCAAATCCCAAAGTAAACCTCAACTTCCTCAACACATCAAAGGGAGTTTTTTTCCCCTAAATCTTTGTAAAAATGCTCTTTTTAATGCATCATATGTAGCAAAATGAGAATACCGTATTGACCAAACAAATCATTGCTCTTCCTTCAAATGTAGCTGCAAATTTTTGGAGTTTGATGTCATCACCATATATGGTTGGATATCCATTTTCTGTCCACTTTATCGTGAATTGAGCAACGTGACGGTCAACATCTTTAGAACCTCCTTTGAAATGTGTTGCTAACCGCCTTCCAATGCGTGACTCCTGGGCAATGCATAAACCTGCTCATCTGTGAGACAACAAACTGAATATCTGGCCGAGTAATGCATAAGTAAATCAAGCATCCAACAGCCTGCTGATAGAGAACAGCATCAAATACATCTCCAGCATCATGAAGACTCAATCCTAAACCTGTCTCCATAGGAGTGGCAATAGGCTTACAGTCTTCAAGGCCAAAATGCTGCAATAATGTGTCAATATATTTCGTTTGACACAAAGCCATTCCACCATCAACTTGCATAAACTGAATGCCCAAATAGTGATGCAAATGCCCCAAATCAGACATCTCAAATGAGGCATGCAAATCAGCCTTGAAATCAGCAATATGCTTCTCAATAGGACCAGTGAGCAGCATGTCGTCTACATAGACAACAATGATCAGAAGCACATCATTAGCACGCTTAACATATAAGGTGCTTTCAGTTGGACTGTTCTCAAAACCATGTGAAATCAGATAGGCATGTATCTTCTCATACCAAGCACGTGGTGCTTGCTTTAAACCATATAACTCCTTCTTTAACCTGCACACCTGGTTTTCATGCCCTTTCTGCACAAAGCCACAGGGTTGAAAAACATACACTTCTTCATGCAAGTCACCATTCAGAAATGCTGTTTTAATGTCCAACTGATGTACATTCCAACCATGATGGGCTGCAAGTGCACAAATGCTCCAAACAGTAGTCATACGACATGTAGGTGCAAAGATCTCATCAAAATCAATGCCTCTTTCCTGCGCATAACCCTTTGCAACAAGCCTAGCCTTATACCTGTCAACTGTACCATCAGGTTTACGCTTTAGCTTGTATACCCACTTAGTGCCAATGGCCTTCTTGCCAGGAGGCAAGTAACATAAAGACCATGTACCATTCTTCATTATAGCATCATATTCAGATTGCATAGCAGCCATCCAATTTTTTGAATTTTGTGCTTCATCAAAAGAAACAGGCTCATTCTCATCACAAAGACTAGATGCAGCCATAACATAGCAATCTGATGCAAAGGAGGCACTATGAGAGCCTGAACGAGTACGATATGACAAAGGTGCATCTAATTTGCTGTCACGCAAAGTTTGCACCAGCCATTTTGGCATAGTTTTTGCGTGCTCAATATCAGCTCTCTCATCAACAAGTGCATCATGTAAATCTTTATCAGAAATGGAATGATCTACATCATCATATGAAACCTGCAAAGGCTGAGAAGTTGCCTCATTAGGACCAGCACTAGACTATCCACCTGTAAAAAGAGGCATCAAAGGATCATACATGTCTTTGGAGCTAACAGATGTCTCCTTAGTACATGAAAGCAATGGCTGAATAGCATCTTCCACAAAGACAACATCACGGCTAACCAGAATGCATTTAGTTTGTGGATGATAAAGACGATAGCCTTTACTTTCAGAAATGTACCCAACAAAAATACATTTTACTGCCTTATCATCTAATTTTCTACGATGTTGTTCAGGCACTAATGCATATGCCAAACAACCAAAAACACGCAGATGAGCAACAGATGGCTTGCGGTCATGCCAAGCCTCATATCGAGTGATAGACTGCAACGCTTTAGTGGGACACCTGTTCAGTACATATGCTGCACACATGACAGCCTCAAGCCAGAAACTATGTGGTAAAGCCTGACTTTTGACCATGCACCTCGCCATCTCCATGAGTGACCTGTTCTTTCGTTCAGCAACTCCATTCTGTTGAGGTGTATATGGCACTGTACACTGGTGTTTTATCCCACGTTCAGCCAAAAATGCATTAAAATCTGAAGACATATATTCCCCCCCTCGATCAGAACGGAGGGTGCCCATTTTAGATGCTGACAGATTTTCAGCCAAAACCAAAAACTGTTTGAAGCACATGAACACTTTGGACTTTGCTTTGAGTGAATATACCCATGCATGCCTGGAAAAATCATCAATGAAAGTCACGAAGTAAAGGTAATTTCCAAAAGAGGGTGTTTGCATAGGACCACAAACATCACTATGTACAAGCTGCAATTTCTACGTAGCCCGAACTGAACCATCTTTTGGAAAGGAAGAACACTGCATTTTGCCCAAAATACAGCCTTCACAAACATGTTTTCCAGGTGCCTCAAGTTTGGGCAAAGAGGACACCATTTCAGATTTCTGCAAGCGTAACAAACTAGCAACATTCAGATGACCAAAGCGTGCATGCCAAAGCTTTGCATCTGACATAGCCTGAGAATCATGAACTGCACATGCCGAATCATTCGCAGATCTTTCATAGTCTATGAGCTTATACAGCCCACGACATAAAATGCCAGAAGCAATAATCACATCACCATTTGAGAGATCATGGACTGTACACGTGTCATCAACGAATTTCACAACCAAGCCAATCTTGGCTAATGCAGAAACTGATAACAGGTTCTTTTTGATCCCTGGCACAAATAAAGCATCTGACAAAGTGAAAGAACTACCATCAGCAGTAGTCACAATGATCTTACCAACTCCCATAGGAGGATAAGAGGAGTTATTGGCGCATGTGTCAGTATTCCCTATAGGGGCAGGCTCGAGTGAAGAGAAGAAACTGTGCTGCGAGGTAATATGTTTGGTCGCCCCACTATCAAAGTACCAAACATCTGAGTCTACTGCAGACATGCACTGATCATGAGAAGATGGGTCAAAACTGCAGATAGTAGTAAACGCCCATTCTTCTTCCTGCACAAGATTTGCAGACTCTATTTTTGGTGTAGAGGCCTCTGCAACAACCATTCCAGCCTCTTTCTTCTTTGCCTCTTTAGCAGCCAGTTTTGGACAGTTCTTTATGATATGATCATTACCTTTACAGTACTTACAAAACAATTTCTGCTTTTCTGATTTTTTCTCATCTTTGTCTTGGTTCTTTGAATGTGCAGCATTTGCAGATTTCTGCTTACTAGTAGAAGAGCTCCATTTTCCTTTGCCCTTCTGACTAGCCAGGAAAGCTTGATCTGCAACTCGCATAATGGACCTGTTCTGCCTGGACTGATCTTCCTGCAACAGAACAGAGACTAATTCCTCAAATGACAAGGCATTCGGATTGCCTTTCATCATCAACCGAAGAGTAGAGGCAAAACTCTGATATGAATCAGGAAGACCATTTAGAACGGTCTGCACAAGTGAGCTATCTGGTATAACCTCTATATCAACATCAGATTCCGGTGAAGCTTCGGTGGGCATTGATGACACCACACTAGCAATTTATGTTACTGAAACGACTAGTGATGAATTTGCAGATCCTCTTGTGACACCTACCTACTATGATCAATTATTAACCTTTCTTACTGATGGATGTCTTCCCCCTCAAACTTCTCCTGCTATGCGTCGGAAAATTGTAGTTTACAGTCGCAGATTCCGGTTGATTGTCGGACTGTTGTATTATATGGATCACACTGGGATCTTGCTTCGTTGTATTCCACCACACGAAGTAAACTCGGTTATTGTATTGGCACATTCAATACCCTCCGGTGAACATTTTGCAGCAGTTGTAACGCACCGAAAAATTCTATAAAGCGGGCTCTGGTGGCCTACTATGTACAGAGATGTATCTCAATTTGTGCAACAGTGTGACACTTTTCAGCGATCTGGACAGCCTTTACAATGCCACTTTTTCTCTCTACAACCTGTATTACCTTTGGAACCTTTTCAAAAATGGGGTCTTGACTTTATTGGACCAATCACACCTCCAACAATCCTTAGCAACAATCACTACATTCTGACATGTACAGATTATGCTACCAGATGGGTAGAAGCTTGGGCTTTACGGTCCGCTACAACTATTTCGGTAGCAAAGTGTTTGATGAAGGACGTATTCCCATGATATGGATTACCTTTGGAACTTGTAACAGATCAAGGGATGCACTTTGCTAACAGTTTAATTCGAGTATTAATGCATACTTTTCAAATTTTGCATAAATTCAGTTCACCGTATTATCCTCGTGCTAATGGCTTAGCTGAAAGTACCAACAAGACCTTGCTGAGTATGCTTCGAAAATTGATTGTGGAATCACCAGAAAGATGGGATCAGTTAGTACCTACAGTATTATGGGCATACGAGACTACCTACAAAGTTGCAACCAGACTGACCCTTTCAAGCTTGCTTATGGATTGGAAGCAATCGCTCCAATGGAAGTTGCAGTGCCTAGTTTACGTGTAGCCATAACTCAGAAGTTGATACCCGAAGATTCTTTGCCATTTCGGTTGGACACACTCAGAGAACTAGATGAGCATCGCTGGGAAAGTTTTCTGACTCTTCAAGAAGTGTAGTTGCGGCAAGCTCGTACTCATGATCGGTATCTTAGAACTCCAGTTTTTAGGGTAGGACAACTTGTGCTGTTTTATAATGCTAAATCAAATCGTGCGGCTGGAAAATTCAAATTACGATGGTTTGGTCCTTACCGGATTAGTGAACAAGTGGGCCCAGCTACTTCTCAGTTGACTACTCTAACCGGAATTCCTCTTCCTAAAGTGATAAATGGTTCAAAGTTGCGGCCGTATCATCAAGCACTTGATTCACACTGAAGTGTTCTGCGGCTGCCCGCATATTTTTTTCTTTTTTTTCTTTCTTCTTTTTTTACTTTTCTTTTCTTTTCCTTTTTTCAGTTTTGCGTATTAGTTGAATAAAGACAATAAACTCCTCGTTTTGCTACATAACCATGAATAATCGCCGCCTTTTGTTATTGATTCTGCTCATGCATGCACACCATAGTTATGAAGGTTATCATCTCAACATCGCGCGATGATTAGCATTTTTGATCGCCTCCCGTTACCAAGTATCTACTTAATCTTTTGCTTTTCGGTGTTAATCGCTATTGTGTCTGTGTGTTCTGTGTGCTTTGCGTTTTCTGTAATCACTGTGTATTCGTGCTAATTTGCGTGCGCATCATGGAAGCTTTAGCAAACTTTGCTACCTTCTGTGACGGACTCCCTTAGGATGTAAGTGAATTCTTGCGGGTCCGAGGTTTGTCCAACTTCGCTGAATTGCCCTCGCATTCAGTGGAGTTCCATCCATATTATGCTCTGATTATCACTGCTATTGCCGCCACACTTGCTACGGAGCAGAGTTGGCCAATTACGTGTTTCCCCTCTCGTGTCGTAATCACCCTACAGTCATTTGCTGCCGCTTACCGACTCTCCCCGGAAGGACGAGAGAATGGTCCTAATCTTCCAATCGCTACGATGATTCAATTGTTTCCCAGGCACTCTTCGAATGAGTATGCCATACTCTATTGCCTTGAGCCTGAACGAACATCTTTGCAATTTTTAGTAGCCATACTGAACTTACAGAAACACACTTATGGGATTTCTCGCCCATTCTACTCGGTGATTGATATGGCTGCTAGAGAGCCTATCAATTTTGCTTCTTACTATTTTCGGTGCATTCACCGTGAATGCGTTACGATCATTAAACACGTTAACAAAGGTGATCTCCCACGATCACATCTTCCCCACATCCTCACTTTTTTGTTTCTGGCCCACGACACTGCCACCTCAATTCACCATGATTCGTCCACTCAGTCTTCTCCAAACCAGCAACGAGATCAAAGTGTTACTGCCGATTCTAAGGACACATCTTCTAAGGAAGAATCTCAGCAGTAGTCCCAACAAGATGTGCAAGAAGATACGCAGGTTATTGTTGTAGAAGTTTTGGCAGCTTTGATTGCGGCAGTAGATTCTTCAGTTGCCCAACCTCAAGTGACTACGCAGCAACTTACCGAAAAATTATTGGTGGCCAACGATCTGCAACCCACTCCTCCACCCATACCCCCAATTAAACCCATTGACCCCATTCCACCTATTGTACCCTGAAGCAGCGGATTCCTCATCCTCGTCACCTAACTATTCTCCACCCACTTCCCATCAACTTTTGACAACTTCTTCATCTCAACCACGTCCTCCTATTCTATTTCCTTCGATACCTATGTTTACTGAGCTAGCATCTATGGGTCATATGTTGATCCAACTATCGCAACAACTACGAAAACAGATGAAAGAGGTTACTGATAATCTCAAAGAAGAATTCCAACATAAAGTCGATGTTCTTGAGGCAGATATTAATACACTCCAGGAAGAGATGGATGTAGTAAAGGCAGAAAATCATGCTCTGCACAAACAGATATTACAGCTCCAAGCAACACTTGTTGAACAGGAATTATTAATCAACCAAAAAAATGTTGCATTACCTGAGATTCAGGTTAAAGATGATTTATTAAGTGCTGCCCATGCTGAGATTGTCCAGTTAACATAGAGATATTACAGCTCCAGGCAACACTTGCTGAACATGAATTATTAATCAACCAGAAAAATGTTGCATTAGCTGAGATTCAGGTTAAAGATGATTTATTAAGTGCTGCCGATGCTGAGATTGTCCAGTTAACACAGTTAGTACAGGATAAGGAGGATGCACGAGCTGCCCTTGGAAATTTATTGGCTGAAACACGAGTTCAACTTGATGAAGCATTGCAGACAGGAAAAGAGATGGCGGATTTAGCCAAATAGACAAAGAGAGAACTTCAGCTTGTTGATGATAATTTGTTTGAATCAAATTCTGCTCTTAAAAACCAGATGACATTGGTCGCTCAACTCTAGAAAGAAGTCGTCGGTATTCAAAGAGAGCGAGATGCTTACTACTAGACCATCCAATTTCAGAATCAAGAACTGGAGAGAAGAGAAAGGAAACTTGGAGCTCAAGCAGAACATTTGTCAAGAATAGATCAACAGATTGCAGATATGAAATTGAGTCATGACGCAGCACTGGCAAATGACTTTTACCTGCAAGAAGCGTTTTTGCAAACACAGGTGGAAATATTAATGAGCTAAGTAATTTCTTTAAGTTCTGTCCGTACTGATGCGCAACTAGTAGAACCAGACATTCTAAAGAAAATGCTGGATAGCCTCAAGCAAAAAATTGCCAGAACATTTAAGTTAGCTCGAACAATGTATCTTCAAGGTATCGTAGATGAACCCTAAAATTTTGTATCTCTGCGGGTTCAAGTCCACCGTGCGTGCCAGTGTAAGCCGTCGGATCGGCAATTGAAAATTTTTTTCTTTTCATATTCTGCACGAACCAAAAGGTCATTGCGAAGAATTGTAATTACTTATAAATCAATGAAAGGACGCTTCCGTAGTGTTGTGTTTGAGAATTCTGAGTAGTACTGTGTTTATTTTTCGTCGTTGTTGTCTGATTACCTTAACTTGTGGTTAGCACTTTTCCATTAAGTTAAGTGTTGTAAGTCTGGGTTACGGTAATGTTTACTATTTGCGTTATGTACTGAGAAAGTCTTAATCTGTGTACGAACCAGGAATCTGTGAGAGAACGAACCAGAGTAGTGATAGTAATTCGTGTTAACAGAGTTCTTTGAACACTCGTGTACTGCTTTGTGAATGTGTTAATTGGGAAAATCAAGTCTTAGGGCCTCTGATTAGCAGACCCCTACCACTCCCAAGTACCTGAAAAGAGCTTAAACGTGTCTCTGACAGCAACGCGCGTTTAACACCACATTCGGAGGTGCACTGACATCAATCTCCATCTTAAAGTGCATGAACGGGTCCATCAATGATTGCACAAGCTTGGTGGCTAAATTTTGTGTTGGAGTGTCCTCCTCTTCCTCTTGCAGTAGATTGTCACTTTCCTCCGAAGTGGACTCATCTTTCCAGGCTGCAACTTCCCTACATTTCACTCGGCCCCTCATCTCTGTTGTATTATTAGTTAGATCAATTGAGGTTACACTGGCGGTCTTCCTTCTCGGCATGAAGTAACATTCGCCAGACACAAAATGCAAGTGCCAAGCTTCTAATCATCACTCAAGTGCCTATACGGCACCACCTTGCTCACACATAATAGTGACGATTGATAATGACTATCTATAAGTGAGTTTTACATCTAATAATTTCACATCCTCTAGCAAAATGATGAAATCATTTGAAAACTATTTACTCGTGTGTTTTGCCTTGAACACTTTAGTGTGCGAAACTATTCCAAAAAAATAGCACCTTGACAAACCTTCGGGCGAACTCATGCTTTGCGATCCAACAAACTCCGAGAGAGCAAACCTGACAGAGCAAATACTGATTCCATCAATTATGAACCGCCAAATTTTGAGCCAAGAACAATGGACTGAGAAAAATCCAATTTTATGACATCCGACAAATAAAACTCTGAGAAAGCAAATTTATTCTATTCTTGCCCAAAAAAAATCAAACTAAGCCAACCCTTTCTACTAATATGCCCCAAATTCTCAAATTATCATAAAAGCACCAATATAATCTTACAAGGGTGCTTAGTGAAACCTTGATAGAACAATTCTTTATGAAACATACCATTACTGATTCGAATGTAGAAAAATCAGTATTCCTGCAATGATGATCATAAAGGGTGCCAAGTTGCAGATCTAGATTCATTAATACCTAAACCAAATTTGATGATAACCAATCTATATGAGGTGGCTTCCCTTGAAACTTTTTTAGACAAAATCCATTGATTGGTTTGTCCGTCCTCGTACCAAACACATAAGCTAATAAAAAAGTTCCTTGGCCTAAGTCCTGCACAATCTAATATGGACCTTTATATCTCAATGTAAGTTTCCTAGATGAGGCCCTAATTTGGAGTTGTACACCATCACCCAATCTCCTTCTTGAAAGAACTTGAATTTCACATTCATATTAACCCAAGCTTGTCTCTTTCTTTGGATTAATTCTATTATGTATGCACTAACTAAGTGATCCTCCTCCAATTGAAGAAGATACTTACTTCTATGCTTGACTGACACTTCAAAAGACATCTTCTCAGCAGTTACTCTTAGACTTGGGACCGCAAACTCCATGGGAACTACAGCTTCCAATCCATAAACCAATCTGAATGGTGTCACCCTTGTTGTCACTTTGAAAGCTATTCGAAACAACCATAATGCTAAATCAAGCAACAAATCCTAATTTTTCAGATTGTCATGCACTAAATTTTTAAGAATACGCATCAAAGTCTTATTAGTACTTTTTGCTTGACCATTTTCTTGTGAATGATAAGCGGTACACTTTTTATGCATAATGAGATGTGTTCTTGTTAACTCTGAAATCAATTCATTGAGAAAGTGAGCACCTCTATGTCTTACCAACTCTACTGGACAACCAAACCTGCTCATAATGTTGCGGTAGAGGAGGTTTGCCACACTCAGCACTTTGTTGTCCTTCAATGCTACTGCTTCCACCCACTTTGTGCAATAATCTGTAGCTACTAAAATATATCTATTACCACACTCAGTAATAGGCTGGATAGGCCCAACAAAATCCATGCCCAACTTTTGAAATGGATCTAATGGTAAAACAAGATGATCAGACATCTGATCAGAATTATTTGGTTGGTCTGTTTTCTAACAAATCACACATCTTTTAGCATACTCATGAGCATCTTTTAATACTGTAGGCCACCACAATCCTGCTTGTAACACGTTTTTCCTTGTAATATCTCCTAACAAGTGTCCTCCTCCTGGACCTCAATGTGCTTCTTGTAACACAGCTAGTTGTTCAAAATCTGGTACACACCTCTGAATGACCTGATCTATCCCTTTCTTATACAATGCACCCGCTATAACCAAATATGCTCTACTTTTGAGAATAAACTTCCTCCTTTGATCAGGTGTAAAATGTGAAGGTAATGCTCCATCTGGCAAAAACACCAATAATTGATCATACCAAGAATCTGATTCAGCAATTTGTGCATTAAACACCTCCGCATCAAGAAATCCATCATTTACACCTGTAGGTGCTTCACCTGTTTCCAATCTACTAAAGTAATCTACCATTGCATGCTCTTTCCCTGGAGTATGAATAATAACAGAATCAAATCCTTGCAATAGAAGCATCCACCTAGCAAACCTTCCTATCAATAAAGGCTTCTTGATCAAATACACCAAAGCCTGATGATCAACATGAAAAATCACTTTATTACCCAATAAATAATGTCTAAACTTGTTAAGATCATAGACCATTGCTAAAGCTTCTCTTTCAATCACCGGATACTTTCATTCAGCTCCACGAAACACCCTACTAGCATAATATACTGGCCTATACTATCCTTCTTCCTTTTGCTGCATCAAAACTACTCCTAAAGCCACATCCAATGCATCAACAAATGTACGGAATGATAATGACCAATTGGGTGGCTACAAAATTGGTGCAATTGAAACCATCATTTTGAATAACTAAAATTCTTTTTCTTGAGCTTCAGCCCATACAAATGGAACATCTTTCTTTGCCAAATGTGTGAGTGGTAAAGAAATATTGGCCAAGTACCTTAAATACCTAGCATGCCACTTGATTTTTCCAACAAACCTCATGACTTCTTTCACATTTGTCGGGGTTTTCATAGTCCTAATAGCTTCGATCTTCTTAACATCTATCACCATTCCCTTTTGAGAAATAACATGGCTGAATAAGATGCCGCTCTTCACAAAAATGACACTCTTGAATGGATTGAGCACCATCCTAAATTTCGTGCATCTATCAAAACAAGATTTTAGATGCATCAGGTGTTGTACCTTTTTCCCAAATATTGAAAAGTCGTCCACAAAGACTTGCATGAAATCCTACAAATAAGGTTCAAACATATTATGCGTCGCATAATAGAAAGGAGGGCGGTCCATTCTTCAATCCAAAACTCATGACTATAAACACATAAGCACCAAATTTTGTAATGAATGTAGTTTTGTGCTAATCCTCCTCAACAACACGAATTTGATTGTACGCTAAAAATCCATCCAAAAAACTATATATCTCATGTCCAGCTACTACATCCGATATTGCATCAAAAAATGGCATAGGGAAGGGATCCGTAATTGTTGCTGCATTTAACTTTCTATAATCAACACAAATTCTCAACTTCCCATTCTTTTTAGGGACCACTATAATAGGAGACAACCATGTAAAGTGATTAACCGGTTTAATAAATCCAACTACCAACAATTTATCAATTTCCTCTTTAACCTGCTTAGCAAAATTAGGATTCATCTCATACCTTTGTTGCACAACTAGAACTGCATCCTTCTTTAAATTTATGCGATGTTGATGTAAATCAGGTCTATACCTTTCACCTGAGAGTAATCCCAAGCAAAGACATCCACATATTCCTTTAATAAGAAAATTAGGTCTTCCATGAACTAACCCTCTAATTCTTTGCTTACTCTCACCATCTTCGTTCACTCTCCATCCCCAAATTAATTTATTGAAGTTCATCCTCTTTTACCCTGCCAGAACTTGCATATTTTTGTTCATAAATCTTTTTAGCCAAAATAATTACCTCTCTTTCTTGCTGCTCCAATTTTTGCTGCGTCGAAATTTCTAGATTTTTCTCAAACATGTGCCTCAGCTGTGTACCCTCCAATGTATCACCTAGAACTGGCTCGCTTGACTTCTCCACTAGTTTATCATCCTTTGCTAACACACCTTCCACATCTACTTCCAAAACTGGTACAATAGTTGGGTTTGCCTTCATAAATTCTTCCTCCTCATCATCTTCTATCTCATCTGCCAAACTAATGGTATGAGCCATCAGCGGTTTCTCTCGTATCGACATGTTTCCTCTACCTTTCATGGGAATTGTGACCTACATTTTACTTTTTGTATTCAATCCCTAATCCTACTTAACCTTAGCCAACCTGAACCACGGTCTTCCTAACAACATTTCATATGGGTAAGTAGACTCGAACATTCTAACCACCACAAAGTTTACCATGAATGACATCCCTACAATTATGATTTGTTGCTGCTTCAGAATGCCCAACGGTTGGACTCTAGTTTGATCCACCATTTTTACTTGAAAAGGAGCTAGAGCCAAAGCCCCATTCCCCGATTCTTTAAAAGTATGCTCAGGTAATATATTCACTCCTGAGCCACCATCAAGCAACACTTTATCAAATCACCTTTGGTTATACTATGCCTGAATTATTGGAACAACAAAATCCAGATCAGCTAGATCAATATTAATAGCGGATGTCGATGGTACCTGTGTAGTTGCTGGCTCTGACTGCTATCCAACAAGCTTCTTCAATAACTTCTCTCTAAAAGATGGTATCAAAGACAATAACTGATCTAAGGACAATTGCAAAGGAGATTTAATTATTACCTCAAAGCAATCATTGTCTAAATATTTCTTGGACTTAATCTTATCCTCTTTCTTCTTTTTTTGTAAGAATAGTGCATCATCCTCCTCCTAAGATGAACTTGGAAATCGCACCTGTTTTTGCTGATCGTGCTGGATCCGTTTCTGAACTTGGTCTCTTATATGTATTTGTTCTTGCCAATCGATGGGACCTTTATTTTTAGACCTTGTTATTTCCAAGACATCCACTTCTTTGACCTTACCACATTGCTTGAAATCACAATTCCATTGATTTTCATGATTGAGATGTAGACTTCCTAATGTACTGACACCTACATCATTACGATGCTCTTGATCTAATAATTCTATAACTATAGCATTGGCCTAAGCATCTTGTTGAGCCTGTTGTTGCTGTTGCCTCTATTGATTATTTTGATTGTAGCGAACCACTGGCATACCCCTTTGTTCTCTATGCTTCACCCATAAAGGACAATTAGGCCCTATCTAATCATTAGTTGCTGAACAATACCCACAGGGCATCATCTTGGGTGGTCTACCCTGCTGATTTCCTTGTTGATTAACCTGTTCTCTCCATGGTGGCCGTCCTTGCCACTACCTCTGATAATTACCTCGTGCCTAGACTGGAATAGCCTGATTGGTAGCCACTTCATTATTATTTATATTGTCTTGCCTTGAACTTTGTCGTCTATGCTTGGGTTTATACCAACACTGACTTGTTGTGTGTCCATCTTTACACAAATGTCACAAAACCTTTTCTCTTTCGGAGCTATTATAGAATATCCATGTTTCTTTAACTTACTAATCAAGGCTTCCTCTTTGCATTGTTTACCTTTATGTTTGCGGTGTCTCCTTATCACCACTTCTTCATCTTCACTCTCTGATTCTGAATCCGACGTTCCTTTATCTGACTCGACTATGAATTGGATTTAGCATCTGAACTCGAATCATTGTGCTTCTTCTTTGATCCACCAAATCTTCTTTCATTTCTTGCAGCTACTACCACTAATACATCAAAACCATTAGCTATATCCACACTTGCAACTACATGCCTCATGCTGCTCCTTAATCCTTTTAGGAAGTAACCCGCCAACATCTCATCTGTAGGTCTCTCCTTACCCTGTAATCTTTCCATTAAAGTTCCAAATTTATGAGCATAGTGTTCTACTAACATATTCCTTTGTCTAATTGCTTGGGTTGTTTTATCCCAAGGGGGGATCACTACCGCCAGATTTGATTGCTTTTTCTGACTCAGATTGGGCTGGTTGCTATGACACTCGTGTGTCCACCAGTGGCTTTTGCTTCATGCTTGGTAGCTAATGTATATCTTGGTTGAGCTAGAAGCAGCCTACTGTGGCCACTTCCAGTTGTGAGGCTGAGTATAGGGCAGCTTTCACAGCGACTGTTGAGTGTGTGTGGCTCAGACGCCTTATGGCTGATTTGGGTGTTGGCCAGTCTTCTGCCACCACCATCTTCACTAACAGTCAGAGCGCATTGGCAGTTGCGAGGAACCTTGTGTTCCATGCTCGCACTAAGCACATTGAGGTGCATTATCACTATGTCAGGGAGAGGTTCTCTACTGGGGAGATCAGCTTGGCATATGTGCCCACGCAGGAGAACATTGCAGACCTTTTCACGAAGGCTCTGCCTAGGGAGAAGTTTGAAGCTTTCCGCAAAGCTTTGGGCTTACTTCCTTTTGTGGAGTGATTTCCACATAGCTTGGGTCCTTATACATGAGTGCCAGCTCCTTGTTCACCGCATCACTCCCAAGGGGGATTTGTTGATATATTTAAGTAGTGATGTGTGTGAACACTCTAGGACCGCCGGGGCACTTTTTTCCCTCTTTAGGAGGTTTTTTTCCCCCAGCTTGTATATACGCCTATTGCCCTAATGGGCTACTTATCTTTGTACATTCTCTAGTAATACATTCAGTATTGTGTGTTTGTGCTCCAAGCTTCTTCTTCTTCCTTGTGCTGTTCGCGTGCTTCCGCAGACGTCTATCTCCAAAATCTGATCGAGAAAGAAAATCTGCTAATGCATGTGCAGTGTCGGGTCAATGAATCACTTCATAATCGAACTCCTGTAACAATAGAATCCATCGTGCCAAGCAACCACCTAAATGCTGCTACCAAACCAGATACACCAGTGCAGCATGGTCTACATGAAAGATGAATTTTTGGCCCAGCAAATAATGTTGGAATTTCTTTACATAATACACCAAACCAATACATTCTCTTTCAGTTACTGAATAATTCTTTTCAGCAAGAGCAAGCCGTCAACTTTCATAATAGATAGGCTGAAACCACTTATCAGTTTGTTGCATTAAAACACTTCCAATGGCTATATCTGATGCGTCTACAAAAACATGAAATGGTCGTTCCCAATGAGGAGGTTGTAGAATTGGAACCTACATTAATAATCCTTTTAGACGATCAAATGTAGTTTGACATTCTGGAGTCCAATCAAATTGTCGAGGAGTACTAGTTATTAGCCGATTTAGGGGTATTGCCAAATGGGCAAGCCACCGTACATGTCGACCATGCCACCTGACTTGACCCATGAAGCGCATCACTTCTTTTGGCGTAGTAGGCACAGGTGCTTCTAACACGGCTGCAACTTTGTCTGGGTCAACTTGTATGCTCTGTGCAGATATACTATGGCCAAGGAGCTTACCACAAGAGACCGCAAAGATAGATTTGGTGGGGTTCAGGCAGATTCGGTATTCACGACATTTCTCAAAGCAACACCGTAAATGATACAGGTGTGCTACCATCTTACTCAATAAAGATAAGTCATCTAGATATACTTGCATAAAAGAAGTGAGATAGGTTGAGAAGATTTCCTGCATATACCGCTGAAAGGTGCTAGGAGCATTGCTTAACCCAAACCACATGACTGTACAAGCAAAAACACCCCAGTTGGTAATGAAAGTTGTTTTTGGTATGTCTTGTTCAACCATTCTGACCTGGTTATAACCACTGTAACCGTCCAAAAAGGAGTACATCTCGTGTCCGGCTACTCTGTCAAGCATTGTGTCAAGAAAAGGAAGAGGAAACGGATCAGGCATCGTGGCCACATTCAGTTTCCGGTAATCCACACAAATTCGGAGCTGCTTATTTTTCTTAGGAACAATAACAATCGGTGATATCCATTCAGCGTGTTCTATTGGTACGATGAATCCGACCCTTAGTAACCTATCAAGCTCTACCTTGACCTGTGCTGCATAGTTAGGGTTCATCCGGTAGCTGGATTGTTTAATTGGTTTTGCTTCTGGTTTAAGCACGACCCGATGTTGATAGATGCGAGGGTCCAGACCTTTCATATCACGATAATCCCATGCAAAAACATCAGAGAACTCACAAAGAAGCTGGATCAAATCTGCTTGAAACGCCTCAGACAATCCTTCCTTTATCTTGACAGGTCGCGAATTTATTTCATCTCCCAAATTATGTGATTAACTGATCTTTGGGAACATAGAATTGACAAGGTTTGCCTGGATCGTCAGCTGACTATAAAAGTTGTTGTAGAGCTGATTTATCCATAGCAACAATATCTTCTGTCTCCACTTCTTCGGTCACAGGCACCACCATACATGCTACCAGACTCCAGTTGTCTACAACAAATTGCAGATGTACAGTACCTAAGGAAATCAGATCTTCATTGCTCTTTAGAAACGCTTCTTCTTCATCATCAGATAAGCCATCCAACATGTGGACTGGCTCTGCTACATAGGGTCTAGCATGAAGTTCACAAGGCTGAATGGCATCCAGTTTGACAACATATTTATGGTGATTATCTTTAAAAGTCAATTCCTATGCGGACCAATCTTGTATGACTTTAGCCTATTTTAACCAGGGTCGTCCGAAAAGAAGATTATAGTCAAGACTAGACTTCGGTAGTTCTAAGACTACAAAAGTCATCTTAAACATTGTACCTTGCAAAGTTATCGGAACATTCCGTACGAGTCTCACCGGATGGACTCAAGATTGATCTGCCATTCTGACGAAAAATTGAACATGCTTGATTTGCGTCCATCCCAACTTCTTACAAAGTGCTGCAGTGGCAATCTTTACACCAGACCCACCATCAATTAGTACTTGAGTAATCTTGTGATTTTTGTACCATACCGTAATTAAGGGGACCGAATGATCCACCGTAGAATCAGCTTCTGGTTGTACCGTTGCCGTCGCTGGAATGCAGGAAGACCCAGGACTGAGCTGTTGCTGGAATTGTTGCCGAACTCCCTGCACTAGTGCAAGTAACTGTCCAAGAGGGAGAGTAATGGATGCCTTAGATAAAATTTTCCATGCCTGATCTGCTTGAATTGTACTTTTCACCGATTCTGAAGATGATGCGCCTGTTACTGGGGTAGAATTTTGTTCCTGCGATCCTTCCTTTGGCAGCGGAACTTGTGTCACCGGAATTGGATCTGGGAATATTGTAGGCTCTTTGGTGGTCCATTGGCTAGCTTTGTTATACATTCTCAGCTGTTCACAGATGCCCGGTTCAAACACCTCAGCTGCTGGTTGCAACTACTTACTGGATCTTGTCTGGACCACTACAGCTTGTGTTTCTACTGGTGAGATATAAACCATATTGGTCATCGGGTTCTGACGCTCTTTCTTCCTTTGATCATATTCGGCTGCATCTTTACAGAATCTTTGGATGTGACCCAACTCACCACAAAATGACATCGAGGCGGTTGCAAAGAAGTTCCTTCCTGTGATGGTCCCATCTGCCAGCGATTTGTATTGAAGTTTGTATTCCTTTGTCCCCGATAATTTCTGTATCCTTGCTGCTGATTATTTTTCATCTGAGGTGGTACATAGTGGGTGGCCGGCTGTCCTGGTTCTTGTATAATGGCATTTATAGTTGCTGGTCCATGCACTTTGGCGTTATATGCACAATTTTTGGTGGAATGTCCGCTGGTATTGCAGATAGCGCATTACATCTGATTAAGGGCACAGGTGGCACTGGTATGCCCTGGATTCTTGCACTTGGTACAGTACATCTGTCTAGCCGGATCCTCTGCAACATTTTTACTGGCTTTCAATCACTCCAAGTCTTTGGTAAAGCCTCCAACCTTATGCTCGAGCTGCAAGGCCATTGCAATAACCGCATCTAGTGTCATAGCTCCCACACAACGGATGATCATAATCTGTCTCAGCTGCGGAGTCAAACCATTAATAAACCACTGAGTGATGACATCATCCGGTAGGTTGGCACGGGCCGGTGGTAGTTGTCTCAAATGAGTTCTAAACAGGGTGGCATATTCCTGCACAGTCTGGTGCAGCTTCTGTTTATTGTTCTGCAAGTAATCAAAAATTTCGGCAGGGTCTTCTTTAGTCGGAATCTCTGTAAAAACGCATCCCTTACCTCTTCATAGGCAACAAAATGATTGAAATTATACTCTGTGAGCCACCCCGCTGCTTCATTAACTAATGTTGATTGGAAAACAATGGCCTTGTATGCCGGATCGGGTGGATGGTTTAGCACTGCATAACTTATTTCAAAGGTGTGTAGATGGGCATCAGGATCGTCACCTGGAAATCCACCGAACTTGGTGTAAGTTACTCCTATTGGAACCGGCCGGAGTGGAAGTGGTTGTTGTTGTTGTTGTTGTTGTTGTTGTTGCTGTTGTTGTTGTTGTTGTTGTTGTCCACTCATGGTGCTAATAGTGGTACTGTTACTATCCCCTAAGTTCTACGGTGGTGTTTCTTGTTCTTCAGAATCTGTATGGTCAGACTGCTCACCTTCCGATTTGAAAATAGCTTCCAGCCTTTTACAGATTTCCAACTCGAATAGCCTATCCTCTTCTCTGGTATCGAACGTAGGCAATCTTACCCCGAATAGTGGTGTCCGGAATGAAGATTCACCAGGAAATATCACACTATCATCGGAAACTTGTAAATTCTCTGCAACTGGGACCGAACTGCCACCGGAATTAGTGGAACTTTCCCCAACCCAGAGTATTCTTTCAACTTCAATGAACTCTCTGGACAAGACACCTCTATCCTCAGATGGGTTCGAATCCTGACCAGACAGTGTCGGATCAACTACACACTGCGTCCTTGTAGACTCCGATGTTACTGTATCTTCTGCAGACTGTGCCGAAATTACATCGGAATCTACCGGAATTGCAGTATGGTCCACCGAAATGCTACCGGAATCACGACTAACGTGCTTCCCTTCTTCAACGACCGGACCTAACCGATCTATGCTTCTTCCTCCTAAGGGTGTCCTTAACAAATTTGGTACTGTGCAAGGTTGTCTGTCTCGCCTATACTTTGGATACGACTCATCGGACCGAGTAACCGGCATTTATCACCTTTGCAACACTTGCGTACTACTCTACCTAACTGTTGATTCACAATATATGGTTACCTTCCCACAATCAATTTGCAACACTCTGTTGCCACTTTCCCACAGACGGCACCAGTGTTAAATGTGCGTTGCCGTCAGAGACGCGTTTAAGCTCTTTTCGGGTTCTTGGGAGTGGTAGGGGTCTGCTAATCAGAGGCCCTAAGACTTGATTTTCCCAATTAACTCATTCACAAAGCACTACACGAGTGTTCAAAAAACTCTGTTAACACGAATTACTATCACTACACTGGTTCGTTCTCTCACAGATTCTTGGTTCGTACACAGATTAAGACTTTCTCAGTACATAACGCAAATAGTAAACATTACCGTAACCCAGACTTACAACACTTAACTTAATGGAAAAGTGCTAACCACAAGTTAAGGTAATTAGACAACAACGACAAAAAATAAACACAGTACTACTCAGAATTCTCAAACACAACACTATGGAAACTCCACAGAACGTATCGCCTAGACAGACAGTCTGGCGATTCTTCTAGTTGTCACTAAAGCGTCCTTTCATTGATTTATAAGTAATTACAATTCTTTGCAATGACCTTTTGGTTCGTGCGGAATATCAAAAGAAAAAGATTTACAATTGCCAATCCGGCGGCTTACAGTGGTGTGGTTGGAGCAGTTTTCTCTCTTTGAGTTTGGCTCGCTACCTTGGTCAACATGGAGATTTAACTACTATGCGAAGAGTCAATTGGAGATCATCAAGAAGACAAAAGGGAAACTTTCTATGCAGGTAAAATTCTCTCTAGAGCTTGTCGTAGAAATGTTTAAATTACCTTTGCATAAGCAGTAATACCGAAGTGTTCAGAGGAAATGTTAAAGAAGGAGTTTGGACCATGTGAAGGTGGTAGGTAGTATTACATGTTGAAGAATGCTACAGATGCATGACACGAGCAGTTAAAGTGGTATTTAGAGCATCTACATTTCATTGTTAAATATGACTATATGTCAAAGGAGAGTTTTGCTCCTTTAGCTTGTGCTAAAGTAGGTGGGAAAGTCAGTTGGGCTCATTGGGTGTATGAAAGAATGCATAGTGAAATTTCCTTGGGGATAGATGAAAACTGTTGGTAATAGCAAGATGGCAGCATACTTGGCTGCTTTGTTTCAATTTTTTCAACAGGATGATAAGCAAGAAGGGGTTTGGCCAAAAGAGAGTATAAGTCAACTAGATTCATGAGTGAGTAAAAAGTAGGAATAGGTGTTAGCCACAGAGACAGAGCAACAGGAAGATGTATACAGGGATTTATTAAAAGCTGGATACAAGATGAAAGAAATCACCTCTGTTGCTCATAGTTCAAAGGTGAGTCTTTTAAAGGATTAATTTTTCAAGAATCATTAGTCCATATTTCGGACAATGAGGAGCAACCAAGGATAGTTGGAAGGACATTCAAGCTATCTAAGAAAAGAAAGTTAGAGCCTGAATTTCAAACAGTGGTGGATAAATCTGTAGGTGAGCAGAGTCAACACTCAAAGATTGGGATACGTTTTAGAAGTGAAGATGATGCAGATGAAGTTGGAGGAAGTATCTAAGTTCTTACTGAAGCAGAAAGGACAACTGAAGCAACACAAGCAGCTTGCGAATACAATAAGTTCTGAAGAATATCAAGTACTAAAAGTATAGGTTTTGAGTCTTCAAGAGGAGTTACAAAGGAAAGTCAAGAGTATGAGAAGGTAAGTACTCAATGTAAGTAGCAACAAGTAGTTGAAATCTCTAAGGTCAAAAAGTCATTGTAGGAATTTGAGTTATGGAGAGTTCAGATGTAGGAAAATGTAGAGGCTGAGATGAAAACTTTTTCAACTCTAAATTCAAGCTTGCAAATGGAGTTTGTAGTCCTTAAGTCTAGATTGAAACCTTTGTTAGCATTGGAGAGGCAGACTCTTAAGAATGAAGAGGTTGAGATAGATGCAGTTTTAATGTCAGAAATGGATATGACTATGATAAAGCAGCAATTACATAAGTATGTACATGACCTATGGGATGTCATTAAGGAGAGATTACAGGCAGTAATTCGATATCCTTATGAACAACTGCAAGACAAATTTGTTTCGATGTATAAAGGTGAGGTAATTCAGGTTATAGAAAAGTATAAGGTGGAGAACGACGAAATGTTGCAAATGATTAAAGAGCTTAAATAGCACTTGGTGCAGCAAGGTGTAGAAAGAGAGCTGGATTATAAGTATAACAACAACAAATAATATCAGATACAGTGTTGGATGAGAAGAATGAACAGACTGAGATATGTCAGAATCAGGTACAGTTCAAACACGCAGTTGAATAGGAAACAGAAGCCCATCGTAGAGAGTCAGAAATTGTTGCGTATGATCAAGGGATTGTGGGAACTAGTTCAATTTTTGAGAAACATTCCCCACCCGACAGTGCCAAGTGTTGAGGGGTAAGCTGCTTAGTCTGAATATGCCATATCAAACGTGTGTTGCATCGGAGTTTTGCTGATTTGAATTTTTAACAGACAGTTACCATTTAGTTAGGTACCGATGTTGCATGATTATATTCATTATATTTTGGTCGTGCGAGGGGAGGTGAAGAAGAAGCATCTCTAAGAGGAAGGAGAAAGAAGAACTAGAAGTATTTTTCTCGCAAACAAGAAGTTCAGGCATTGTAGGATGATCTTGGATCAATACCGAAGAAATCTCCTTGACAAAGTAGAAATTGCTCCGTAATGTATTCTCTGTAGTTTACAAGACTTAATGAAGTATCTTAGTCAAAAATCATTATGTGCAAGTGTGTGAATTATCTTTTTTCCTGCATAGTTGTTTTGTTCAGCATTATTTTAATCAAAAGGTGGTGAATCTAAATTATTGTGCATGCATATTTACTTGTGTGCAAAAGACCAACACCAAGATTGTTCCTGTGTGTGAGTTTGATTGAACTCAATAGTGATGTGTTGGAACCACGAACCCCAACAATTACCACAACATTCCAAAACATACCTACAAGTGAAAACGTTGTAGATATTTTTACCAAAGCATTGTCTAGAGAATGACATCAGAAGTATCGTAGATTATTGAACCTTGTAACATTATGACATTGAAGGGGGGATAGTCTATGGGTTTTTTTGATATGACATAGTTTGTTGTTGTAATGTATTTTCATAGCAACTTGCGTGATTTCCTTGTGCTAAGGTAATCACTGCCCGACCATCACTTATGACTATGTGTCCCAAAGTGTTGCATCAAATAATTTGTATGATGTTAAACACCTATATTAATTACTTTTTCTAGTGTATGCTCCTCACTAAGGAGAGGAATGTGCTTGGTTCCCTTTTTTGAGTAATCTTAAATCTTAAGATCCAAGCTAAGATTGAAATTTTATATGTAGTTTTATTGCACAATGCATGTGAGAGCTATTCCCCTTCACTCACTATAACAATGGTATAAGCATATATGTTAGGCAGTTGATTTGAACTTAGTTGTTTTCATTTAGTTCCTTGTTATTAAATATCAAGTGATGTTCATTGATGAAGGTTTCTTTGTGGGCATCAGTTTACCAAGAATTTTGGTATAGGTATTGTTTAGGACCTATTAATGATGGAAGAATGTGATTCATTTATATTGTGATAGTTGGTTTGGGATATTATGTAGAGTGTAGTACGTGTCCAATCTTAACAAACTTAGGAATTAAGGCTAGGATAAAGCATCAATGTTTATCCTTACTTCCAAGTACCATTCTCTATTGGAAGCTATCTAAACAAATCATATTGTTTTCTACTACTCTTATTTGCATGCTTGGGAAGTACCATTGGTAAGCTATTGAAGGATAGTATAGGTTCAAAATTAAGGACGGACCCATGTAAAGTGGAAACCCACAAAAATATGAGATTTTGCATCATGGATGATAAACCTCTCCCTACTAAACACGTGCCTCATGTGCATAAATATTTAATGTTGTGTTTTTTAGTAATGTGAAACATCAAAGATGTGCTTTAATTGTATGGGATATTGCATGCTCCAAGATTTTTGGATGTATATTAAGTGTTGGGATTTCTAGCTTGTTAACCTCCATAAATGAGTAGGAAAGTGACCAATCGAGTACTGCATATGGGTCACTTTCGTTTGAATAAGTTTCTTGATGCGGAAAGAAGTTTGGTAATCAACATACTAATATACCTTCTCTGATTCAATTACATATACCGTCTTTGATTCAATTACATATACCTTCTTTGATTAAATTACTTATTAGCTCTAGGTGTGTATGTGCATGAATTTTCTTTTTCTTAGGCAATGACTATTGAAGGTTTGTTCATGTGGGTAAGGTTGAGGATTAATGACTATACAGTACAGTACACTGGGGTGATATTTTCAATATTTTGAAAGAGTGTTTGTTATTCCCTACCCAAGACCTATAGGAATCTCACTAGATGACTTGAAAGGCAATCCAAATGCCTTGTTATTTGAGGAGTTAGTTTTCATTCTCTTGCAAGAAGATCTGTCTAGGCAGAATAGGTCTATTATGTGTGTTGCAGATCAAGATTTCCTGGCTAGTCAGAAGGGCAAAGGTAAGTGGAGCTCATCTACTAGTAAGCAGAAATCTGCAAATGTTGCACATTCGAAGAACGAAGACAACGATGAGAAGAAATTTAAAAAAAAAGTAGAAATTGTTTTGCAAATAGTGTAAAGCAAATGATCATGTCATTAAGAGCTGTCCAAAACTGGCTATTGAAGAGGCGAAGAAAAAGGGGGCTGGAATGGTTGTTGTAGAGGCCTCTACACAGAAAACAGAGTCCGTTGATCTTGTGCAGAATGAAGAATGGGCATCTACTATTGTTTGCAGTTTTGACCCATCTTCTCATGAGTAGTGTATGTCTATAGTAGACTAAGATGTTTGGTATTTTGATAGTGGGGCAACCAAACATATTACCTCATAGCATAGTTTCTTCACTTCACTCGAGCTTGTCCCTATGGGGAATACTGTCACATGCGCCAACAACTCCTCTTATCCTATCATGGGATTTGGTAAGATCATTTTGACTACTGCTGATGGTAATTCTTTCACTTCGTCAGATGTTTATTTATGACAGGGATCAAGAAGAATCTGTTATCAATTTTGGCTTTAGCCAAAATTAGCTTGATTGTGAAATTTGTTGATGATAGGTGCATAGTCCATGATCTGTCAAATGGTGACGTGATTATTGCTTCTGGCATTTTATTTCATGGTTTGTATAAGATCATAGACTATGAAAGATCTATGAATGATTCGGCATGTGTAGTACATTATTCTCAAGCTATGTCAAATGCAAAGCTTTGGCATGCATGCTTTTGTCATTTGAATCTTGCTAGTTTGCTATGCCTACAAAAATCTGAAATGGTATCCCCTTTGCCCAAACTTGAGGCATGCAAAAAAACATTTTTGTGAAGGCTCTATTTTGGGAGAAATGCAGCATTCCTCCTTTCCAAAATATGGTTCAGTTCGGGCTACTCCGAAATTGCAGCTTGTACATAGTGATGTTTGTGGTACTATGCAGACACCTTCTTTTGGAAACTATCTTTACTTTGTGAGTTTCAATGATGCGTTTTGCCAGGCATGCATGGGTATATCCACTCAGATCAAAGTCCGAAGTGTTTATGTGCTTCAAACAGTTTTTGGTTTTGGTTGAAAATATGTCAGCATGTAAAATGGGCACCCTCCATTTTGATCGAGGGGGGGAATATGTCTTCTGAATTTAGTGCAATTTTGGTTGAACATGGGATAAAACATCAATGTACAATGCCGTATACACCTCAACAAAATGGAGTTCTTGAACGGAAGAACAAGTCACTCATGGAGATAGCGAGGTGTATGGTCAAGAGTCCGGCTTTACCACATAGTTTCTTAAAGTAGTAAAATGTATTTTTGTTGGGTATAGTTCTAAAAGCAAAGGTTATCATGTGTATCATCCACAGACTAAATGCATTTTGGTTAGCCGTGATGTTGTTTTTGTGGAAGATGCTATTCAACCTTTACTTTCATGTACAAAGGAGACATCTGTTAGCTCCAAAGACATGTATGATACGTTCCTTCCTCTTTTTATAGGTGAACACTCTAGTGCTGGTCCTAATGAGGCAACTTCTCAGCCTTTACAAGTTTCATGTGATGATGCAGATCATTCTATTTCTGATGCAGATTTACATGATGCACTTGTTGATGAGAGAGTTGATATTGAGGAGGCAAAATCTATGCCAAATTGGCTGGTGCAAACTTTGCATGACAACAAAATAGTTGCACCTCTGACATACCGTACTTACTCAAGCTCTCATAGTGCCTCTTTTGCATTTAATTTCTATGCTATGGCTGCATCTAGTCTCTGTGATGAGACTGAGCCTGTTTTGTTTGATGAAGCATAAAATTCTAAACATTGGATGGCTGCAATGCAATCTGAATATGATGCTATCATGAAAAATGGTACCTGGTCTTTATGTGACTTGCCTCCTAGCAAGAAGGTCATTGGCACTAAGTGGGTATACAAGCTGAAGCATAAACCTGATGGAACAGTTGATAGGTATAAGGCTAGGCTTGTTGCAAAGGGTTATGAACAAGAAAGGGCCATTGATTTTGATAAAACCTTTGCTCCTACTTGTTGAATGACTACTGTTCATAGCATCTCTGCACTTGCAGCTCATCATGGTTGGAATGTACATCAGTTGGACATTAAAACAAAGTTTTTGAATGGTGACTTGCATGAAGAAGTGTATGTTTTTTAGCCCCATGGCTTTGTGTAGAAAGGGCATGAAAACTAGGTGCGTAGGTTAAACAAGGCATTATATGGTTTAAAGCAAGCACCACATGCTTGGTATGAAAAGATACATGTAAGACAATAGTTACACAATATAACACAGGAGCAATAGCAGAGAAGATAACAGATATAGGAGAATCTCAACAATTTTCTACTAGCAGCAAGTACAAAGATGATGGCGTTGTCCACCCGTGCGCTCTCAAGGTAGAGCTTAAATGGTGATCTAGACAACTCTAGATAGGCAGATACAAGGTAGAGGTATGCTGGCTCAACTCAGTGTCTTAGGTAGTGCAGAAGTCATGTATATATAGGATTATGGGTGGCCTACCATGGACGGCTATACATGGGCGGTAGAGCGTGGGCGGCCACCGCCCACGTAATTGCCATACACGGATTAGACTGGTTGAACCGACCTAACAAATATAAATGATTTCTGACTCCAACAGGGAATATTCCATGGAATATTCCCTTTAACATCGCGCCGGGGGCGCTGCCCCCGGACCCCCCAGCCGGGGCTGCTCACCGCTGCCCCGGACCCCACAATAGGGGACCCTGGTAACTCCCTTTCCTTATAATACCTTACATGGTCCAATATGACCTTCATCCAACATTCAAGTTGGGATTCCCATCAATTGGGTAATGCACGCTTGGCTTCTCCTCATAAAGGGGGCCTTACAAAATGTGCATACAATCATGAGGGGTATACATTGATCATATACTAACAATACATGCCTATCTGGTTGCACATGGTTTTGAGAACAATCCAACTAAAAGCACCTTATATGTTAAGTGTGCTAATGATGTGGTTCTGATCATTGTGGTGTATGTTGATGACATGTTGCTCACTCTTCCTCATTTGAAGCTTATTGCTAATTTCAAGGCTAATTTTACATGCCTCATTTGAGATGTCTGATTTTGGGCATTTGCATCATTATTTGGGCATTCAGGTTATGCTCATTGATGGTGAAATGACTTTGTATCAAACGAAAGATATTGACACATTATTGCAGCATTTTAGCCTTGAAGACTCTAAACCTATTGCCACTCCTATGGAGACAGGTTTACAACTGAGTCTTCATGATGCTGGAGATGCATTTGATGTTGTTCTCTATTAGGAGGTTGTTGGATGCTTGATTTACTTATGCATTACTCGGCCAGATAGTTAGTTTGTTGTCTCACAAATGAGCAAGTTTATGTATTTCCCGGGTTTCAAGCATTGGCAGGCAGTTAAGCGCATCTTTCGCTACTTGAGTGGTACCCGGCTACTTGGGTTGTTTTATCCCAAGAGGGGATCACTACCACCAAATTTGCACGCTTTTTTTTACTCTGACTAGGTAGGTTGCTATAACACTCATGTGTCCACTAATGGTTTTTTCTTCATGCTTGGTAGCTCATGCATATCTTGGCTGAGCAAGAAGCATCCTACTATGGCCACTTCCAATTGTTAGGTTAGTATAGGGAAACTTTCACAACGATTGTTGAGTGTGTGTGGCTCAGAAACCTTATGCCTGATTTGGGTGTTGGTCAGTCTTCTATCACCACCATCTGCACTAACAGTCAGAGCACATTGGCATTTGCGAGGAACCCTGTGTTCCATGCTTGCACTAAGCACATTAAGGTACATTATCATTAAGGAGAGGTTCTCTACTGGGGAGATCAGCTTGGCATATGTTCCCATGAAGGAGAACATTGTAGACCTTTTCACGAAGGCTCTCCCTAGGGAGAAGTTTGAAGCTTCCGCAAAACTTTGGGCTTACTTCCTTTTGTGGATTGATTACACATAGCTTGGCACTTCCTTATACATGAGTGCCAGCTCCCTATTCACTACATCACTCCCAGGGGAGATTTGTTAATATATTTAGGTAGTGATGTGTGTGAACACTCTAGGACCATCGGGGCACTTTTTTCCCTCTTTAGGAGGTTTTTTTCCCTTATCTTGTATATACGCATATAGCCCTAATGGGTTACTTATCTTTGTACATTCTAGTGGTAATAAATTTAGTATTGTGTGTTGTTCTCCACATTTCTTCTTCTTCTTCTTCTTCTTCCTCTTCCTTGTGTTGTTCGCATGCTTCCGTAGACACCTAACTCCAACAAGTAGGTTTCAACTCTATAGCTTTCCATTCTAGAGTTATTCAACACAAATAGACAGTAAGGTAAACTAGAACCTTGACGTTTTAGGAGTGGCCTCAATCAATGATTTGGATAAAATTATTTGCTTGTGCTAGGAGAGACAAGGACCTATTGGTAGAGCATAATAGTCTCTTGAATGCATTATACATGAATTCGAAGCTAGTGATATTGTGGAGATTGAGTTCCTCATGGATTTGACTATAAAATTGTTATAAATATCTTTTATTTTAGTGATCTAGTAGTAGTTCCAATCAAACTAAGATTGCAACCTAAAAGTATGGAATTGCTAGATGACGAGGAAAAATGCTCTTTCTCAACCATGTTTAGTGTTACAATGATTGAACCTATAAGCAACAATGCTAGTAGTTTCTTATCAATTTTGTCAGCAAGGCTAGTTGAGGTTGATGCGATCAATAATGGTAAAAAATTGTGCGATTTCGAAACATAATACCCTCACTCTCCTTTCACATTAGAGGAGCTTAAATTTATTTCCAGTACTGAATATGATGCCTTTAACACATGTGGAATGAATGTTTTAAATGTAAAGACCTTGTTAACATTTGATATAGATTGATCCTTTGCACTCAACTTAATAGAACCTAGAAAATGCAATTTAAACTTCTACCTAGAAAAGGCCAACAATAGTGGGAAATACTTTAGGAATTATTGGAACACATTTAGATATTTTTTTAAGTCTCAATGTAGAAAAACAAAGATGTAACGAATTAAAAAGTAAATATTATCTGCCTCGATGTCTCTTTAAGAATATTTCTTGTTAAATATGCATCTTATTTTTGTTGGTATAAAGTTCTTGGACAGCTTACATCTCATGATACCATTCTCTCTATCGTGATCCTTGCAGTCCCTTGTGGCAGTCGATATTCATCTCACTTTAAATGGCTAAGAGTTCATTCTCCTCTCAACACCTCGTCAATGTTTTTGATGAGAATAATTTCCCATCAAGTATGTACTAATCTCCTATCGAGTACAATGTTGAGAGAGAAAGAGACCAAGTGTTTTTCTTGTTGAGGTTCACGGTTTATAAATGAATACACACACACACACACATATATATATATATATATATATATATATCTATATATATATATATATATATATATATATATATATATATATATATATATATATATATATATAGTGTGTGTGTGTATATATATATACTACCTCATATATACTACCCATCATTCATTATGAGTTATGAGTACTTGGCGTGACTACTATGAACATCATCTTAAGAAGATCTAGCAATAGGCTTCTCAATAGGACCAGTGAGCAGCATGTCATCAACATAATAACAATGATCAAAAGTGCATCATTAGCACGCTTAACATATAAGGTGCTTTTAGTTGGACTGTTCCCAAACCCATGTGCAATCAGATAGGCATGTATCTTCTCATACCAAGCACGTGGTGCTTGCTTTAAACCATATAATGCCTTCTTTAACTTGCATACCTGGTTTTCATGCCCTTTTTGCACAAAGCCACGGGGCTGAAAAACATACACTTCTTCATGCAAGTCACCATATAGAAATGCTGTTTTAATGTCCAACTGATGTACATTCCAACCATGATGGGATGCAAGTGCACAAATGCTCCAAACAGTAGTCATACGACATGTAGGTGCAAAGGTCTCATCAAAATCAATGCCTCTTTCCTATGCATAACCCTTTGCAACAAGCCTAGCCTTATACCTGTCAACTGTTCCATCAGGCTTACGCTTCAGATTGTAAACCCACTTAGTCCCAATGGCCTTCTTGCTAGGAGGCAAGTCACATAAAGACCAAGTATCGTTCTTCATTATAGCATCATATTCAGATTGCATAGCAGCCATCCAGTTTTTTGAGTTTTGTGCTTCGTCAAATGAAACAGGCTCATTCTCATCATAGAGACTAGATGCAGCCATAGCATAGAAATCTGATGCAAAAGATGCACAATGAGAGCCTGATCGAGTATGATATGATAGAGGTGCATCTAATTTGCTATCACGCAAAGTTTGCACCAGCCATTTTAGCATAGTTTTTGCCTCCTCAATATCAGCTCTCTCATCAACAAGTGCATCATGTAAATCTGCATAAAAAATGGGATGATCTACATCATAACATGAAACCTACAAAGGCTGAGAAGTTGCCTCATTAGGACCAGCACTAGACTATCCACCTGTAAAAAGAGGCAGCAAAGTATCATACATGTCTTTGGAGCTAAGAGATGTCTCCTTAGTACATGAAAGCAATGGCTGGATAGCATCTTCCACAAAAACAACATCACGGCTAACCAGAATGTGTTTAGTCTATGGATGATACAAACGATAGCCTTTACTTTCAGAACTGTACCTAATAAAAATACATTTTACTGCTTTATCATCCCAATTTCTGCGATGTTGTTCAGGCACTAATGCATATGCCAAACAACCAAAAACATGCAGATGTGCAATAGATGGTTTGCGATCATGCCAAGCCTCATATATACACCTCGCCATCTCCATGAGTGACCTGTTCTTTCGTTCAGCAACTCCATTTTGTTGAGGTGTATACGGCTCTGTACACTCGCATTTTATCCCACGTTCAGCTAGAAATGCATTAAAATCAGAAGACATATATTCCCCCCCTCGATCAAAATGGAGGGTGCCATTTTACATGCTGACATATTTTCAACCAAAACCAAAAACTTTTTGAAGCACATGAACACTTTGGACTTTTCCTTCAATGGATATACCCATGCATGCTTGGAAAAATCATCGATGAAAGTCATGAAGTAAAGATAATTTCCAAAAGAAGGTGTCTGCATAGGACCACAAACATCACTATGTTCAAGCTGCAATTTCCGAGTAGCCCAAATTGAACCATCTTTTGGTAAGGAGGAACACTGCATTTTGCCCAAAATACAACCTTCATAAACATTTTTTCCCGGTGCCTCAAGTTTGGGCAAAGAGGACACCCTTTCAGATTTCTGCAGGCGTAGCACACTAGCAAAATTCAGATGACCAAAGCGTGCATGCCAAAGCTTTGCATCTGACATAGCCTGAGAATCATGTACTGCACAAGCCGAATCATTTACAGATCTTTTATAGTCTATGATCTTATACAGACCATGACATAGAATGCTAGAAGCAATAATCACGTCGCCATTTGACATATCATAAACTATACATCTGTCATCAACAAATTTCACAATCAAGCCAATCTTAGCTAATGCAAAAACTGATAACAGATTTTTCCTGATCCCTGGCACAAACAACGCATCTGACAAAGTGAAAGAAGTACCATCAGTAGTAGTCAAAATGATCTTACCAACTCCCATAACAGGATAAGAGGAGTTGTTGGCGCATGTAACAGTATTCCATGTAGGGGCAGGCTCGAGTGAAGTGAAGAAACTGCGCTGCGAGGTAATATGTTTGGTCGCCCCACTATCAAAGTACCAACCATCTGAGTCTACTACAGACATGCACTACTCATGAGAAGATGGGTCAAAACTGCAAACAATAGTAAACACCCATTCTTCTTCCTCCACAAGATTAGCAGACTCCGTTTTTTGTGTAGAGGCTTCAACAACATCCATTCCAGCCTCTTTCTTCTTTGCCTCTTTAGCAGCCAATTTTGGACGGTTCTTTATGATATGATCATTCCCTTTATAGTACTTGCAAAACAATTTCCGCTTTTTTGATTTTTTTCTCATCTTTATCTAGGTTCTTGGAATGTGCAACATTTGCAGATTTCTGCTTACTAGTAGAAGAGCTCCATTTTCCTTTGCCCTTCTTACTAGCCAAGAAAGCTTGATCTGCAACACGCGCGTGGACTGATCTTCCTACAATATAACAGAGGCTAACTCCTCAAATGACAAGGCATTTGGATTGCCTTTCATCATTAACCGAAGAGTAGAAGCAAAAGTTTTAAATGAATCAGGAAGACCATTCAGAATGGTCTACACAAGTGAGCTATCTAGTATAACCTCATTAGTAGAAATCAAATGTTCCTTCAAGTCTTTGATCTTTGTTAGAAATCTATCCATGGAATCACCTTCATTCATGTGCTCACTCTCCAACAATTTTCGGAGGTAAGTAACACGAGCCTCATTCCTAGCTTGGTACAACGTGGTAAGAGTATCCCAAGCATCCTTAGCTGTTCTGCAAGAGCGTATGTGAGGAATAATGGAACGTTTGATAGAAAAATCTATCAATGCATGTGTATGGGCATCTCTGCCATCCCAACAAATCTGCTCTACAATAGGTGCAGGAGAAACCACAGTACGAACAGGAATATGTAGAATATCATCATCTTCGACACCTTCTGCATCAGCTTCAATACTTGCAGTTGTAACACTTACAAGTGTGATAGGACATTTTTCAACACCCTGCACAATGTTCCATAGTCCTTTTGCAACCAATACATGTCGCATCATATAAGCCCATAACGAGTAGTTGGTACCATCCAACTTATCCTCAACAGCCAACATACAGAATACATCACTGCTTTCAACCATGGCCCATGACTAAAATACCTTGATGCAGAAAATTGATTGTATCTCAAAAAATTAAATGGAACTACCTAGACGAGTTCTGCTAAACCTGTAGCAGACTTCGAGATGCTTATACTAGCGAACCGAAACAGGTATATAACTTTGGCACAAAAAGATGAAATGTCCTACACAAGCATTGCGATAGTGCGTTTGAAGGCCAAAACGAGCTCAGATCGCAATTTTGGCACCACAAAGCGAAGCAATTTTGATCTTTGAAACATCCTGAGTATGCTCACCAAATTTCGTGCAAATATGAGACTGTAACCGGAGGAGTGTCGACGATGCCCTAGATGAAGCGGCGACCTGCTCTGATACCAATTGTTGGAGTTAGATGTCTGCGGAAGCATGCGAATAGCACAAGGAAGAAGAAGAAGCTTGGAGCTCAACACAGAATACTAAATGCATTACTAGAGAATGTACAAAGATAAGAAGCCCATTAGGGCAATAGGCATATATACAAGCTGGGGGAAAAAACCTCCTAAAGAGGGGAAAAAATGCCCCGGCGGTCCTAGCGTGTTCTCACACATCACTACCTAAATATATCAACATGCTCTGTTGTGCATGGGCTAAGAAATGGATTTTGTATTCAATTGCAACAAAACTATACATCATATGCCTTAGGTATACATTGCATGCCTCACCCTATAAATTTGACTTTTAAAATCCTACCACAATCTATTTTTGTACAAAAAGTTGAAGATCTTGTACATAAGACAAATGCTTTCTTTTCAAAAAGTCGTAAGCATATTAAAGAGTTCAAATGCTTCTCTCATGGGGTAAGTAAGGGAAGAAAATTTTTACAAATATATATTGACACCGGATGGATTTCACTCATTCGACCTATAGAATATCTTTTTGAAGAATATAAATCAATCATTGGTGTGATCAATATTATTTCTTTAAGAAAAGGAAACCAAAAAGGAAAAGCTCATAATTTTTCAAAAATATTAAGTGATGTGGAAACTCTTTTCTGTCTTAGATGAATGTTACCTCTATTAAGAGAAATTAATAATTTGATAAAAGTTTCTCAATCAAGGGATATTTATGTAATGGAATATACAGTAGCAAGTAAAATGACTTATTTGCTATTAAAAACTTTGTATTCTAAGACCGCAAGTTTCTTTTCATAAGAATTTATCAAGTGGCAGTCTTTGCTACAAGTTGTGTAGAATTTTTTTTTGCGATACAATAAAAAAGGTTGGTTTTGATTATTTGTGACAAACAAGCAAAATCCTCGTTATGTATCACAAAAAATGCAAGGAGTATGCATTAGGAAAAAAGTTAATCAAGCAAATTTTCCTATTCAATTGGATAGTGTAACACAAGGCTTAAGATCCATATGTAATAAATTGACTCCCAACATTTCAGAGAGATTTGCTTGAGGCGAGCTCTTAGAAGCAATGGCCATAGTTCATCCTTTATACTAGAATCATGAAAAAGACAATAACTTAATGACAAACAACTTTGAAAGCAAGGTCCACATATTATCCGATAATTTTGGAAAGAATGCATGCTTTAGAGATAATATTCTAAAAGGAATTATAAATCCAAATCTTCTACAAAAACCAATTTGGCATATTTGGACAAATGAGGTGGGAGCAATTTGACTTCATAAAATATCCTTCAAGTCCAGATGCAATGACAAAGATATGGAAAAAGCTTGATATATCTACATTCATGAAGGAATCTATGGTGAAATATATTAAAGTAGAAAATTTGTGTCTAAGAATTATTCTTGGATTCGTTGAACATGAACTTCTATGAAGTAGCTTAACTTTGATATTAAATGCTATGAGGAAGAGATTGAATTGTAAAATTCAATGCCAATGAATAAGTGAATGTGTAGATTTAGATGAGAGAAAACGTAAGGAGGATGTTGAACCTTCTAATATTTTTCAAGTCGACTTATTATAAAAAGGCATCTTCTTTCTTTGATTAGTTTTTGAATATTTTGATGAAGTATGATTTATACTATTGTTTCTTATTGTTTTGAAAGCTTCTAAATATATCAAAGACTTCAAGCTTTTCCTATTTTTAATTTTATTTAAAACTTTAGTTTATGTTTTTTTGCACATTTGTTTGTTTAGAGATAATTATTAAATATATGAAATGATAAGATTCAATGGTTCATAGTGTTCAATGTTCAAGGCTATTTATGTATGTATGTATGTATGTATGTATGTATGTATGTATGTATGTATGTATGTATGTATGTATGCATGTATGTATGTATGTATGTATGTTTGTATGTATGTATGTATGTATGTATGTATGTATGTATGTATGTATGTATGTATGTATGTATGTATGTATGTATGTATGCATGCATGCATTCATGCATGTGCCATGCTTGCATGTATGATCTATGTTTGCATGTGTGTATGTTTGCATTATATATATATATATATATATATATATATATATATATATATATATATATATATATATATATATATATATATATATATATATATATATATATATATATACATACATACACACACACACACACACATATATATATATATATATATATATATATATATATATATATATATATATATATATATATATATATATATATATATATATATATATATATATATATATATATATATTTCTTGCATGTATGTATGTGTATATGTGTATATTTGTATGTTTGGATGTATGTGTGATGTTTGCATGTATATATTATGTTTGTATGTATATATGTATGTTTGTATTCATGCTTATATGTGTATATGTATGTGTGTACATTAAACAATCCTTTTAGAGGATTTGAAGGCTTGCACATAGAACATATTGAAATTTGGACCTATCTCAAATAAAAGTTTTGGTAATATAATATTGTTTCTAGATTTTCATAGAAGTATGTATGCAGGTGTATGTGCAAGTGTGTGCATGACCTAGGTATGTATATGCAAAAATTGAAAGAAAGTTGGAGAAGCCTGGAGAGGTTTGGAAAGCTGAGTTGTCAAGTGGTGAAGTTGGTCTAGCAAACCAGCATAGGACCAGCCCTAGCTCTTTGGATATGTAAAAGTAGACCTTTTAGGCTTGTGGTAAGTGCAATAAAACCCAATAGCTACTTTGGAACATCAACAAGAACAAGTTGATGCAAAAAAGATAACTTGCACCTTGACTAGCTCACAAAACCTTTTAAAAATGGATGGAAGTTGTGACTTCAAACACTGAGATCGGTCAACACAGTAACAATTGGATAAATTCCTCTTAAGGGAGTTTCATACATAGGGTGAGCTTGATAAACTACATAAAACTGCTAATTTATAATGACTAAAGAAGAAGTAGTCACCTTAACATTGAATTGGTGTCATCCCGATTTTTCAAGGATGTGCAGAGAATGACCTCGAGATTGAAAAACTTGAATTTGTCTACCCCTAATGAACTAAATGACTTGTTAATTTGTACACTTAAACAAGACAGTTATATCTTTCAAATGAGTGCTTAAACATTGGATTTGGAGCTCTGTAGAGAGAGGAGCAATCTCTATGCATTGACTGAGTCTAAGGAAAAAGGAGTAGAGAACAGAAATGGCATCGAGCAATGATCAAAGAGTATAGGTATCGCTTCAAATAACCAATCTAATTAATCTAAAAATATTTTGGAGTCTTTATATAGATTCTTACTAATTTGGTTGATCCCTGCATATATCCTTTAAGGTTCTTTAATTCACATGAGGTAGCCTCTTATGCCACACTTCAAACTCACTTAGGGTTGGAGACCCAAAGTTGAATAGAGTTATATTATTTTTTCGTACTTCAAAAGTAAACAGCCTACCATGTTTCTCACCTCTGGCTATCTTCTTGAAGCCTTGGCATGGATCTTCCATAAAAGCTCCATGTTGGGTGAACCTAACTTGCAAGCCTTTCTCAACTATTTAGCCTACACTTATTAGGTTCTTTGTAATAGTGGGAACATAGAGTACCTTTCTTAGAATATTTGTCCTGCGATTGAAAGCCTTGACATTACCAATCTTCTCCACACTATGCTTTGTGTCATCCCCTGTTTGAACTTCATGTCTATGCTTTGGACTTTCCAAATCAGATAAGAGAGCTATCTTGCCTCCAACATGATTTGAGCATCCTGAATATATGTAGAATAAATGGTCATCTTTTTTACCTTCCTAATGGCTTAGATTCATCCAGAGCAATGAGTCTTCATGTTGTTGATCTTCAGAATAATTGTTGTATTCCCATCTATTATGGCCTCTATTGTTATTGTTGAAGTTATGTCCACCTCTGTCTATATTGCTACCATATCCACCTCTTCCACTTCCTTTCTGGGTCTTCCCATTGAATCAGCAATTTTGAGTGGTGTGGTTGGTCTTATCACATATGGCACAAGGTTGAACATTCTGGCCTTTGGTCTTGTCATGCTTTGGTCCTTTCTTCTTCCCTTTCCACTTGCTCTTGCCTACGAAGTTGGCTTGAGAAGTCTTTTCTTCATCTTCTTCCTTCTTCTTGCCTTTCAGCTTCTTGCTTTTCTTATCTACATATAGAGAACTGGTTGAATTACCATAATAGGCATTACCTTCCTTTATGCTATTTTTGGCCTCTTGATTGAATATTTTTCCAAAAAATATATTGAATCGTGGAGTTTGCACATCCATGATGAGATCACAGGCTATGGTGAAAGATTGTCATTGCTTGTCACCTCTAATCCCATTGAGAATTTTCCTCATGATGGCCTCTTCTTCAATCAGCTCTCCAATGGATGCCTCCTTGAACTTTGTAACAAACTCAATGATGGTTTGTTTTGGAGTCTTTTTCATCTGGTTGAACTCATACCAAAGACGATTCTTCCTTGCCTTTGTACTAGCAAAAAAGAAAGTCTCTAGGGCATCCCAAGTCTCTTGAGATGTCTTGGATCCTCTAATATGTGGTAATAGAAAATCAAAGACAGAGTTAAGTATGTACGACCTTGATTGAGCATCCCTTGCACACCAAAGTGTGAGCATATCTATTTCCTCTTGAGTAGGTACTCCTTTGCATCTTGAAATAGGCATTGCTTTGTCACCTGATACAATCCCATACAGGTTTCTTCCTTGAAAATAAGCCTCCATTCTAATTTTCCATCAAGCTTCTCAATCATTGATGGAAAGCCATCTCCCATCTTGAAGTTGCTTTGATACCATTGAAAGAAAGTTGGAGAATCTTGGAGAGGCTTGCAAAGTGAGTTGTCAAGTGGTGAAGTTGGTCTAGCAAATCGGAATAGGACCAGCTCTACCTCTTTGGATATATAAAGTAGACCTTGTATGCTTGTGGTTAGTGCAATAAAACCGAATAGCTACTTTGGAACATCAATAAGAACAAGTTGATGCAAAATAGATAACCTGCACCTTGACTAGCTCACAAAAATCTTCTAAAAATGGATGGAAGTTGTGACTTCAAACACTCAGAGCAACCAGCATAGTAAAAATCATAAATATTTTTTTAATGGAGTTTCATACATAGGTTTGGATTTCTAAAATGGATAAAAGCACTAATTTATAACAACTATAGAAGGAGCAATTAACTTAACACTGAACTTGTGTCATCCCGATTTTTTAGGGATGTGTAGAGAATGGCCCTGAGACTAAAAAACTTGAATTTCTCTAAAACTAATGGGCTATGTAAATAGAGTAGTGATCTCTACAAGTTGATTCAGTATGAGGAAGGAGTAGAGAACAAAAATGATACCAAGCAATGATCAAAGAGTATACGTATTGCTTCAAATCAACAATATAATTAATGTAAAAATATTTTTGAGTCTTTATATAGAATCTTGAGGATATGGCCATGCCTTTTCTTCATGGATTTGAATTTGAGATCAAGCGGGTTTGGTAGTTTAGATTGATTGGAATCTTTTCCTACCATCTAGGAAAAGAGAAGGTTCAAGTCATATCTACTTTTTTATTGATTGATTGAGAATCAATCTTGAACACGTCTAACTCATGGCATTTAGGTGTTTTACTCTTTCCTTTTACAAAGATAAATACATTATAAATTACATAATAAGGTGATCCTATGATGAAACTCTCAATAAAATAAATGAATGCAAATAAAACTCTATAAGGAGTATATGTGGTATCATTCAAATGATGGATTTGATGAAGATCATGTCCACCTCAAGCATAATGAAGGCTTTATGTTCCAACAAAAATAAGTCAAGATATGTATGGGTAAATATGTATATTCAAATTGGAATAGGTATGTATATGCATGTGTGGACAGGTATGGGCAAGTATGTATATGCTCTGATTGATATGTATGAAACGTATGTGCAAGTATGAGCACATATGTATATGCAAAGGTATGCATATGCTTTGATTGATATGTATACGAGGTGTGTGCAGATATGGGCAAGTATGTATATATGCACGTATGCCAATTTTTTCTGTTTTAGGATATTGTGTGCTCAAGCCTCATACCTACTAGAATGTGCATGGATGTATGTATATGTGTGTGTCACAAATAAACATGTTTGTGTGTTTGTGTGTTTGTGTGTTTGTGTGTTTGTGTGTTTGTGTGTTTATGTGCATGTGTATGTGTTTACATGTATGCATGTGTGTATGGGTGCACATGCGTATATGTAAGGATGTGCATTTGTAGTTGATGTGTGTCCACTATCTAAGCGTGGTATGTGTATAAGGCCAAAATATTTTCAAGATTGTGTGCAATATGTGTGTGCGTGTGCAATGTACATGTATGTGTATGTGTCCAATGTGCATGTATATGTGTATGTGTGCATGTTTCTATGTGTGTGTGGGTATGCATGTGTATATGTTGTTGAGATATCAAGATCAACATGTGATGATGGAGGATGACACATATCACTTTTTCATTTCTCTGACATGTATGGTGGTCACTTCACTATATGTCAAGGATAGTTTACGGAGCTTTACTAATATTTATGTACCGAGAGTGGTGGTACATTTGTTTCTTTCCAACTCTCTCATTCGTGGACATGAGGATTTTCCTTATGTATTATTCTATATATATTGCACTAGTTGTATTGATGTAAAATGATCATTCTTGTATATTCTCTTTATGTAATAGAAGAAGAAGAAGAAGAAGAAGAAGAAGATAATTCTTCTTTGCTTGAATTTGTGTGTGCTCCTTTGTGTGTGAGAGTATGTGAGAGCTCTCTTACTTATTTCCTTTCTCTTGACATGGTATCAAATCTAGTGTGGCTATAGAGAGCTCATGGAGAAGGCAAACAATCAAGAGCACATGAGAAGGCATGAAGAGCTCACACATCACAAATGATCTGAAATGGCTATCAATTTGGTGTGAAGGTAGAAGGCATCAAAATATTTTTACAAGTGAACCCTTTAGGGTTACTTGATTTTCTCAATATTCTGTTTCAGAGCCATCTTGACCTCTATTTTAAGCCCCAAAAAATGGGGCTTACAGAAGAAACAAGCCAGTTTGCGCAATTGTAACTTGCATTCTATTCAACAACAAGAATATCAAGCAATTATGGGTACTGTTGATACACGAAAATTGTGTTTTTCTAAGATCGAATTATCACATCACACTGTGACAATGTTCAAGCAATGGTACTACCTCATTGTTTTAAAGTGTTGTGAATTTCAATTGAAATGGCAAATGCTAATGCTATGAGTCAACTTATGAGGGATAACTTGGACAAGAACAACTTTCATGCTTGGAGATTCGGAATGAAGAGTTTCCTAATGGGAAAAGGCTACTGAAAGAAAATTAAAGGAGAGAATGAAAATGCTTCATAGTTCCCAAAGAGGGATAAAAATATGGACCAGTTACGAGCATATGAAGATTGGAATCAAGGAGCACAAAAGTTAATGTATTGGCTATCTGTTAGTATGCGCGATAGCATGATTGGGCATATAGAGGATGACAAAACTCTGAAAGAGAATTGCAATAGTTTGGTCACATTGTATGAGAGCAATATAAAGTCACTGAAATTGCAACTCGAGAAAGAGCTACATACAGTGGAGAAAAAGAGCATGCCGGTAAGTGACTACACCCTCACAATCAAAAGCATATCTAGGTCACTTGCATCTATTGGCATCAATGTAGATGATGGTGATACGATGGAAGTGTGCCTTTGTGGTGTAGGAACTACATGTATGGAGTTGACAACTTCTATTCATACAAGGGAAAATATTTTGAATTTTATTGATCTGGTATCCATTTTGAAAGAATCTTGGTGAAGACTCAAACTCCCAAGGAACACCTAGTTATAAGTAGGTATTCTACTTTAGCAAAGGAAGAGGTAGAGGTAGAGCCTTCAAAAGTGGAAATGGAAATAGTAGTAAGGAGCAAGGTCAACAATAGAATCACACAAGAGGTAGGGGACAATTTTTGAGGTAGGAGGAGCCAAAGAGGCCACAAAAACTTCAAAAGAAATTATTCAGGTAATGAGAATAGAGGATGTTGGAACTGCGGTAAAGCTGGTCACTTTGAATATGATTGCAGGTTGAAGAATCAAAATAATAGAAGGCAACAAAACAATTATGCATCAACAAGTGCATATGACTCAGAGAAGCTCTTCATGGTCCAACATCACATGATGAATACAATGTTTGATGATGTTTGAAAATGGAATGGTAATGTCAGGTATGTTAATTTAGGTGCTTCAAATCAGATGAATAGTCATGTCGAATGGTTTAGTAGTTTTCAAAAGTTGTGAGTTCTTAGATTTGTTGAAACACGTGATGATACATCCTATCCTATTGAGCATACAATAAGCATAGCACTATCCATGGAGGATGGGAAGGTAAAACATCTTGCTCATGTACTCCAAGTGTCAAGTATAGCAAATAATATGGTTCCTGTTGAAAAAATGGTTGACTAGGGATTACAAGTCAGGTTTAATATCGATGGTTTATATGTAGAAGATTACAAAGAGAATGAAAGGTTCATTGCCAAAGGAAACAAAGGAGTAGGATGTTCACCTTAAATATGAAACTTCTTGAAATGAAAGCACCCATGTTTGCAAAAGGTTTAGATGTTATTGCTAACATAGAGATATGGTGCAAGTGAATTGGACATTCAAATTTGCACAGGCTGAAGTTGATGAAGTCAAAGGAGATTGCCAATGGACTATCAAATTTCAAGGTTTCAGAGATGTAGAAGGTATGTGAAGCATGTTAATTTGGTAAACAGCCAAGGGCATCATTTTCGCATGCCATGCATGTTAATGAGAATGTGCTAGAAATAGTACATACAAATGTTTGGCGTCATACAAAGACCACATCTATGGGAGGATGTAGGTTTTATGTCACTTTAGTCAATGACCATACACGGAAAGTATGGGTATACTTAATGAAAGAGAAGAGTTACGTGTTTACTCAATTTCAAACTTTTAAGGCTATGGTGCAAAAGCAAACAAGAAACTATATTCAAACATTGAGATCAAATGGAGGAGGTGAATACATGTCAAATAAGTTTCGTAGCTTTCTAAAAATTCATGGAATTCGATGACAGTTGTCATGTAGGTACACACCACAACAAAATGGTATTGTTGAATGCAAAATAGAAATATTGCAAAATAGCAAGAGCCTTGATGGTAAAGAAAAATATGCCCCATTGTTATTGGGCAATAGTTGTGCATAGTGCTCTATACATCATGAACCGAGGTATGTTTGTTGGTACACATCAAGCTACACCTAAAGAAATGAGCACAAGTAAAAAGCCAAATTGATCATATATGAAAGTATTTGGTTTTATTGCATATGTACATGTTCTAGATGACTTGAGGATGAAGCTTGATCCAAAAGTACAAAATGTATCTTCATTGGATACTCCTTGAGAAAAAGGGATATAAATGCTACAAACCACTTACAAGACAAGAAAAGCAAACAATGTTGTGTTTGATGAAATGTCAAGCTTTTATACATATGATAAAGAAGGACTTAATGTTGACTTAAATGAAAAAGGAAAACTCAAGTGCAGAATCTTAAATTCTAAGTGGAACGCATATGTCATCAAGTAATACTTCCAACTTAAAACAAAGGAGTGGAAGATTGCATGGAAATTTTAGCCCAACGAATGCATCAACTATTGTTGATATATTTAGGTAGTGATGTTGTGTGAACACTCTAGGACTACCGCAGCACTTTTTTCCCTCTTTAGGAGTTTTTTTTCCCCCGGCTTGTATATACGCCTATTGCCCTAACAAGCTACTTATCTTTGTACATTCTAGTGGTAATTCATTCAGTATTGTGTGTTGTGTTCTAAGCTTCTTCTTCTTCTTCCTTGTGTTGTTCGCGTGCTTCCACAGACATCTAACTCGAAAAATTGGTATCAAAGGAGGTCACTGCTTCATCTAGGGCATTTTCTACACCTCTCCAGTTGCAGTCTCAAAATCGCACAAAATTTGGTAAGCATACTCAGGATGTTCTAGAGATCAAAACGGCTTTGCTCTATGGTGCCAAAATCGCAATCAGAGCTTGTTTCCGCCTCTGAACGCACTATCATAGTGCTTGTGCAAGCTATTTTGTCTTTTTGTGCCAAAGATATATACTAGTTTTGATTTGCCAGTATACACGTCTCAAAGTCTATTATAGGTTTAGCAAAATTCCTCTAGGTAGTTCTGTTCAAATTTTTGCGATACAATCGATTTTTTGCATCAAGGTATCTAAGTGAGCAACTATGGCTGAAAATAGTGATGTATTCTGTATGTTGGTTGTTGAGGATAAGTTGGATGGTACCAACTACCTGTTATGGGCTTATTGATGTGACCTGTATTGGTTGCAAAAGGACTGTGGAACATTGTGCAGGGTGTTGAAAAACGCCCTATCACACCTGCAATTGTTACAACTATAGGTACTGAAGCTGATGCAAAAGGTGTCGAAGATGGTGATACACATTCTTGTTTGTGCTACTATTTCTGTTGCACCTACTAGAAAGCAATTTTTTTGGGATTGTAGAGATGCTCAGGCACATGCGTTGATAGCTTTGTCTGTCAAATGTGCCATTCTTTCTCACATTCGCTCTTATAGAATAGCTAAGGATGTTTGGGATACACTTACCACATTGTACCAGCTTGGAATGAGGATCGTGTTCCTCACCTTCAAAAACAGTTGGAGAGTGAGCACATGAATGAAGGTGATTCTATGAACAGTTTTTTGACAAAGATCAAGGATTTGAAGGAGTAGTTGATTTCTGCAAATGAACTCCTTCCTGATAGTTCACTTTTGCAGACCGTTTTGAATGGTCTTCTCGACTCATATCAGAGTTTTGCTTCTACTCTTTGTTTGATGGTGAAAGGAAATCCAAATGCCTTCACATTTGAAGAGTTAGTTTCTATTTTGTTGCACGAGGACTAGTCTAGGGAGAACAGATCTATTACGCGTGTTGCAAATCAAGCTTTCCTGGCTGGTCATAACGGCAAAGGAAAATGGAGCTCTTCTACTAGTAAGCAGAAATTTGCAAATGCTGCACATTTGAAGAAGGAGGACAAAGATGAGAAGAAATCAAAAAAGCAAAAATTGTTTTGCAAATACTGTAAAGAAATTGATCATGTCATTAAGAGCTATCCAAAACTGGCTGCTAAAGAGGCAAAGAAGAAAGAGGTTGGAATGGTTATTGTAGAGGCCTCCATACCAAAAATAGAGTATGCTAATCTTATGCAGGATGAAAAATGGGTGTTTACTACTGTTTACAGTTTTGACCCATCTTCTCACGAGCAATGCATGTCTGCAGTAGACTCAAATGTTGGTACTTTGATAGTGGGGCGAAAAACATATTACCTGGCAGCGTAGTTTCTTCTCTTCAGTCAAGCCTACCCCTACAAAGAATACTGTTACATGTGCCAACAACTCCTCTTATCCTGGTATGGGAGTTGGTAAGATCATCTTGACTACTGTTGAAGGTAGTTCTTTCACTTTGTTAGATGCTTTGTTTGTGCCAGGGATCAAGAAAAATTTGTTATCAGTTTCTGCATTAGCCAAGATTGGCTTGGTTGTGAAATTTGTTGATGACAGATATACAATTCATGATCTGTCAAATGGCGATGTCATTATTGCTTCTAGCATTTTATGTCATGGGTTGTATAAGCTCATAGACTATCAAAAATCTATAAATGATTCAGCATGTGCAGTACATGATTCTCGGGCTATGTCAGATGCAAAGCTTCGGCATGCACACTTTGGTCATCTGAATTTTGCTAGTTTGCTTTGCTTGCAGAAATCTAAATGGGTGTCCTCTTTGCCCAAACTTGAGGCATCCGGAAAACATGGTTGTGATGGCTATATTTTGGGCAAAATGTAGCGTTCCTCCTTTCCAAAAGATGGTTAAGTTTGGGCTATGCAGAAATTGCAACTTGTACATTGTGATGTATTTGGTCCTATGCAGATACCTTCTTTTGGGAACTATCTTTCCTTTGTGACTTTCATCAATGATTTTTCCACGCATGCATGGGTATATCCATTGAAGGCAAGTTCCAAAGTGTTTATGTGCTTCAAACAGTTTCTGGTTTTGGCTAAAAATCTATCAGCATGTAAAATGGGCACTCTCTGTTCTGATCGAGGATGGAAATATATATTTTTTGACTTTAATGCATTTTTGAACTTGGGATAAAACATCATTGTATAGTGCCATGTACACCTCAATAGAATGGAGTTGCTAAATGGAAGAACATGTCACACATGGAGATGGCAAGTTGTATGGTCAAGATTCAAGCTTTACCACATAGTTTATGGCTTGAGGATGTTATGTGTGCTGCATATGTACTTATCAAGTGTCCCACTAAAGCATTGTAGTCTATCACTCCATATGAGGCTTGGCATGGTCGAGGCCATCTGTTGCTCATCTGCATGTTTTTTGTTGTCTTGCATATCCCTAAACAACATCGCAGAAAATTGGATGATAAAGCAATAAAATGTATTTTTGTTGGGTACAGTTCTAAAAGTAAAGGCTACCGTCTATATCATCCATAGACTAAACACATTCTGGTTAGTTGTGATGTTGTTTTTGTGGAAGATGTTATTAAGCCATTGCTTTCATGTACTAAGGAGACATGTGTTAGCTCCAAAGACATGTATGATACTTTGCTGCCTCTTTTTACAGGTGGACAGTCTAGTGTTGGTCCTAATGAAGCACTCTTAGCCTTTGCAGGTTTCATGTGATGATGCAAATCATTCCATTTCTTATGCAGATTTACATGATGCACTTGTTGATGAGAGAGTTGATATTGAGCAGGCAAAAACTATGCCAAAATGGTTGGTGCAAACTTTGGTTGAGAGCAAATTAGATGTACCTCTCATATTGTACTCCTTCACGCTCTCATAGTGCCTCTTTTGCATCAGATTTCTATGCTATGGTTGTCTCTAGTCTCTATGATGAGACTGAACGTGTTTCATTTGATGAAGCACAAAATTTAGAATATTGGATGGTCGCAATGCAACTTGAATATGATGCTATCATGAAAAATGGTACATGGTCTTTACGTGACTTGCCTCTTGGCAAGAAGGTGATTTTCACTAAGTGGGGATACAAGCTGAAGTGTAAACCTGATGGAACACTTGATAGGTAAAAGGCTAGGCTTGTTGCAAAGGGTTATGTGCAGGAAAGAGGCATTGATTTTGATGAAATCTTTGCTCCTACTTGCAGAATGACTACTATTCATAGCATCTGAGCACTTTCATCTCATCATGGTTGGAATGAACATCAGTTGGACATTAAAACAGCATTTTTGAATGGTGTTTTGCATGAAGAAGTGTATGTTTTTGAGCCCCATGGCTTTGTGTAGAAAGGGCATGAAAACCAGATGTGTAGGTTAAAGAAGGTATTATATGGTTTAAAGCAAGCACCACGTGCTTGGTATGAAAAGATACATGCCTATCTGATTGCACATGGTTTTGGGAACAGTCCAATTGAAAGCCCCTTATATGTTAAGCATGCTAATGATGTGCTTCTGATCATTGTGGTATATGTTGATGACATGCTGCTCACTAGTCCTCATGATACACATATTGCTGATTTTAACATTGATTTGCATGCCTCATTTGAGATGTCTAATTTGGGGCATTTGCATCACTATTTAGGAATTCAGTTTATGCAAGTTGATGGTGGAATGGCTTTGTGTCAAAAGAAATATATTGATACATTATTGCAGCATTTGGCGTTGAAGACTATAAGCCTATTGCCACTCCTACGGAGATAGGTTTACGATTGAGTCTTCATGATACTGGAGATGTATTTGATGTTGTTCTCTATCAGCAGGCTATTGGATGCTTGATTTACTTATGCATTACTTGGTCAGATATTCAATTTAATTTCTCACAGATGGGCACGTTTATGCATTGCCCAAGTGCCAAGCATTGGTAGGCGGTTAATCACATCTTTTGCCACTTGAGTGGTACCCGGCTTCTTGGATTGTTTTATCCCAAGGGGGGATCACTACCGCCAGATTTGCATGCTTTTCCTGACAGTGATTCGGATGGTTGCTACAAAACTCGCGTGTCCACTAGTGGTTTTTGCTTCATGCTTGGTAGCTCATGTATATCTTTGTTGGGCAAGAAGCAGCCTACTATGGACACTTCGAGTTGTGAGGCTGAGTATAGGGCAGCTTTCACAACGACTATTGAGTGTGTGTGGCTCAGATGCCTTATGGCTGATTCGGGTGTTGGTCAGGCTTCTACCACCACCATCTTCACTGACAGTCACAGCTGTTGGAGCAGAGCAATCATCAATAAGTGATTACATGAAATCCAAAAGTGAAAAGATATGTGGAAGGATGAAGATTACTTTCAAAGGAAGAGAATAGAATCAGAAATGTTTCCTTTGTATATTACTCTTGTAAATAGTTCAATGTAGTTTGAAAAAGATGACGAGTTAGACTCGTATATATATCTACAGATACGTATTCGTAGCATGAGAGAGTGATATAGATTAGATAGAGAAGACAATAGGCAAAGAGGTGATGAACATTGTATGTATCATCAACCATATGTATGGAAAGTAATGAAGAAGAAAATGTTGTAGAATTCTGCGCGTCGATCTTCTCTTCCATTCTCCTTCTGTGCTTAATCTTTTGAGGAATCCTTTTGCACGTATCTAAGTCCATAGCTAATCTATCTATGGCTAGAATTTAAGAGTCTAATTGCAAACAGACAGAGAGAATTTTAGATAGGAACATTTGTATGTGGAAAGCTCCAAGTGTCTTCTGAAACAGGCGCATATTTCGTGTTCAAAGAAATGGACACTTCTCAGTCCACAGTGTAAAGTTTTACACAAGTGAGGGCTTAAAATCTAAGTTGAAAGGTAAGCCATCTATGGCTAAAAGATCTTGATCAAACGGGTTCGACATTGTGAGAACCAGTGCTAAGAAGTTGCAGGTGTCAAAGTCGCCATTGCAGAGAAGCTCTTTCAGACATAGGTAAAGTGTTTCACACATTTCTCAGTGTGTACTCAATCATTTTGAGAAGTTTAACTTGGTAAAGTTGCGCAATCTCAAGGCGAAGTGTTGTGCAAAGTTTTGTCAAAAACTTTACAGAATTGATTAGTCAATGAGTGATTAATCTGCAGCAGACTTTTCTGAAGAAGTTGAATTTTTCAGAATAATCAATTTTCTGATAAATTGGTGAATGATCTCTAAGTTTGGTGGAGTCTAAGGTTAATCTTGATATAGAGGTGATCTAAATTCAAGGTTAACTTGTTCTTTTGGAGATTAACACTCTCCATCAGTGGTATCAGAGCAGGAGACATCAAATCAAGGAAAGGAAGGTCCCGACTGCTGCAGATTCAAGAAATCCAACACTTGAAGGATTAAGAAGTGAAAGTTTGAAGGCAAAGCAAGAGGAGGAGACCATACGACATCAAGAAGAACAAAAGGAGTCTAATTCGAAGTAAAGGTACATACATTATTTGTAAAGCTTGAAGATTTCAATACACAGGTGGACACAAGATGGGAGATTCTCTTCAGATAGAGAAATTGGATAGGGAAAACTATCCTGCATGGTCAATGAGGATGGAAGCTCATCTTATGAGCAAAGATTTAATTGGTTACATCACAGGAGAAGAAGAGAAGCCACAGTTCAGAGACCCTAGTGTTCCAACTAGGGAAGAGTTAGCAGATTTGAAAAATTGGATGAAGAAAGATGCTCAAGCTAGGAGCATTATCTATATGGGAGTCAATGATTACTTGTTACCTCATATTCGAGGTCTTGAAAGTGCAACTGACATATGGAATGCTTTGGAGGAGCATTTCCAGAATACTACAAAGTCAAGGAAGGCATCCTTATGGGCAGAGTTTACTACCTTCAAGAAGAAGGCTTCACAATCCATCTCAGACTATGTGACAAGGATGAAAGACATTGTAGATGCATTAGGAGCTGTTGATGAAGACATTGAGGAGGATAAATTGGTAAGGCAAATCCTTACAGGGTTGAGAGGTGATGACAAATGGAAGCCATTCATTTTGTCTACAGAATTATCACTTGACCATTTCACTCCTGATTTAAATCAGTTGTTAGGTCATATGCTAACATTTGAGCAGGATGTTAAAGGAGATGGTGACAAGAGTACAGGTAATGCAATGTACTCAAAGGACAAGAAGAAGAATAGCAAAGGAAAGCAACAAGTAAATGAAGATGAAGGGACAACTAGTCAAGCCAACTTCCTAAGAGGAAGAGGAGGTGGCAAAGGTAGAGGAAGAGGCAGGAACAACAAAGATGGAGGCAAAGCTTGCTGGATTTGTGGTAAGACAAATCATTTAGCTAATGATTGTTGGCATAATAATCAGAATAATGGTGGATACAATCAAAATTATAATTCAAGAGGAAGAGGTGGCAGAAATCAAAGAGGTAATTTCAGAGGTAGAGGTGGAAGGAATTACTTTGGAAGAAATGCAGGTAGAGGATTCCAAAGTCAACAATATAACAACACCTACTACAATTATGCTTCAGATCAAAAGGAGGATTCAACATTGATAATGAATGCAACTTGTGAAAGGCAGAGTGAAGATCAAAGAGTTTTCTACATTGACTCAGGGTGTAGCAATCACTTGAGTGGTAATATATCCTTGATGACTAACTTGGAGAATAATGTTTTAATCATGTTGTTCAAACAGGTGACAACACAAAACACAATGTGAAGTCAATTGGATCAGTGAAGGCCAAAGATGGAAGTACCTTATTGAGTAAGGTCTTGTATGTTCCTACAATCCCTAAGAATTTGATAAGTGTAGGACAAATTGTTGAAAAGGGATATGAAGTAAGGTTCACTAATGATGGAGTATATGTGGAAGACCCTAGCCAAGGGTATAAACAGATTGTTTCAGGGAAAAAGGAAGGAAGATTATTTACATTGAAGATTCAAGGTAATGTTGGTCATGCTATGTTCACATATGGAGGTCATAAGATCTCTGAGTTAGATCTTTGGCACAAGAGGCTTGGACATTTCAATGAAAGAGGTATTAAAGATATGGTTAACAATGGTTCAGTGCTTGGATTGCCTAATGTTGCAGGTCAACATATGACATACAAATGTGAAGCATGTCAATTAGGTAAGGCTCATAAGAATTCTTACTCCAAGCATGGTTTTATGTACTCAGAGAAGCTTGAATTGGTACACACAGATGTGTGGGGACCATCAAAGGATTTCAGTATAAATGGGTCAAGGTATTATGTGATTTATGTTGATGATGCTACTAGGTGGATCACTATCTATGTGATCAAAGATAAGTCAGAAGTGTTTAATACATTTAAACACTATCATGCATATGCAGAAAGAATTACAGGTCATAAGTTGAAAAGACTAAGGTCAGATGGAGGGGGAGAGTATTTCTCTAATGAGTTCAGTGATTACTTATGGAATGCAGGTATAAAAAGGGAAGTTACTTGCAGGTACTCTCCTCAACAAAATGGTGTTGCAGAAAGGAGAAATAGAACACTTGTTGAGTTTGCAAGATCCATGATGAAGGAGAAAAATTGCCCTAATTATTTGTGGGCTGAGGCTGTAAATACAGCCACTTATTTGGTCAATAGGTTACCATGTAAAGCCTTGCAGGGTATGACACCATATGAGGCTTGGTGGGGTAAGAGACCTACCTTGGATCATTGCAGAGTTTTTGGGTGTGTGGCATATGCATATGTGCCATCACAATTAAGACACAAGTTGGAGCCTAAAGCTGAAAAATATGTTTTCATTGGCTATGATGACAAGCAAATGGGCTATAGATTGTGGAGCCCATCTACAAAGCAATTTATGGTTTCTAAGGATGTTACATTTGATGAGCAAGGTACTTGGTATGCAGGTAAATATAATGTACATGCAGATGATGAAGAAGTAGTGGATCAAAGGAAAGGTAAAGCAAAGATTCAATTACTTGATGAAAGTGAGAACAATGAAGTACAGGTTGAAGTAGAAGAGAGGCCAAGGTTTGATCCAGAATGTGATGAACCAGAGACCTCAAGAAGTGCAGAAGTTAGGAGGTCATCTAGGCACAAATGGCAACCTACAAGGTATAGATATGATACTTCATTCTTGACTACTAAAGATTATGCTTATTTGGTAAAAGCAGATGAAGATCCATCAACATATGATGAAGCTAAAGGGAAGAAGAATTGGGAAGATGCTATGCAAGAGGAGTATGATGCATTGATAGAGAATCAGACTTGGGATTTGGTTCCTAAACCTAATAGTCAGAAAATCATTGGTTGTAAGTGGGTTTACAAGACTAAAAGATTTGCAGATGGAAGTGTGTCTAGGTACAAAGCTAGACTTGTTGTGAAAGGGTATGCACAGACATATGGAGTGGATTATGATGAGACTTATAGTCCTGTGGCAAAGATGACAACCATCAGGACACTCATAGCAATTGCTGCTTGCAAAGTTGGAAGTTATCTCAATTAGATGTAAAAAATGCTTTCTTGAATGGTTACATTTCAGATGAAGTCTACATGGAGCAACCAGATGGGTTCAAAGATCAAGTGAGTCCAAATTATGTGTGTAAGCTCAAGAGAGCTTTGTATGGGTTGAAGCAGGCCCCAAGGGCATGGAATTATAGGCTTGTAAAATTCTTGAATGATCTTGGATTTCAAGCATCAAAGGCAGATAGTAGCTTGCTAGTCAAAGCAAGTGAAGATGGATTCATTTATGTTTGTATTTATGTTGATGACATAATACTTACAGGAACAGATGATAAAGGAATACAAATGATCAAGAAGCAGATGGAGAAAGAGTTCAAAATCAGTGATTTGGGGAACCTATCATTCTTCTTGGGAATGGAGATTTCCTATACTCAACATGGAGTATATGTGACCCAAGAAAGGTATCTTAAAAATTTGCTAACCAAATTTAAAATGGAAGATTGCAGGGTTGCACCTACACCTTTGGAAGTAAACCATAAATTGTCTAGGTTTGGAGGAGAAGAGTTCAGAGATATGAAACTCTATCAAAGTTTGGTTGGTAGCTTGATTTATGCTACATTAACAAGGCCTGATTTGTCATATGCAGTTGGTGTGCTTTCACAATTTATGCATTGTCCTAGAAAGGAACATTGGATTGCAGGACAAAGAGTACTTAGGTACATCAAGGGTACACTCAGAGAAGGGTTGTACTATGGATTTACTTCTGATACAAGAATGAAGATATATAGTGATGCAGATTGGGCAGGTAATGTGGATGATAGAAGATCAACACATGGATACTTGTGTTATGTAGGAGACAAATTGATTTCATGGTGTTCTAAGAAGCAACATACAGTTGCTTTGTCATCTACAGAAGCAGAATATAAAGGTATGGTGGAAGCTGCGAAGGAGGTAATATGGCTAAAGACACTTATGAAAGTTTTTGATGTGGTTCAAAGTACTCCTATTGTTTGTGGAGACAACATGAGTTCTTTATACTTGGCAGCTAATCCTGTGTTTCATGCTAGAACTAAGCATATTGAAATACAGTATCATTTCCTGAGAGAGAAGGTCATTGAGAAGGAAATTGAAGTCATACACACCCCTACAAAAGATCAACTTGCAAATATGATGACTAAAAGTTTGGATGGACCTAAGTTGCAGAGGTTTAAAGATATGGCAGGAATAAAGAAGATGCAGGTAATCACAATTGAAGATTGAGGGGGAGCTGTTGGAGCAGAGCAATCATCAATAAGTGATTACATGAAATCCAAAAGTGAAAAGATATGTGGAAGGATGAAGATTACTTTCAAAGGAAGAGAATAGAATCAGAAATGTTTCCTTTGTATATTACTCTTGTAAATAGTTCAATGTAGTTTGAAAAAGATGACGAGTTAGACTCGTATATATATCTACAGATACGTATTCGTAGCATGAGAGAGTGATATAGATTAGATAGAGAAGACAATAGGCAAAGAGGTGATGAACATTGTATGTATCATCAACCATATGTATGGAAAGTAATGAAGAAGAAAATGTTGTAGAATTCTGCGCGTCGATCTTCTCTTCCATTCTCCTTCTGTGCTTAATCTTTTGAGGAATCCTTTTGCACGTATCTAAGTCCATAGCTAATCTATCTATGGCTAGAATTTAAGAGTCTAATTGCAAACAGACAGAGAGAATTTTAGATAGGAACATTTGTATGTGGAAAGCTCCAAGTGTCTTCTGAAACAGGCGCATATTTCGTGTTCAAAGAAATGGACACTTCTCAGTCCACAGTGTAAAGTTTTACACAAGTGAGGGCTTAAAATCTAAGTTGAAAGGTAAGCCATCTATGGCTAAAAGATCTTGATCAAACGGGTTCGACATTGTGAGAACCAGTGCTAAGAAGTTGCAGGTGTCAAAGTCGCCATTGCAGAGAAGCTCTTTCAGACATAGGTAAAGTGTTTCACACATTTCTCAGTGTGTACTCAATCATTTTGAGAAGTTTAACTTGGTAAAGTTGCGCAATCTCAAGGCGAAGTGTTGTGCAAAGTTTTGTCAAAAACTTTACAGAATTGATTAGTCAATGAGTGATTAATCTGCAGCAGACTTTTCTGAAGAAGTTGAATTTTTCAGAATAATCAATTTTCTGATAAATTGGTGAATGATCTCTAAGTTTGGTGGAGTCTAAGGTTAATCTTGATATAGAGGTGATCTAAATTCAAGGTTAACTTGTTCTTTGGGAGATTAACACTCTCCATCAACAGCACATTGGCAGTTGCGAGGAACCCTGCGTTCCATGCTCGCACCAAACACATTGAGGTGCATTATCATTATCTTAGGGAGAGGTTCTCTACTGGAGAGATCAGCTTGGCATATGTGCCCACACACGAAAACATTGCACACCTTTTTACAAAGGCTTTGCCTAGGGAGACGTTTGAAGCTTTCCACAAAGCTTTGGGCTTACTTCCTTTTGTGGATTGATTCCACATAGCTTGGCACTTCCTTATACATGAGTGCTAGCTCCTTGTTGACCACATCACTCTTAGGGGGGATTTGTTGATATATTTAGGTAGTGATGTGTGTGAACACTCTAGGACTATCGGGGCACATTTTTCCCTCTTTAAGAGGTTTTTTCCCCCGGCTTGTATATACGCCTATTGCCCTAATGGTCTACTTATCTTTGTACATTCTAGTGGCAATACATGCAGTATTGTGTGTTATGTTGCAAGCTTCATCTTCTTCTTCCTTGTGTTGTTCGCATGCTTCTGCAGATGTCTAACTCCAACAACTATGTCCAAGAAAGGTAAAGAAAAGGTTTTTGTTGGTAACAAGATATGTATACTTGAAGACATTGATGCAGAATCAAGTGGTTCAAAAAAGAGTCTTGATAAGGAACTTGGATTGCCCTGAGTGAAGACTCCAAGAGTAAGAAAGGCATATGTAGATGATATAACAAAAATGAGTGACCCAAGACCAAGAAGATCTAGAAGGTTGCATAAATGAGTGCAACAATTAACATATGATAGCTACATGGCTCGTCTTTATGCTTACATTACAAGGATAACACAAGATGTTGAATCTTCTTGTTTTGAAGATGCAATTCGAAATGCAGATTGGGAGAAAGCTATGGATGATGAAATGGTCGCACTTTATGGAAATGAAACATGGAAATTGGTTTCATTCCTACAAGGAAAGAAACCCATAGGCAAGAAGTGGGTTTACAAAGTGAAGCACAATGCTCATGGCAGCATAAGCAAGTAGCACATTAGGATTTTCCTTATGTATTGTTCCTTATGTGTGTGCTCCTATCTTTTTGTGTGAGAGTGTGTGAAAGTTCTCTTCCTTATCTCCTTTCTCTTGAAATATGTGCAAATTTGCATATATGAATGTGTGCATGTACCTCTCCATATAGTGTTTTTAGCACATTCTTCTTCTCTATCATCTTCTTACAATTCCTCCACAATTGTTGGATCATGTTTTGCACTAATAAAGATCTATTCATAGACCATGTGAGCTTTAGCACCTAGCACTATGCATAACAAATTATTGTTAATATACCTCCTAATGAAGATGTTGAGGATGGATATATCATACAAGAAAGAGGTTCTCCCTTATGTAACTCTAGCCAAGCATTGAAAGTCTATGCATAATCTAAGACTTACTACTATCATCTTTATTGGTTTAGGCAAAATAAAGGAGCAATGTGTTCTTGGATAAGTGTATTCATCAATATTCTAGATTATTCTTGTAGGTTGGTTGGTGAATTTACTCTTTAGGATTTGAACCTACTACCTTTATATTCTTAAATTGATTTATTGTTAGATGTTGGGATCTAGCAAAAGAAAAATTTTCATGATTCATATTAAAAATTAGGAAATAAAACTTCCAAGGTCTGGTTTTTAGAATGTATGTGTTATTCTTAGGAGATTGTAGCCAATCTGGTGTCGATTCTCTTGTCTCTTTTTGTTTTCTGAGTATTTTTATGAGATTTTGTTTTTGTACTATCTTTTATGTACGTGCATCTATGGGATCCGATCAACAGTGGTATCAGAGCCAATGCACACTTGTAGAGGTATTTTCTCAGTGTCCTGTCATGATTCAATGTCTGTTCATGAATCAGCAATCATCTCAACCATCTAGTCCACGTTTTCATTTATCAAGTTCATTTGTTTTTGTTAGCCAGTTTGCTTTTTCGAATTTGGTATTGTGCACTGTGCCCACTGTATCCCATGTGCTTCTTGTCACATTATGCACTATGATCATTGTACTCACTGTACTTCACTATACCCACTGTGCTCACTATACTCACTATACCCCCTATATCTCTTGTGCTCATTGTGCTCACTGTGTAGTGTTCATTGTTCCAGTTTGGTTCAGTTATCAAACTAGTTTGTGAAGTTAGTTTATCAATTTGGTTATCATTCAGTTACTCCTTCGGCTTACTCCAAGGCATGACGAAGGCATAGAACTATGACATAACTTTGGCTTCTCTGGCACTCATGGTTCTCTTGATTCACTTTGGTTCCATTGCTTATGTGCCAACCAATTCTAAGTTATGAGTGGCAATAAGTGCTTAGTTACTTCCCTAGTTAGCTTACCTATTTCTCTAGTTAGCCTACTTAGTTCCTTATTTATCATGTAGGGGATTTGAAGCCACAACCTCATACTTCCAAGTGATAAGCTTTATCCGCTAGCCTATTTTCACTTATTGATACCTCATTCCTTTTAATTAATATTTAACACAACTTTAGTAACACTCTCTTCATGCTATTTTTTTATTTTTTTATATTTATTAATCACTCTTATTTATTTTATTTATTTATTATTATTGATAAAAAATTCTAATATATTTTATTTATTTATTTATTTATTATTTATTATTATTATTTATATATATGCACTATTGTTAAAATCTTTTTCACATGCTTAGTCCTAGGTTTTGGTTCAATATAAGGCCATGGACCCTACCCATAACATGGAGGATTTTGGTACATCACCCCTACCCAGGGTATCATTTGAGCAACACTTGGAACTTTTGTGGCAAGAACTCCAAAATGCTTAGAACGAATGCGATGCTACACTCCAGCAACTAGAAAGTGATGAGAATAACCTAGTTAGGCTGGTGAAGGCGATTATCATCACTCAAGAGCAAGGCACACAATCCAAGATTGGTGCAAAAAATTTCCAATTTTCATGATTCCATGAGCACAAGGATGGCCAATTTGTTCTTTCATGGCCGTCCCAATTTGATGTTTTTTATTCTGATGAATGATATTCTGAAACTCAAAAAGTGAAATTTGCTACTAATTATTCGGTGGGTAAGGCCCAACTATGGTGGAATGTTTTGCATCATAGCACCGAGCACCCCACCACATGGACCGCATTTCAAAAAAAGTTCAAGGAGTCCTTCCTTCCTCCTTAGTTCCATGTACATGCTTATCGATCATGGACATCTTTTGGATGGAAAGATGGAGATACTATATCTACCAATACTGAATGCTTTTGGCAATGACTATTACTTATTCGTTCGCTTGCAATGATTCCTGAAGATAGCTTACAACGAAAGTATGAACATGGTTTGGAGATGGGAATCCAAGCCAAGCTCAATACACCACCTCTGAAGACCCTCTATGAAGCTATTTCGTTTGCACATGATGTTGAGAAAGAGTTTCAATCCATCACCAAGTCATTTTCTTACAACAAACATGTCAACGACAACAAGCAATCAAGCCCAAGTTTACCTTCAAGCATCCTTTTACTACTTTATCTTCCCCTACTTCTCAATGCCCACTTACATTTCAGCACCCACCTACCTTTTAGTGCCCTCTTCAATCTAATTTCACACTAGTTCACAAGCCAACCCCCTTACACCCTACCAAACATCCAACCTTTCAAACTACAATGATGGATGCTCAACAAAACAGGCCCCATATCATTTGCTAGCATTGTGGTGAGTTTGGTCATACTAAAGCTAAATCTAGGTTTTGAACTAATGACATGAAGCCTATCGGAGCTGAAGTACACAACATGGAGGTGATTCTTGAAGACATTCAACCTGATTGGATCAAAGAAGCATTGGAAATCTAAGTACCTTGAGTAATGCAATTTTTATTCATTCTTCACTTTGCATGCAAGGTACTATTAATGGTAAAGTTGTTAATATTTTACATGATGATGGCAGTTTGCATGATTTTATTTCTCCTACACTAGTGCAAGATCTCCAATTAAACCCACTTCCTTCTATGAATAAAGTTAAGGTTGGATTTCAAGGAAATAGATATAATGTTACAGATGAAGTGTGTAACATTTACATTTGTATAGCTTCAAATATAGATGAATGCACATTCTTAATTGCTCCTCCACAGTCCTATGATAGTATATTTGATATGCCTTTTCATCACCATCATAATCCATGCATTGATTATCATACACACACAATGAGTTTTTAGTTTAACAATCAAGTTATTTCGTTTTCTACAATGCATAACTTCCAACCATTGCCATTAATTAGTCATACTCACGTAAAACATGCATTTAGGAAAGGCTACAACTCATGTAATGTTTTTGTCAATAACATACTTGATTACACACATACACTTCCTAATGCACATAAATCATTTATGGATTCCTATAAGGATTGTTTTATGGCTGATTTTCCTTTTAAACTACCACCTTCTAGGGGATCCCTTGATCGTAGAATAGATTTAATTCCTGGTAGTTGTCCTCCCCATAAATCACCTTATAGGCGTGGAACTTTACATCAACAAGCAATAGCTAATCAAGTTAAGGCTTTACTTCACAAAGGACTTATAAGACTTAGCTCTTCTCCCTTTAGAGCACCTATTCTTTTGGTAGAGAAGAAGAACAAGACTTATAGGATGTGCACTGACTATAGAGCACTCAATAAGATCACAATTAAAAATAGATATCCTATTCCTAGGATAGACGATTTGCTAGATAAACTTCATGGAGCACTTGTCTTTAGAAAAACGATCTTAAATCGGGTTATCATCAAACACGAATGACAAAAAATGATATTTACAAGACTCCCTTTAGAACTTACACTGGTCACTTTGAATTAATGGTAATGCCTCTTGGATCACCAATGCACCTATTACATTTGCACGCATGATGAATAACATTTTTCTTGAGTACCAAGCTTTTGTTCGTGTTTTCTTTGATGATATACTTGTCTATAGTGAGAATGAAAATGACTTTGAAAGTCATTTAGCAATTGTCTTTGATTTATTATGCAAAAAAAACTTTATGCCAATCCTAAAAAAAGTTATTTCTTTCAAAAAGAATTAGACTATTTAGGCCATACTGTTTCTAGTCAAGGTAGATCTAAAGAAAATTAAAGTAATTGAAGAATGGTTTGTACCTCAATTTGTGAATGATGTACACTCTTTTCTAGGCTTAGCTACTTTTTATAGAAATTTTGTAAAAGGTTTTTCTTATTTAGCACTCCCACTCATTATTATTGAAGAAAAAGTTAAAATTTGCATGGGGATTAGCACAACACCAATCTTTTGAAAAACTCAAACGTGCACTTTCTCATGCACCTCTTTTGCAATTACTAGAATTTGCACAATCTTTCCATATAGTTAGAAATGCTAGTGGTTTACGTATAGGTGCTATATCTATGCAAAATGACCATCCTATTGCATTTGCAAGTAGGAAATGTAAACCCTCTGAAAATGATTACAGTACATATGATAAGGAACTTTTAGCTGTTGTGCATGCTTTAAAAATTTGGAAACATTATCTTATGGGTTTTGAAGTTCTAATCAAAATAGACCAATAAATCAACCATTCATTTTTTAGAGACACATTAAATGGGCTTCATTCATACAAAATTTTCAGCCTATGATTCAATATCAACCTAGCAAAGCTAATGTTGTAGTTGATGCCCTTAGTCGTTTTCCATCCTCACAAACAACTATTGTTTCAATCAATAATATTTCTGCTCTTCATATTCATTCATTTCATGACATGATTCCTACTTATGCATATGATTTGTACTTTTCACAAACATGGAATGCTTTCAATAATTGTACAACATTTAGTGAGGATCACTACTTTTCTCATAATGGACACAAGTTATGCATTACACAAGGTTTTAAAAATTTTTTTATGAAAGAGATGCATGAACCACCGTATATGGGTCATAGGGGCATACAAAGTACTATTTCTACATGTAAACAATTTTTCTTTCGGCCCAATATGGAAAATGATATTGCACAATATGTTTCCCATTGCATTGTGTGTCAATGTATGAAACCACATCATGTTAAAGCATTTGGATTATTAATGCCACTTCCCATATCTAATGGACCATAGGAACAAATTTCTATGGATTTTATTACCGGACTTCCTACAACTTCATCTCATAATGATATGATTTGGTCAATTGTTGATAGGTTTAGTAAACAAGCGTACTTCATTCCTTGTAAAAATACTCTTTCTACACCTCAAGCTGCTAAGTTATTTATTAAATGTATTTTTCTACATCATGGTTTTCCAAAAGTAATTCTTTCAGATCGAGATGTTTGTTTTTGTAATCACTTTTGGGTTGCATTATTTCAAAATCTAGGTCGTAAAATAGACTTTAGCTCTGCATTTCATCTTGAAAGTAATGGGCAAAGTGAAGCTACGAATAGTACTATTTTAGATTTATTATGTTGTTATTCTTTAGATAATCCAAGTAATTGGGATGAGGAGATTCCTTTACTATAGTTTGCATATAATAACACAATACATATCACTACTGGATGTGCAGCGTATGAAATTGTTTATGGTAAAAAGCTTCCCACTTTCATGAATCTCACTCGAACTGATATTCCTATGGCTAATTATTTTTCACAAGATCAGATTTCTACACTTCATGAGGGTCATGAGCACATTAAAAAGAGTCAGGCACATTACATGTGTAATGTTAATAAGAAAGGAGTAGCTAAACAATTCAATGAAAATGACTTTGTATGGTTACGAATAATTAAAAGACATTTGAAAAATATTTCACAACATCCTAAGTTTAAACTTGCACCATGTTATTATGGACCTTTCCATATTATTAAAAAATTTAATGAGAATGCTTTTAGATTATACATACATTCTCATTGGAATATACATAATTATTTTCATATAAGTTTATTGAAATATTTTAAAGGAACTTTACCACTCACTCCTATTTTAGATGATCCTCTATTACTTGAAGAGGATGCAAAAATTTTAGTTCCTGAGAAAATACTTGATTATAATGTTACTACTACACGCACAGGTTACCAATATCATAGATGTTTAGTTAAATATAAAAAACACTCACTTGAAGAATATCAATGGATTCATAAAACAACACTAACTCCACACTATAATCATTTGATTTTTGCATATCATTCACAGTCACATTAAATTCTATTTTTTAAATTCCATGCATGTGCTTTTACATGGAACATGCTTATGATTGTTTAGTGATGGGACATATGGACTAGCCATCCATTTCTATTTTATTCTTATCAACTGAGGTCAGTTGCTCGTCAACTGGGAGGCATGTTATACCTTATGGAATAATGGAATGTTATATAGATTTTAATGTCTTGAGGGTTTTAATGTGATTTGTGTTTTGATTTAGCAAGTGAAAACTCATGAGGGGCTATGAACACGCATGGACTTATTCAGATATTTAGAAGACTATTTAGAAGATAGTATTTTAGTTATTTTTTGTAAAAATAATAGATCGCTTTAGAGAGCCATGTTTTTGTAAAAATAGTAGATTATTTGAAAAGCAAATAATTTTGTAAATAAAGTAGATTTTCATAAATGCACGTTTTTTGATGCATCACCCTCATATATCTTCTATTCTGGATGTTATGAGAAATACATTTAAATACATATGCTCTGATAGACTCATTCATCAGAGTATACTTTAAAGGTCTTTTAGTGCCATATCCTTTAAGTTTAAATTATCGTTCTCATGCATCCCACATTTCTTCTGTGTGAGATGAAAGTGCTAATAGTTGTAGAAATTAGAATGGTGTCATGAGCTCTATTGGAGTGTTAATGCTAATTTTTGAAAATGATGATCTTTCTTTTTTGTGTTTTTAGATTTACACTTCATGAGCTTGTATTGTGTAACATTCTATTTTTGTGCCAGAAGGCATTATGGATAAGGGTAGACAAGTAAAGAAAATTGCATTTCTTTTGTTTAGAAGATCTTTTATCACACAACATTTTGAGAGGAATTCCAATGCTTAGTGAAACTTTCTACTAGAGAAAAGTGTGCATGTCCATAGACGTCAACTTCTAATTGATGGTCATTCTATCTAACATGAAGCTTCTTTCATATATGAAATTGACTATTTCAATATTACCATTTAGATCCTTCATGTGTTTGTGTTGTATTGAAGTGTTTGTTATGTGTGCATAAAGATAATACTTCATGATGTCTATTTTAGCAGCTTGTTGAATCAAATCCTCTAGTAGGATCAAATCCTTTAGTAGAAGTCTTGAATGTTGAATGCAACTTTAACAGAACAACTTGATATTACAAGATGAATGTAATAGCTTCTTCAACTATATGATTTCTTTTTTTTTACGAGTCAAATATTTATTTACTCTATTAGAAGGCTAGAATGTTAAATATAGTTGTGTATAAGTGATTGATATTGTTGGATGAATGTAATGGATTTTTCAAGTATACAACTTGTCCTTCACTAGATGAGTGCTTGAAAAAATATTGAACTAGGACCTAGATGGAAAACTTAGTTTGTGAATACTACCCTTTTAATGGATTACAAGAGTGTATGAATACTCAACAATGGTTGAATAACTAACCATCTAAAGACTTTTTGAACAAAGTTCAATGGTTTTATGACACCCTTTTAGAAAGTGAAGGTTCTAAAGGAACGAAATACACAATAATCGCTATAATTTTAAAGGTGTTTATAAAAGAAATTCACCTAAATTTGTATTGTTCAGGTAGAGGCTATCATCAAGATTTGACATAATTTTTATATTTCAAATGGAAGTTGTCATCAAAATTCACCAAAATGTTTATAACTATAAATTGTTAATTTTAGAGAAATTCACCCGTATTTATATATTTTTGAGGTAGGCATGATCTTAATTTTTTCCCTATTTTTGATCTCCTTCACAATTTTGATATAAAACTTGGATTCATCAATATGTTAGATCATTAATTTTTTTTATATTTTAATATTTATGAAATACAAAATTTGAAAGTGTCACATTGTTAGTTCAATTTTAACAACTTATGTGCATTGTACTAAAGTTTCTCAAGAAACTATAAACGACATGCTAAATCTATCGTAGAATCTAAAAGAACATTTCAAATGTCTCCCTTTTATCGACATGTTTCCTGTTTGTTAGAGCTTGTTGTTATGTGCTTTTAAAAACACAACAATAAAAAAAAAAGATAAATTTAAAATACAAAAATGTTGACAAATGCCAAATCACAAGGCATGTACTCACTTATGATTTCTACAAATATTGAGAGCTTAATTTATTGCATGAGATACACTTTGGATTATCCATGAGTCCATTCTATAATTTAATTTACAAATATTAAAATGATTAATTAATAGCCAATGGAATTCCTTAGACAACACATTGATTCCATTTTGTACTTAAGCTTGATGCAAGTTTCAACATCTATGAACACTCTCTGATAACATGGATTCATGTGCTTGTCTTAAAGGTGCACATCTTCAGCCCAAAGGTTTTTTATGATGACTTTGGAATTTCTTAATCTTTCTTGAAAAGTAGCAAGTTAAGCTTTTCTTCTACCTCGGATTCAGGGCAATAAAGGCTATATCACTTGATTTGTGATCTTTTCCTCTTTAAATGCCTAATTTTGCGGTATATTTTGACTTTGTTCTGCAATTTATGCTCTCATGGAAAGTCTGATTTTTTTATATCTCTAACGTCTCCATAAGATTCATCTTCTATGCATTTTCTTCTTGTAAAAAAAGTTTGGACCCAGGATTAGCCTCTCTTTATTACCTTAAATTTTTTTATTTTTTTTTAATGGAGGTTCAGCCTAGGCCTACTCCCCTGGACTTTAACTTTGAAATTGCAACTGTACAAGGAAGGGCATAATACCGATGGGATCCCCCTTATCCCAAAAGAACAGGGGTTTACAAGACTGGGTTAAACGGCGGTCACGACTACCGCGGGGATGGTCAAACGGTGGCCAACAGCCACATACAACAGTTTTTCCAGGATTCATATGTCCCTTACATGTTGCTGCCAGGGGTTGAACCCTCGCCCCCGCCTCAAGAGGCGAGAGGCCCAACCACCAGGCCAGTGAACTGGGACCCACTATTACCTTAAATTAATTGAAAATACAAGTGAAGATGGGCTTAATACCGATGGGACCCACATATCCCACAAAGCCTTGTTAGACGTCCCACAAGGCCAGGATTACAAAATGCTAAGGGCTATTAGGGCAGAATTCGAGAAAGGATGATCCTATGGCTAAACACATAGACAAGTTAACCGAGCTTAAACGTTGAAACCATACTCATCAAGCTCGGAGGCTGCAACGAAAGTGCTCAGAGATCGAAATTAACGAGCCCGAGAGCCAATTCATCCTACCATTCCCAGGTAGGGGGTCTGGACAGCAGCTCCCAGGGTCTGAATCATCTTCATGGATTTTTTTATATAAAGGAAGTTCGGCAATAGCCTACTCTCCCGGACTTGAATTAAATTAAGAAACAAAGGTACAAAAGAAGGGGACTAGTGCCCACGGGACCCCCCAAATCCCACAAAGCAGGGGAAGCTTGGTTGATTCCTAGGTTGCAGTACAAAGAAGGTTGATCACCCTCTCGTCGCCCTCATGCGGGACCCACTTGGGTTTGAGCTTGTTGTTGATCAAAAGGAGGACTTGGTGGTGCCTGAAGGGGGGGGATTTCTTACTGTTGACAATCCTTTTGCCAAGGAGGAATAGAGATTTTTCAATCGACCACTCCCTGGGGGGGTCGCCGAAGTTGAGAGCACACCGCTCCCGCCAAATTTTCCACAGGACTTCCCCTCTGATCGCGTTCCAGAGAGCCGCAGAGCATCCAATCGCTTCACCCAAAAGGACTTGTTTCCAGTTAAGCTGTTTCTGAACTCTGATTTTCAGTCCAACCATCTGCCAGATTCTGTAGGAGTTGGGGCAAGTAAGGAAGATGTGTGGGACATCTTCGATTGCACGGTGGCAGCGTTTGCACCACGGAGGGATCCCACAAATTTTGCTTGCCTTATGGTTAGTCCAAATACCTCGATGAAGAATTTGCCATAAGAGGACCGACTTCTTAATCTCTATAAGTGGGTGCCAGATACCCATGAATTTCATGTCCCACCGAAGCCGCGTCCAGGACAGGCACCACTTCTTGTTGAGGCTGATCTGGAGGTCAGTCGTTTCTTTGATGTTCGGGATTTTGAGTAGGCTATTCCCATTGTGCCATTTGAGACCACGCGCGTTCGGAGCATCTTGTCCCATGAGAAGGCGAGTTCTGTGACGATCCCAAGCGAGGCATCTGCTTTGCAAGGTGTTCCATTCTTCGTAGGAGATGTTTATGCGAGGGTCGATATCCTCGTAGTTGATCCAACTGTTGGTGTCATGTTTCCAGAGGTGTTTCCATTTTTTGAATCCTTTGTTCCATAACTTCTTGGCATTTTGAATGTTCCACGACTCCACCCTCCGGATGCCATGTATCGGAAACCAGATAGAGTCGTTTTGTCTGATTCCGGCCGCCCACTTCCAGTCCTCACTGATTCTTGTGAAGCTTTTGACTTTATTCCAGCCCTTCCAAAGAGAGCAGACGAGAGTGGAGCCTTTCGGGGAGACAGGAATCAGGGAGAATAGTAGGGTCATGATGTCAAGGTTCTTCCAGTTCGGGAACCCCGTGAGGGCCAACTCGTTTTTGTTTCTGAAGATCAGCTTGGCCCACGAGGCCTCCTTATTGCACCAAGCTTTAATCATCCATTTGGCCGCCAGTTTGTTAGCCATGCACCCGATGTCCAGGATGCCAAGCCCCCCGCTATCTCTAGGGCTGGTGCAGATGGCCCATTTGATTTTAGGCACCCCCCTTCTGTTATGATCACCCGTCCAAAGAAAGTTTCTGCAGGTGCTATTCAGTTTGGACAGGCCTTGCTCATTCGGTCTCCAGCAAGAAAGGAAATAGATGGTAGACGAGAGGAGGAACGTGTTGATAACCATCGCCCGTCCAGCGAGATTGATTTGCATGCCTCTCCAGTAATTGAGTTTGTTTTCAAGTTTGGCCAGCACCCAGTTCCATCGCTGCTCCATAGAGACGCCAAACCCCAAGGGGATTCCAAGTAGCCGAAAGATTTGGCCCTGCGGAATGATTTGACAGCCATGATCAATGAGAAGGCCAGGTTGATGTCCCACGATGGCCCTAAAGGCGGTCTTATTGTGGTTGATTTTGGATCCAGAGGCCTCACAAAAGGTATCTAGACACCTCCAGAAAGTCTCCAGGCTGGTATTATCATTGTGGACGAACGCGTTCATATCGTCGGCAAAGAGTCTCATGATGATTTGACTGTGATCATGAGGAAGCTGGAGGCCTTTGATATTGCCAGCCTCCACATGATGAGCCACAAGTCTGCTCAGCCCCTCAGTGGCGATGGCAAAGAGAAGGGGGGCAAGAGGGCACCCTTGTCTAATAGATCTTTTAAGATGGATCACCTTCGAAAGTTTGCCGTTAACGTTAATTTGGGTCGTTGCGTTGCCGAGAAGTGTCGCGATCATCTTAGTGAATTTCTGACTACATCCGAGGTCCTGGAGCGACTGCAGAATATAGTCCCATTCTAGCCTATCGTAGGCTTTGTCAAAGTCGATCTTGAGGAAGACCACATCTTGATTAGACTCGTTTGCAAATTGAATACCTTCCCAAATATCCATGATGGTTTCCAGGATGGACCTGTCTTTGATGAAACCTTTTTGGTCCTCACTAAGCCAAGATCTCAGGTGGCAAGCAAGTCTGTTGGCAATGACTTTGGCGACGATCTTGTAACCTGTTTGAAGCATGGTAATTGGCCGCCAGTTCTCGATTCTGTTTTTTTCCCCCTTCTTGTGAATCAGCTTGATAATTCCGTTATTTATACAAGAAGGAAGAGCACCAAATTTTAGCGCTTCTTGCCAAACCATCCGAAGAGGGGTGGCAACCACCAGCTTGAAGGATTTAAAAAACTCGTTAGTGAGTCCGTCGGGTCCCGGGCTTTTACCGAGAGGAAGGGCATCAATGACCTCAATGATTTCTGATTCAGAGATCGGGGCATGAAGCAGGGAGTGGAGGTTGGGCGGTATTCTCCGGGGGGAAACCCTAGAGATGGCAGCCATGCAGTCCCTTCTATGGTGGGAGAGGGGGATCGAGGTTCCCAGGAGTCTCGTGAAGTGCCCTTCGATGATGCCCACATTATCTTCTTCCGAGTTGCATACATTGCCATGTGGGTCTAGCAGTAGGGGAATCGTCTCTCTGTTGTGTTTCCTTTTAAGGATACTGCACATCTCTTTGGTGGGTTTGTCGGCTTTTCCAGCCCACCACTCCTTGAAGAAGATTTGCAAGTTTTTCCTTTGTATTTCTTCCTCGTATCTCAACGCCGCTCGGATTTTTCGGAGGCCTTTCTGGGCTTGGTGTTTTCCTTTGTTTACTTCCTCCTCGAGTCTCCAGAGTCTGTGGTACAGCGCTTCCCTACGAGCCCGCCGCACTGTCTCGAGCATCTTCTTAGTTCTGATCATGATCTTGCGAGACTTGTCGACCGCACTTCTCCAGCACTTGGCTGGGGCCAAGCCAGAGGCGAACGCCACCTTCCACACATCGGTAATCTCTTGATGGACGGAGGGGAGAGAGAAGGTGGAAGCGTTGGCATGGAACCATGGAGCCTTGTGTGTCCTGTTGGAAGGTTGAAAGGTGATAACGATCGGGTAGTGATCAGAGATGGTGAGGTCAGTACGTTGCGTGATGGAAGGGTGGCCCCACAGATGAGTAAAAGTCTGAGAGATGTAGCATCTATCAAGTCTAGCTTTCCTCAGATCCTCGCCCGCTTGGAGATTCGACCAGGAAAAGCCATTCGAGTCTTTGAATTCGACCAGATCCAAGTGGAGTTTGGTCATGTCCCACGTTTCTTTCTCCCGACTGTCGATGACCCTGCCCTTGCCCATCCATCTGTCCATAGGGTCCTCCACCATGTTGAAGTCTCCACAAATAAGCACGTTGTGGGGAAGCGAGTCAAGAGAGGCCCAAGTGTTCAGCCTCTCCAAATCCCCGTTAGGGGCGTACAAAGAAACCATAGTAACACAGAGGGGAGCACCAAAAGAAACCGCAATCCAGCGGTGATTTACATCTTCAATGGAGTTCTCAAGCTTTTCAAGCCAGGGTTGTTTAACACCGATAGCCGTTCCACCGGATCCCCGTTGGTGCTTTGTTGGGATCCACACATGGGCCGAGGAAACCTGTCTAAGCCGTTTCAGAAGGTCTTCACCGTCAATTTTAATCTCTTGAATGCATATGATGTCTGGTTTTAAGCTAATGTCGCGGAGCCATTGACCAATGATGGCCGCTCTTGAGGGGTCGGTTAGCCCCCTAGCATTTAGCGAGATGACAATCATTTTTGTGTTGATCCCTCTTTGTGGGAGGGAGCCTTGTCCTTTCTTCTCTTGGCTTCATCTTTCTTTTTCGCTGGGATCTGATCCCGACTTAGAAATCGGTTCTTATGGGGGCTTTTCCAGGGTAACTCCAAAGGCTGTTTCCCTTTGCGGGATGCCCCCCGCTGGGGAGAATTGGGCCCCGTGCTCGGCATCGTTTCCGGGATCGTCGATCCAATGATGGAACTTTCACTATCCATGTTGTCTTCATTATTAGTAGTGAAGCCATCTTCTTTGCTTGTAGTGTAGCCCTCCTGGGGAGTTTCTTTGTTGTCAGGGATCTCTAGGGCTTCGTCGTAATTGTCTACCTCTATCATCTTCATGGATTGGCTGCCTTTAATTCAAGGACATTTAATTTCTCTTGCTATTAAATGAGGACCATGCTAGCAGGAAATACTCCTTCCTTACAACCTCTAGTTCCTTTGGGTAGTAAAAATTACATAAACACCTTCCCTCATATTCAGTTGCGCATTCTTTCAAAGTAGCGCACATTAGAGCTGTGCACCTCACGGCCCTCGTCGTCTTCATATGTGTTTATAGTTGGCCTCCTTTGTGACCACACGGGCACAGAGAGAGAGAGAGAGAGAGAGAGAGAGTCGAGCTTTAACTGTTATACTCTGTCGTGTGCGATTCAGTCATCTCCATCATTGTTCGGTTATATCGTGTTCTTTATGTGCGCAAATCCATCAGTTATGTGACTTTCGCTGCCAACTAGTAATCTCTGGTCCACGAATCCCATTTGTTCGACTTGCGTACAAGCTGTTCTTAGCTGTTTCATGTCCATGGCAGGCTATGATGATGATCCACTCTTAAAATCTGAAGCCCATCTTGGCCATCAAAGGATGCTCTTTTTCACTATTGGTGCATCCCGATGGCTGCTTTGTTCAAGACCGGGCATCCCGGGATATATATATATATATATATATATATATATATATATATATATATATATATATATATATATATATATATATATATATATATATATATGTGTGTGTGTGTGTGTGTGTGTGTTTTTGTGTGTGTGTCATATCTGATTTAGATAAAATGTCATGGCCATTGACTCATGACACTGGATGGTAAAATCATAGATTGAGCATTGAAATTTGAATTGTGGATACAGTATGCAATGATTTGCAATGGGAACAACCAAAAAATATGGATCTATTGCTGTGGAAGGTTGGTAAGGCTCCATCCTTTGGAGTATCTGGTTGAGCAGAAACAATGCTGTTCTTTGTAATGGAAATCAGAATTTCCTTATCACCCTCCCTCTCATTCTTAAGAGAGCAGATGTATCTTGTATCCAAAATATATCCAATGCTCTTAGCTCAGATAATGAAATCCTCAGGTTGATAGCTGAAAATCACTACAATACTAGGTGGAAATGCTTGCTTTTTCCCATCTGCTCAAGAGATTTCTTATGTATTCCTCTCTGTGAGAGCAGATCCATGATTGTATATTTTTGGTAGGATGGGCTTTTGCCCCCTGCACTGTATGTACATTCCACCTTTAATATAATCATTCTGTTGGCATCTCCCCCCCCCCAAAACTTTGTTTAAGAACTTTTTCCAAAAATCACAGCTTTTTACAAAAATCTAATAGTGAACAGTGTGCATCACTCCCTCGTGGAACAATCAAATCCTCGCTTTTCGCTTTCCACTTTGCATTTGGAACGTTGTTTTAGAAGATCTCCCGAAAATCTAATAGCGAAAAGTGTCCTGAGGAGTTTCAACTTGTCGTTGAGGCTTGTGAGTGTCGGGATCTTCTAGACTTAGTCATCACTCAAACTTTTTAGCACATGGAGTTAATGTCCCAAAATTTTCAGCACACTCACATGGAACTTCTAACTTTGGCACCCACCCACTTATTGAGAAATTCAAAGTTGTCTTATGTGACTGTTTCTTCATTGTTGAATCAAGAACAACTGGTGCTCCTTTGTGCCCTAAGAGATGTTTAAACAAGAAGGAAGGCATTGATCCTATGTTTTTTCATGTCCTAAGGGCACCTCAATTCGGTAGACTAGCAACAATTTCCTTTTGCTATCATCAAATCAATTGAAAACAAGTTCTGATTGGTGAAGCAATACATTGCTCTCTTCGCCTTTTGAACTTTTATTTGGAAGTGCTCTCAAAATTTTGGAAGAAGATATGTACTCCCAAACTCAACAAACTCCCTACAGAATGCTCTCTAGAGAAGCCAATTATAAAGTAAGTCTATGGCATGAGTGTCCAAAAAGACACTTGAAATCAGACATCATTTGGCCATTCTCGTCTAAGGCCAAAAGTCTCAAGATCACACTTTGTTCAAGACCGGGCATCCCTGGAGATATATATATATATATATATATATATATATGCCATATCTGAATTAGATAAAAAGTCATGGCCATTGAGTCATGATAATTGGATGGTAAAATCATAGATTGATCATTGAAATTTGAATTGCGGATACATATGCAATGATTTGGAATGGGAATGTCTAAACCCTACTACAGAGGGTTGAGATAGTTTTGATGTCCGGACACAACCAAAAAATATGTAAATAAGAATTTCCTTATCACCCTCCCTCTCGTTTTGAAGAGAGCAGGTGTATCCTGTATCCAAAATATATCCAATGCCCTTAGCTCAGATAATGAAATCCCCAGATGGATAGCTCAAAATCACTACAATAGATGGAAATCCTTGCTTCTTCCCATCTACTCAAAGAAGAGATTTCTTATGTATTCCTCTCTGTTAGAGAAAATCCATGATTGTATATTTTTGGTAGGATGGGCTCTTGCCCCCTACATTGTGTGTACATTCCACCTTTAATATAATCATTCTGTTGCTATTAAAAAAAAAATGTTAAAAAGCAATAGAATTTGCCTTTAGAAACTTGTTTAAGAACTTTTTCAAAAAATCAAAACTTTTTCCAAAAATTTAATAGTGAACAGTGTGCATCAATGTTGAATCTGATTCTTCATTGTTGAATTAGGAACAACATCAAATCGAGTAGAATATGAGGTGCTCCGTTGTGGTGTAAGAGATGTTTAAAACAACAAGGAAATCATTGACCATATGTTAATATCCTAAGGGCACCTCAATTCGATAGACTAACAAAAAGTTCCTTTTATTATCATCAAATCAATTGAAAACGAGTTCTGTTTGGTGAAGCAATACTTTGCTCTCTTGTCCTTTTGAAATTCTATTTTGGAGTGAAGTGCTCTGAAATTTTTGGAGGAAGATATGTGCTCTAAAACTCAACAAACTACCTATAGAATCCTCTCTAAAGAAGCCAATTATAAAGTAAGTCTATGATGTGAGTGTCCAAACCGCTTAAAGTGATCTAAAATCGGACATCGTTGGTCATTCTCGTATACAGCCAAAAGTCTCAAGATTACACTTAAGCATAGGTACCTCTTAACTATTAAACAAGTAATATACTTAGCCTAGTGGTCAATTCTAAATGATGGGAAGGGGGAGTTATTGGGTTCAACTTGCATGGGAAGCATGAGGGAAGAGCTTTTCCCAAAGAGTTCTAGAGCCTTCTAGAAGCATGCACTCTAGTTAATGTGAGTTAACTTGAGTTCACAAAGAATCAACTCAAGTGGCAAGTACACCTACCACTAGTGGACTCAAGTGGAGGGTATAAAAGTAGTGGTGGAGATTATACATGCATATTTTAATCCATTTAATCTAGAGGTCACCATTTGTGCAAGATTTGAATATAGAGAAGAACCCTCTTATTCTCAACATGTGAATGGACCTTCTTGTTTCTTTGTCTTTGTCATATGTGTGAGTGCTCTCTTCCTCCATTCAAGAAGTCTGTACAAAAAGGTTATCTCTCAATATCCAACCATTCAGTTTTGAACCCTCCACCCTCTAAACAAAACGAGATGAGCTCCCAATTATGCCTGCACTTACATTGTGCTTTATTTCTTTACAACCATAATATGAGGGATTTGTGCCTATATTCTAAAATATTCTTTGAGTGCGTGAAAGTAGCTTCCTTGTTTCTCAGCGACTTTCTGCGAAAGAATAGGAAGGTGTCGATTGCTTCATGAAGGTCTTGAGAGGGAACCAAACTTGACACCTACTCAAAAGAAAAATCATCCTATCTACAAATCCTAATTTGCATCATGGTTTTATTATGGCCTTAGATTATTGAATATCTATCTTATTTTGAGTCATATTCAATTTGGTCACACTAAAAGGTTTTGCAAAGTTAAATGATGTACAAGATATGCAGTCAGTACATTCTCAAAAGAGCCATTTGAGCTACCCACATTCAGAAGAGGAATTTAGCCATATTATCACATCCTTAATAGGGCCATCCAAGATACCCACATGCAGAAGAAGAGGGCTTTGCCATACAATGAGCTCACAACCTCATCTTGGATTCTCTCTCTCTCTCTCTCTCTCTCTCTCTCTCTCTCTCTCTCTCTCTCTCTCTCTCTCTCTCTCTCTCTCTCTCTCTCTCTCCTCTCTCTCTCTCTCTCTCTCTCTCTAAGCTCATCCCATGTGCACCCATACCTAAGAGTAGAATTACTCATGAGATCTTTGTATTCACCTTGCAACATAAAAAGCAAAGCTCCAAGGTCCTGAGCTCTACTCTCTTCTCTTTACCATTGGGAACCAAAGCAAAGAGAATATCTATAAGGACTAATCCTCACCATCAATTGCTTGGAGAAGCCACAATTTGGCAACACCACAAGTAAGAACATGCAAAAGGAGGAGTAGGATGGCTCTTCTCAATGGAAAAATGATGGATGTAGCTCATAGTAGATGCTTGGTTTCAATTCATGCTTGACCTTATTTTCATTACCTTGTATTAAATTAAATGAAGCATTGAAATAAAAGATATATTTCAATAAACTAAGTTAAGTTTAGAGAAAGATGATGAAATTACTTTATCATTTCAAATACTAGCATGCATTCAACAAGAGTTTATTTTCAATATACATTTTTTCCATAAAAGAATAAATTCTCGTAGAAAAATTCAAGATTTACTTCATTAGATTAATCTTTGAATGCATTGAAGACATATATTTTAATATGGTTGTGCACCAAGTGAAAGGAAACAAATGTATCAAGATTATGCATGTAAAACATCATTAGTACAAAGGAAAACATGCACCCACATAAGTGTATATGCATGCAAGCACATCTATTGATGTGTATAACACCATAAGGACTAAGCTAATGTGATATTAAAAGTCCTTTACAGTTATCATTAGCTCAACAACACTTCAAAAATTTGAAAACTTTCACTTTATGCAAGAAAAGTGATCGCTTACTTTCTCCAAACATGCACCTTTTTCTTCTAGAAATTTAGATTCAAACTTATCTCTAGTTTGTTACGAATCCCCAAGATTCTTATGCACAATGACTAATAGAATTTTTCTATAGGTAATTAATTCCAATCAATTCTACCTCATAAATAACTTCAATCCTCTTCAAAAATTATACTATGTCTAAAAATGTCTTCTGCCTTCTTTCATTTGGCATACCTTCAATGTTAAGCTTGAATATCTGAGCACATGTCGTGTTGTAAAAATAGCTTGACCAAATGTACCTGATGATGCTAGCTTTAAAATGAGCTATTTGTCATTAAAAACGTTACACAGTACTTCCAGATTTGACTCTTAGAAGTTCATGAAATTTTGTGCCTAATCCTCATAACTATCACCTAACATGCATACAATTACAAAATCATTTTCATTTCTTCACACATTAAGAAATGGCTCATTTACGTCTACACAAATTTTCATTTACTATTAGAGAAGTTTTTACAAAGTGGAATGGCTTCCTTCTGCTCATAACCACATAAAAGAGTTTAAAAGTAAAGAGTTTTACTTTACAATCTCTCACCCTCATTACCTTCACTACCTATACATAAGTTTAGGATTTACATTTAGTACAATGAAACTCAAATCTAAATGTTTATGATCTACATTGACTTATATACATTTAATTTCTATGCTTCTACAACTCAAACTTGCGAATTTGAAACTTCTAGAACAATTTTGGATCCAATTTCTAAGTATATGTTACACATGTGAATTTGTCCCTTCACTAGGCATGGTTTTGAGTGTCCAAGCTTCAAAATCCTTTTTCTCTTCCTTTATTCACTTATAACTTCATCAACTCTCTTCATATGCTTTATGTCTTCATGCCCAATTAGTGAGTGAAGCTCCAAGAGCTCCTCCTCAATCACTAATTGACATTCTCTGAGTCTTCATATGTTCTTCTTCTCTTTTATTCCTGCCATTCCTTTGAATTTGCTTGTCTTCACACCATCTAAGCTTTTGTTCATGATGTCTGCTATCTGATCCTTTGTAGGAGTATACACCACTTCAAGTTCCTTCTCCATTACCTTTTTCTCAAGAAATGATATTAAATCCCTATGTGCTTTGTTCTTGCATGAAATATTGGATTCACTACAAGATAAAGTGAACTCATATTATCTCCATGTATTGTGGGTATATCTTTATCAATGCCCAAGCTTTTGAATAAAGTCTGCATCCATATGATCTTTTTAGTTGCTTCTACCAATCCTTTATATTATGCTTCTATTGATGATTAGGCTACTGTGTGTTTCTTCTTTGAACACCAACTCACAAGCTTATCACCTATGTACACCATATATCCATGAGTTGATCTTCTATCATCTTGGCTTCCTACCCAATCTGAGTCACTATATACCCTCAATTTTATGTTTGAGGTAAAAGGGTAATGTAGTCCTTCACTTAAGCTTCCTTTTATATATTTGAGAACTCTTTGACCTACAATCCAACATGGATCCTTTGGACAATGCATAAATTGTAAGAGCACTAACACTGCATAAATTAGAATTTTTAGATCAGCTCTTGTTAGTGTAGCATAAATCAAAATTCCCATAAGAGATTGATATTTTTTCATGTCCATATTCTGGACCATCATTTTTGCTAAGTTTGTCATTGACTTCAAGTGGAGTTGAGGCTTCTCTGCATGCATTTCTCCATGTTAAACTTATTCAATAGGTTCAAAAGATACCCTTCTTGTGATACATTTAACCCATGATTTGCATAAGAGATTTCCATTCTAAGAAAATATGATAACTTTCCTAGATCATTCATTTTGAATTCCTTTTCAAGTATTTTCTTCACTTCTTTAATTCACATGTGATTATAATTTCATCTACATATATGCAGATCTAGATTGTACCTTCATATGTTCTTTTGATGAGTAGATTTACATCTGCCTTTGAACTTTCATATCCAAGATCATTGAGATACTTCACAAGCCTATAGTTATAGGCTCTTGGTGCTTGCTTTAATCTAGTATAGAGTGCTCTTCTTAACGTGCATACATAATTTGGATAGCTAGAGTCTACAAACCCTTGTGATTGCTCCATATATACTTCATATGATATGTATCCATTCAAAAATGCATTATTTATGTCCGACTAATTCAAGTCCACCGTTTTCACGAAGCAATAGCAATGATTGTCCTTATGGTTGACTTTTTGGCCACAAGAATGAATGTCTCATCATAATCTATGCCATAAGCTTGCGTATAGTTGTTTACCGCCAATCTAGGTTTGAATTTAGCTATTCTTCCATCTGCAAGCTTCTTCACTTTATAAACCCATTTATTTCTAATCACTTTCTTACTGTGTGGTTTTGGAACAAGTTCCCATGTCTTGTTCTCTTTGGGTGCATTAAAGTCTTTCTTCATTGATTCTTCCCATTGTTTCTTTCCTTTTGCTTCATCATAGTTCTAAGGTTCTTCATCATCTTTGGCCATATGAGCATAACTTTTCTGAGTCATATATGAAGTATCATAAGAATACCTTGTTAGCTGTCTATTTATTTTGCTTGAACTTCTTGGTTCACTCTCTTCATGTGTATCTGAATAGACAACTTCATCAAACATAGGTGGATCTTCATTTCTTCTTCATGATCTAGCCCTAGATGCACTAGCTTGCCCATGATCTTGATCTTCATACACCTAAACTCTTGATTTAACTCTTTCACTTCTTCTTACCTCCTTTTCAAATTCTTCAATTGCTTGACTTTGTTCTACATACCAACTTTTATATTCATCAGATGTTACTGTTAGTATATGATCAATGTCTACCCCTCATGATTGTATGCACATTTTGTAAGGCCCCCATTATGAGGAGAAGCCAAGCGTGCATTACCCAATTGATGGGAATCCCAACTTGTATGTTGGATGAATGCCATATTGGATGATGAAAGGTATTGTAAGGAAAGGGAGTTACCAGGGTCCCCAATTGTGGGGTCCGAGGTAGCGGTGAGCAGCCTAGACTAGGGGGTCCAAGGGGGCCAGCAGGCCCCCTAGCTGGAGGGTCCCAAGGGGCCAGCCGGCCCCTTGGTGGGGGTCTAGGGGCAGTGCCCCCGACGCGACGATAAAGGGAATATTCCATGGAAAATTCCCTGTCGGAGTCAAAAATGATTTATATTGGTTAAGTCGATTCAACCGGTCCAAGCCCTGTATGGCAATTACGCGGGCGGTGGCCACCCACGCTCTACCACCCATGTATAGCCGTCCATGGAAGGCCACCCATGATCCTATATATACATGACTTCTGCACTACCTGAGACATGGAATTGAGTCAGCATACCTCTACCTTGTATCTCCCTATCTTGAGTTGTCTAGATCACCATTTGAGCTCTACCTTGAGAGCGCATGGGTGGACAACGCCATCATCTTTGTACTTGCTGCTAGTAGAAAATTGCTGAGATTCTCCTATATCTGTTATCTTCTTTGCTATCGCTCCTGTGTTATATTGCGTAACTATTGTCTTACAGTTACATCTCTAGAAATAAGAAATTGTTTGGTTAAAGGATTCCATAACCTATAACCCATTTTCTTTTTATCATATCCAATGAATAAATATTTGTTTGCCTTTTGTACTAACTTATGCCTAAGTTGAGATGGTACATAAGCATAGGAAATTAATCCAAATACTTTACAATGGCCCAATGTTGGTTTCTTACCCCACCAAGTTTCATAGGGAGTCATTCCATCAAGATTTGTACATGGAAACCTATTCACAAGGTAAGCTGTTGTATTCATAGCCTCAGCCCATAGATCATTTGGACAATTCTTTTCCTTAAGCATGGCCCTTGCAAACTCAACCCGGGTCCTATTTCTTCTTTCTACCACCCCATTTTGTTGAGGTTTGTATTTGCAAGTTATTTCTCTCTTGATAGCTACATTCCAAAGATAATCATTGAATTTATGGGAGACATATTCTCCCCCTCCATCAAACCTTAACCTTTTCAACGTTTGACATGTTACTCTCTGCATATGCATGGGAATGATTGAAGGCTCCAAATACTTCTAATTTGTTCTTCAAAACTTAAAGGTTTATTCATCTTGTAGCATCATAAATTAAAAGAACATAATACCTAGAGCCATTGATTGATCCTTTTTTTGTTGGTTCCCGTACATGTCTATGGATAAGATTTAGTATTCCATCATGCTTGAATACTTTCTTCTAAAAGGGTAATATGTGCACCTTTCCCCTTTGGCATGCTTCACATTTGTGTATCATATGTTCAATTTCCACATTAGGTAGATGTAGTACATACTGATTTGATACCATAGCTTTGGTTCCTCTTTCATTGAAGTGTCCTAACCTCTTATGCCAGAGGTCCAATTTTGTAATTACCTCCTCACCATGTGTAAGCAGAGATTGACTAACATTCCCTTGTACTCTCAAAGTCAATAGTCTGCCTTCCACCTTGCCATATACAAGTTGCTTATATCCATTCTTTGGATCTTCCAAAATAATTCCTTCATTTGTAAATCTGACTTGAAAACCTTTTTCAACTATTTATCCCACACTAATCAAGTTCTTAGATATTGTGGGATCATACAAAACATTCGTGAGAAAATCTGCTCCACTCATGCACCACTTTTTCAATCCAATGTATCGTATGCCTTGTATTATTACATGTCTAAATTGTATGGCTAGGAATGCCTTCTTCTAATTTTCCCATTAACTCTAAATTTACTGATAAATGATTTGAACAACTAGATTCAATGTAAAATACCTTGAGGTCTTCACTCTCTAATGTATTAATCGAGTTCATGATCAATGTTGTATGATTCTCATTTTGTGTGTCATTTGCAAAGTTGTAGTAGGTAGCATTCTAGGATTATTTTTGGCCCCAATTTCTTCCTCCACCTCTACCATAGTCACCTCTTTGACTTTATCTTCCTCTTTGAAAATGAATTTGATATCTTCCACCTCTCCTCTAGCATTGTTATTTTGATTTTTATTTGATCTTTATTGATTATGCCAACAATCATATGGAAAATGATTGCTCAAACCACATACCCAATATGTCTTCTTATTATTACTATGATTACCTATTCCTCTTCCAATACCTCTACCTTTACCTCTTCCATTGCCTCTTCCTTTCACATAATTGGCCTAAGAAGTGGATTCTTCATCCTCCTTTTATTTACCTATGTCTCCCTTTTTTTTATTCTTTGCATATATAGTCGAGCTTTGTCCTTTTTCTCCATCTGACCTGTAGGGGACAAAATGAACCTTGCATGGGCCTTGTAGATTAAGGAGTGATTATTGATGGACCAATCAGAAGAGGATGGTGGCCACCATCTATACCCTATAAAATAATGCATTGAAGGAGAGAGTGGGGAGAGATTTCTCCCTTTTTTTAATAAGTTACTTCTAGAGAGAGGAGGAGTCCAATAACTTGTTTGGGCCCCAAAATTCAAATTTTTTGAAAAGCTAAAAAATTCAAATTTTTTGAAAAGCTAAAAAACTCATCATAACACCTGAGAATAGACCCCTCATTACTTTTTAGAATCAAAACTACTCTATTTTACCCCAAATTCAGAATTAATGCATGTTTTGAGCTTTAAAAAAAAAATTTAAAAAAAACTCAAAAAATAGTTATTTCCCACCTAAACCTCACATTTTCATACCAAGTTCCCAGAGATTCATCTTCTTCCACCACTTTCTGTCTCTAGAACATCATTGAAGCTCTTCTTTCTACATTCCAACCTTTTTGCATTTCTTGCCTTGAACTTCTATTATATCTTGAAGACTTTCAACTTCAATGGCAACATCTAAAGCTTCTAGGTGACCAAAAGATGAAGTCCTAACATTTAAATGTCACAATATCAAATCTATAGATGGACAATGTCTATCACAAAGGAACTCCAAAGGTGCATGGGTGTACATGCAACCCTCTAAAGTGGTGTGTCATCGAGTGAGAGATCATGGAAACTTGGATCTTCATTGGAATGGAAAGATACTTGGATTCAAGAAGCATAAAGATAATGGGTTGGTTTCTATTGTACAACGTGCTTCTACAATGGCAACTATGAAACTTGAAAACTATAATATAATGAGATAACTTGTGAATTATAAGTATTACTCTACAATAGTGTATGTTTTATAGTATTGATTATATTTTTGAACTCTTTAAATATGATTTTATTTGTTTCTCGTCTATTTCCTTCTACTTTGGTGGAAGAGCAGCCACTTCATACTCTTATAGGTACTTTCCAGGCATTACATGTAGATATTGGTGCACTATTATCTCTAGAAGTATCTCATGTTCAACTTTTCCATGATAGAGTTTTCTTTTACACACATAGATATATTGTACCCTCTACAATGGCTGGCTTTGGAAGGTTAGAGGAAATTGAAGTGGATCTCTTCTTAGCTTGGAGTGGCCAAAAACTGATATATGGTCCATATCATCTTTGAAGCACAAGATGGTAATGGATATATGTAACTCTTTGAAATTCACAAGAGTGTCTACATCTTTAGGTTTGCACAAGTGTTTTCCTAGCCATTATTTTGTATATTTATTTCCAGGATTCTCATTCCAAGAGGCTTCCACCATGTTCATGTGTAAAGATATCACATTGAGCAAGTTGAATGTCTTCTAGGTAAAAATTGGGGTTTGGTAGAAAGAATTACAAAACGTGACAAATATCTTTGTAAAATAGATGGAACACATATACGATTTTGATATTTGGAGTAGCATACTTCATTGTGCATTAGATTCTACTATGATTGCTTGATGTGCAAACTTGGCCAATGGATACCATTTCAAAGTTTTGAGTGATCTTTACTTTCATTTGAATAAAGCTTCAATTGACCAACAATGAAATGGAAACTATTTTAGTGAATCATCATTGGACCTTAGCTAATATGGGAGAACTTTGTGATTATGGACTTTGAGGGATTAATTCAATCCAAATTCAAAATACAAGGACATAAGACAAGAAATGTTTTTTTCATAAGTAATCTTTTCATTATTGCTTATTTCAGTTCTATAAGTTCAATTTCTTATAAATTAATTATAGGTGGAAAGAAGATTGGAATACAAAATCAAAGTCCCTACACATTGGAATAAATATGGAATTGAACTCTCATTGTCATAGCTCTTTTGCAACCTGATGATGTCACGCTTTGGGTCCTAGTCATTCTACATGATGGTTTTTGCATTTGTAAGATACTTTTAAAAATTAGGATAAATAATATATGTTAGATAATTGTATATACCTTCTTATTTTCAATGGTAATTTCAGAACTTTTGGATTGTCAAAACTCTATGTTCACTACTTTGAAATGTGGTTGGTCATGTTGTTTTTGGTTATGGGTGTTTAAACATCTGCTTTGATGCAAAAATCTTGATATTGTTTGGTATTTTGTGCATTATTTTGGCATCAAAAACTCATTTTTTAGCTTTCACTATTATTTTTATGTACCTTTAAAACTACATCCCACTCAAACTTGAAACCACTATAAAAATCGGTTTTATGTGCACATTTCTCACATTTTCACTCAAAGAGAGCTAGAGATTCTCAGAAGGCAATAGAATACTATGCCCACATGGAATGGCTACTTCCATACCTCCAACTCCCATAAAATCCCCTCAAGAACTTTTCATGGAGTTCTTGGATAGAAGAGACTACAAAGGTCATACAGATTTGTATGAGCTAATCTATAGAGTCCCTTATCTTGAAGGGACACTAACCATGGACTCTAATGTGCTTGAGGGGACTACTGATTATATGGAGTTCTATATCCTATGATACTCCATAGATATTCCATCATATGAGTGTAAATGCGTACCCTGTGACCTACTTTTTTATATCCATAAAGGAGATGAGGCCTTTGCAAAGCATGTAAAGCATTTCATGGTTGTTGCTAAGGATGCATGATACCTGTTAGATGGCACAATACCATGATCAAGCATTTAAATAAGAAGAGGAAGATGGGAAAAAAATATTTATCTTATGTTGCAATAACCATCTTCATTATCAATGAGGAGCTTGCACCTACACTAATGGACCTACCTCATCTTGGTACTGGGGGTTTTGTAGATGATAAAAAGGAACCGCAAACAGATTCTCTCAACTTATTAGAAGCGAGTGATAGAATAAGTAGAGAATCTCCCCATGGCATAGCAGAAAAACCGAATGAATCTATTACTTCACAAGAGCATCCACCCTCCAACTAGGAGCCCTTGGAACCCACTCTACGAGAGGTAGAGATGGAAATTTTTTTCATGGTGCTTGTAGATGGAGTGTCATATGATAGTCATTGGGTGTGGATCACCTTTTGGAGAAGGATGCCACATGGCATCACATGGGTATTATTTACCAACTAAGGTAGAAGAGAGAGGAGTCACTCATTTAGAGAAGACTCACTATGTAGAGTGAGTAGTAAAGGGAATAACGCCAATGAAGAAACATGTAAAAGGCTGGGCGGTCGGGTGGAAGAAGAACAACCCATCTCTGTGTGTAGCGCGAGCTCCTCATGAGCTTCAGCAGCAAAAGATAGGTTTTAATCGTCATATTGGTATCAGAGCCTAGTTGAGAAATTGGGCAAGATGGAGGTTCCCGCCTCATTCGTGGGCACTTGGAAAAATCGCTTATCCGTGGTGAGTGTGAAACTGGCCTTGGATGAAGGCGCATAGGCATTTGGGCACCCACGAAGGGTGGGATAGGTCCAAATTTGGTCCATGTGCTGGATTTTGAGGTTGGTAGAAGCGCTCATGCATGGAAAGTGGGTCCAAGAATTAGAAGGGTCCACAAGTGAGCATTGAGGACAATGCTGAGTCTAAGGGGGAAGGAATGTCACATAATCCTAGTAGGAGATGGTTGAAGCACACCTTCAGAGAGAGGATTAGGAAGTAATCCTCAACCATGGCTTTTGGGGCAAGTGGTTAGCCCATCGCACTCCTAACTGGGAGGTTGTGAGTTCAATTTCCAACATTGGTATCAGAGGGGGCAAGGATCTCTTCTGCAGCACGTGTAGGAGCCAGGGATCGAACTTGCGCCACCTTGTAGGGAAGCTTTTAGGCTATCCACGACCTCACACCCATAGCGGTGTTATGAACTCAGCTGCGTACAATATATTGCAACACGATGGAGGGGACAAGCCATGGAAATGACCTGCTCTCTTGATTAAGAGGACGGATCTCCTTCATGCGGATTCTTCCAAGATCGATGGGGCTCGAACTGGAGACCTCATGGATTCGACTTACAGGGATGAGAGAAATGCACAGGCAACATGCCATGCTCATAGATTGAATTGTGTTTTTATTTGAAGCCACATCCGGTGCAATGGTTTCTACAAATTGGTTTGCCAATGTAGCAGCAAAGTCCACCCAAGCCACATATTTGGATGACCAAAGATGGGATCTACCGAATCTACTTTCTACATCCTCTTTGGAGATCGAATCAACAATATATCCACACATGAAGATAGGAAGATTGCTCTTCAAAACCTTCCTTGATACTTTAGCAAGGAGGAGGAGTATGGCTTCAAGCTCCACGTTTGGGTATTTTTGAATTCCTGTAAGAATTTTCATTTTTGAAAATGATAATGAAGCATTAGGGGGCCAATATTTTGGAGGGAAATCACATGTATGGAGAGTATGAGGTATATGCTCTCATTTGGGGTCAAGGTTTACCTCAAAAATACAAGAAGGCCAAGTTTAGAGTATCTCCAAAATACTCTACTTTCATAATTTTCACATAAATTTCAGGAGCTATTTTGGACAACTAACCATTTTGGGGAAGGGAAATAAAGAGGGATTTTTCTTGGTTTGATGGGAAAAATCATTCATACACTTAGTCTAGTCTATTGACTTCCATATACAATCAAGAAATCCAAAATATACCTCAGTATGATGGGAGTTTGAAGCTCCACAAAACCCCCTTCCATCACAGTTTGAGAAAAAATTTCAGCACCTGAATTTAAGAAATTCCCATTTTGTAAGAGGGAAAAAGAGGTGCAATAGCTATGGATGGATTGGGAAAAGTATATACACTGAGAGTATGGTGTATGGACTTCATAGGCGAATCATTATATTCATCAAAATGATAAGTTAAGGAGGAATTTTAATTCCTCAAAGACCCCCTTCCCGCACTTTTTGGAAGAAATTTAGATGTTAACTTTTGCCAAACTCCACTTCTGGGAGTAAGAATAAAGATCATTTAAGAGGATTCCCATGGATTATGGTATAAAATCCAAGAGAAATCCATATTTAGAGTGGATTAGAAGCTTGCTAAGAGCTCCCATTTAAGTTTTACATGAAATTAAAAATCTTGATTTAGGCCTCTTTTGGGGAGCGAATTAGCATGCATGAAGGGAGGATTTGGAAAGGTGAAACAGGGCCCAAGCATCTTCATATACCACTCTCTGAGGTTATGGAGAGAAGTTTAGCATTTGCTTGATGGAAGAATGCTTTGGGGCACCCCAAAAATCACATTTTCACACTTTTTCTAGCCCCTCCAACAGTCCACTAGTCTGGCATGTCCCACTTGGAATGACCATATCTTGGGCTAGAAAACTCCAAATTGGACGTGCTATGGCTCGTTTCGAAGAGCACAAGGTCTATTTTCCGTTTATGAGAAGAAATATAGAAAAGTAAGTATTTTTTCAGGTCTGTACAGCTCTGCAAAGTCTGAACAGTTTTTGGCGACTACCTTCCGGGAGCCATATTTTACAAACCAAGAAGGTGATTTGAGTAATTTCACTTCGAGCTCTTTGCACATGCTATATATTTCAGTTTATGAACATTTGCAGGTCCTAAAGTGCTTTATGCAGGTTTAAAGAAGGATTACTAATGCATTTTTGACTAATTTTGCATTATTTTAGTAATCATTTGACCATGCTTTATGTTTTGGGAAGTGCTCCGATGTTTTCGGACACTTCAAAGTTTATATTAGGACCTAAGGAGGAAGGTGCAGAGGTTTTGAAGTTTGTCGAGAATGATTGGATGCATGCAATTCAAAAACCAAACTACTCAGGGATGTATGCTTTATGCTTTCAGGCATTTTATTTATGTTATGGCATGTTCTGTATGTACATGCATAGATTGGATTGCATACATTAAATGTTGATCATTGTTCAATTCTAAAGTATGGATTGACAGGCGAGAAGTACACTTTTTGATTGTTTGCAGGAAAGCAAATTGCAGAAAATATATGGCTATGCAACACAGAGAATTGTTGCTAGCAATTGCTCTTATATTTTTGCAGGTTATGGAATTCATATGAGGTTATGGCGTGCATGCCATGGGCCTGTCAAGCCCTATGTTGTTGGGTGGCTTGTGTGCCACTGAGCTTATGGTTAATTTTTTTGGGATTCGATTTCCTGGGAAAATATTGTCGAAATTTTTCTTACCGCATGGCGTTATATACGCACTTGCCTTTAGGTAAGAATAAGGCAACTTCAGTAGTAACAGGATCCCTACACATAATCCTTATGGATTTAGACCATAGGATTGCTAAAGGAAGGAGCTACACCTTCATCATTAGTAATGTGCACAAGCAATCCTATAGGTTTTAGGAAGTTGCATACAGGTACGGGAGATACATTTATAATAATCTCCAAGGTAGTGAAGATTTATTTATCTTCACAAGAGTCTCACATGATGATTAGGAGACTATGGGGTATTATCATGAATACCCAAACAGTGACTAGTTTCACTCATACACATCACTTGAGCAAGTAGTGAAGCATTTTCGCTACACTAATAAGGAAACCAATAAGATGGGATAACAAAGATGGGTTTCATGAGAGAGCATCGACGGGTGCTTATGTGATTCGAGTGATGGTTAGGAAGTCCATAGGAATGGCACTAGCTCTATGATATAGAGCATAGATCTCTTAGTTAGGAATAGTTGGGGTACCCAATACATATATGTATCTTGGGATCTACAAAGACGTACCTAGTCTTAGTCTTTGTACCTAGGAACAAGTTGGTTTGGAACAGAAAGGGATATACACTATCATATGTTGATTAGAACCAAGCTAACTAGTTCGAGGACATGGGCCTCCTTTGAGTCCACTGACATGATTTTAGGATATGGGATTCATTAGAGTCCACCTATATATTCCATTACATATATATGGAATATATATTTGGTTTGGTGTAGGTATGACACCGTGAATTGGAAGAAGTTTTCACTAGTATGGGACGGTGGAAATGACTTCCCTTTGAGCACTCTTCTTCTATGGCCAGGGAGAAAAGGACTCATCATTCATGGCATCATGTCTCACTAGATCAGAGGAGAGCTTTTAGTAGACATCTCCTTAGGATTGGGAGTTATCCTTCGTACTTTAGGGAAGATTTATGCTTCCAGTAGAGAATGTGATGGTGATTTTATCACCATTGGTATCACATACTCATTTTCCGTTTTTCAGGAAGGATAATTCCATCAGTTTGATTGGATCGTACAGATCCATGCACAGAGTATGGTTGGCAGAGATAGTTCTTTATTATGGATACACATGTGTTTATGGTATCATGTCATATGATTGTTGACCATTTTAACAGAGGGCTTTGACCCTTGTTAGGAATTTATTTTCTCCACTCTTCACTACATTCACCTTCATTAGTCAGGGGAGATTTTTTCTCCATCTTCATAGGAATATGTGTAATGAGGGATTATGCATTAGTTATGGAAGAGAGGACTAAATAAATTCATGAGGTTCTCTTTAAAGGAAAGGAGAAAGTGGGAATCAGCTCAGAGATCCATGAGAGATCTCACTTTAGCTCAGTGGTATCACTTTAGCTCCTATTCTTTGAGAGAGAAAGAAGGAAAGGAAAACATGATTTCTTCATTGGAGAAGAACATAGTATGTTTTCCTTTAGACAGAGGAGGTGTTAGGGAAACATCTCTTAGTCTTTATTTCAGAAGGAATTCATTTACTCTACTTTTCAATGTAATTCTCCTTCACATGGGAGTCTCTTTCTCGACTATTTTGGAAAGAAAAGTATAGAGAACTTATATGAATGTTCTCAGTTATGGATGAGTAGAGTAATTGGATTCCAAATGAATCTCTTTCAAAGGGAAAGGAAAAGTGGAATAGATTCCACTACCAGAGCTCTTTTCCTTAGAGGAGATTACACAGAGAGACATAGAGAGAGTTTCACTTTCTCATTTAGGTTGTCTAGATAGAAGTGGCACTCTTCTATCAAAGGCAAGAGGGAGATCAGTTAATCATGATGGTTAGATTGATTTTCACTTGTAAACTTTAGAGAGGAGCGATTATGTTACTCCAGTGATGGTCTTTGACTAGATGCGATGATCTAGTTATTGACATTAGTTAGACTGGGAGTAGAGTTATGACTCTTCTCTTTAGAGTTTATATGAGATAGAGATATATCTAACCTATTAGGGTACCAAACTCTTAGTTGGTGTTACATCATGAGTATGATGAGTAAACATCAGTTAGAAGGATGAGTACTTAGGGATTATCTGAATCTCAAAGGGAATGTTTTTGCATTCATATGGCAAACTACGGGGAAGAGAATATTATAGAGTTTGCACAAGTGCCAATAGATGATCTTCCAATAGAACTTAGTCCAAAGGTAATGGATGAATAACCATAGACTTCTTGGTTGGTGAAATGTAGAGATTGCATTTTACTGCCATAAGCTAGATGATGGAATTGCATAGTCACAAGGTAGTTTAGAAGAAACTATTACTTGTGAGCACACTCAAGGTTAGGAAGACCTGGAGTGTTATGAGGGCAATCTATCATTTAGCCTTAGATGGGTTTAGAGTCACTTGTTATGGGACTTTGTTCTATATTTTCATAGGATTCTATGGTTTACTATCTCCATTATGATACGGTCCAGCTTATAAGTTTGGCACTTTACACTTGCTTCTCATACTATTACTCCATAGAGGATACATCATATGGACTTAGGTCATTTGGATGATGTTGTATGTTATGGGAGTGATAATTTGGAAGATGAGTGTACAGGGGAGATAGTAGACACCACTCAGACGGTTTCCCACCTTTGAGATGATCTCATATGAGGCTTCTTAAGGGGAAGGATATGGGGACACAACACACAAAGATGACCATGTACATAGAGTACATGGGGTTCAGGGGAGTCCGAGCACTTTCTTCTATCATTATGGACATTTCATTTACATTTTTGAGGATGAAAATGCTTTCAAGGGGAAGGAAATGTCATATGATATTCATTGGGTGTGGATCATCTTTTGCAGAAGGATGCCACATGGCATCACATGGGTATTATTTACCAACTAAGGTAGAAGAGAGAGGAGTCACTCATTTAGAGAAGACTCACTATGTAGACTGAGTAGTAAAGGGAATAACTCCAATGAAGAAACACGTAAAAGGCTTGGCGGTCGGGTGGAAGAAGAACATCCCATCTCTGTGTGTAGCGCGAGCTTGTCATGAGCTTCAGCAGCAAAAGATAGGTTTTATTCGTCTTTTTATTTCTTTACATGATATTGAGAAAGCATTTGGTCTATGCTTTGATGAATTCCTTAGTATTTTTTGTTCAACCTCTAATGTTACCATGGACAACTCTTCTAAAGGAATTGAAAAATCAACCATTCCATTCAGTGATTCAATTGTAAACAATATTGCCTTGGGGTGCGAGGAGATTTTGAGTGATGCTAACCAAAATGCCACTCAAGAGGATTTGGCCACACCAAGGGAAAGAATTTTGGAGAAGAAGATCGCAACATCCTCTGTTGTGGAGCAGATTAGCATGGCTCACTTTACCATTCCTCTAGATGCAATGGGAAGAGGAGAGGTTGAAGATAGGCTTCAAGATGTAAGTAGATAATGACATTTATGATTGAATATTTTTCATATTTGTACTCATTAAATGTCTATGTGCAGGAAGCACTTGAAGCCAATAAATTTGTAGCAAGGAGTGGTGGTGGTGATCGGGTTGGCCATGGTGATGGCTCTTCCTTCACAAACTATATTGGGAAATTGCCAAAGGAAGATTTTGTAATTATCCACAAGAATTATTCCCTTCTAGGGCACTTCATGAATTGGTGTCTGATGGCCTTGGGCAAACTTCTGTGCCTATCTACAATAATTCAAGGGAACAAATGTGTAATTTTGTTTAGGAAATCATTCGCCTTTACTACCCTAGGAATTAATTGTAGAGGAAAAATATTAGAACAAGTAGGAATTTCTTTCGGTATTGATTGAAAGACCCCATGTAACATCCCAATCAATTTTGAATTACCAATTGCAAAAATCTTTCTAGAGAAGAAAGAATGTAGTGGAAATGCTCAAGGCCAAGAGCCAATCGTTATTATGATTTTTTGCAATTCCAATGTGCATTCAATTTTCTATTGTGCCTTTATGTTTGTGACAACATACTTCATATGTTTTGCATAGTTAAATCATTGTTTCTTTGAATTTTATGTAATGCGATTGGATTCTAATGGCCTAGGAATACCAAAAAAAGCCACATAAATGCGATTTGTGGAAACCCTTTTTTTGGCATTCATAGGCCTTCTTGAGTGCAAAAGAGCACATTTGCATAGTTATAAGTGCATATAAACATGCATCAAGGTATAAGTACATGTAAACATGCATGAAATTTATTTCTCTCTTCAATCATTATGAAATGTGGTTTGATGGCCAAGAATAGGCAAAAAAAGGTGTGCCATAGAAACGCAGGATTGGGCCCTGCAAAAATTGTGCAGGGCCCAATCCTATGTTTCTATGATAGACCTTTTTTTTTGGAATTCCTAGGCCTTCTTGAGTGCACTAGAGCACATTTACATAGTTATAAGTGCATATAAAAATGCATCAATGTATAAGTACATATAAACATGCAGCAAGCTTATCACTTTCTTGTACAATGGCTTTGCATGAAGTGCACCTCAAATAAGGTAAACCATATGCTCCAATCATCATGAAATGTGGTTTGATGGCCAAGAACAACCAAAAAAGGCATGCCATAGAAATGCAGGATTGATCCCTACAAAACCTTTGCATGGCCCAATCCTATGTTTGTGTGGTAGGCCTTGATTTGGCTATTCTTGGCCATTGCAAAAATTTAAAGCACAAAATTGACACCTTATTTACGCAAAATATTTGCTTAACTTCATAAATAGTTTGGAAGACTAAATACTCATGTGCAAAGGGACAAATACACTTTTAAATGAGACTTCAAAAAAATTAGACTAAGAGACAAACACTTTGGAGAAAAAATTTAATAAGAAGGAGATCATATTAATCATTTGGGATATACAAAAAATCCTCTCAACTGGAGAGTTTACAAATGTTAAGGGTTATTCCACCTTATCCTTCTTGCTAGCTACATATCTTTAGGTCGTATTGTCACTCTGTTTGCATCGATAGCAGAAAGGTTAGAGTTCTCCAACATTGATATTAGATATGCCTCTGGAGCTTCTTGGAGAGCCTCAATGGCTATCCCTTGAATACGAAGTCTGGCACAATAGCTTTGGAGCTCTTCCTTCACAACTCTTGCAAATGGACTTCGTAAAATAAGAAGATCCTTAGACTTTTGATAATGCCTCATCTCTACAAAGGTTGTGGTTAGCTTTCCGTGCCTTTGTGGTGCTCTTGCATTTACTTTCTTCTTGGAGCATGCATATATGGTCATGTCTCATCATTTACATACTCTACCATATTTGCATGTTGACTTTGTTCTCTTTCTTCATCAGTTGGTCTTTGCCTTTGTTCTGTAGGAATTGTCTTGCCTCCGTGTGTTACTCAATGGTTCACTGGGATATGGTCATCATTCCATGGTGGATCATTAACACTTTCTTCATCAAAGGACTACTCTAAATTTGACTCTGAATCCATTATGACTTGTCTCCATCCTTGTTGTTTGGTCCTTGACTTGAATGTTGTCTTAGCTAGGGTCTCATGATTAGATGTAGGATGGGAAGGTTGCATTTCTTGTGTTTCATCTCTCTCATCTTATGAAGCTTCATTCCCTCGTGATGGAATGGTGCTAGAGTGTGTGCTTGCCCTTGATTTTTCTCTAGAAGAGTGGGTTGTGGTTCAATGCTTCCTATGGGGTCTCATCCATGCTAAGCATTGAGTACCTTTCACATGGCTAGGGTAGATGAAACAATCCTTTCTAGCATTTTGCTTGGTGTGTGCCATTCTCCTAGGATCTAAAGTGCTAAAATGAATAAGTTCTTCTTTATTTAAATACTTCCACTTAATACATCTTATTTACATTTAAATTAACAAAAATGAGTTTAAAAATGTTAAGAAAATATTTAAAAAAATAAAAGTAATAATAACAATAAAAAAATAAATATGATATAATGGAAAGAATTGAAAATTTATATGATGAGAAAGGAATGATAAAAACCTTGACAATCAATTTTTGATAAGAAATAATGTATGAAGGGAGTGGCTAAACTCTTTTTGAGGAGAGCCCTCATGGACTCTTTGTGCACGTCATTGGGCATGATGTAGTGCTCCTAATGATGATATCCACTTCTCTCTTGCAATACCATGTTGTATCTTTCTTGCAGTTTTTGCTATTTTTGACTCACATGCTTGTTCCATCACATATTTTTTAGAGAATGGCATATGAAAAAAACGAGTTGAACATATCTTCTAAGTATTTTGATTAGAGTAGACCACGATGGGTGTCTTTAAAGTAAACATCGCTAGCTCTGTAATGTGACTTCTCCATTCCTTGTGTACTAAACAACTCTAGTGATCCCTATCAGTTCATAAAACATGCCCCATGTTCAAAAAAAATATGCCATTGTTTGATCAATAAGATGCACACATACTATTAAAAAATGCATTAAAAATGTAAGAAAAACTTACTATGTAATGTCAAATGTTGCTCTCTCACGGTGATAGGATGAATGGTTGTGTAAACTCCTTGAAAAATCACTTGGAATAATTCTGGTTATGAAGCATTAGTGGAAACCAAATCCATCAAATGTAACACTTGATTTAGGGATGAACAAACCTTCTTTTTCTTGTTAATGGGATCAACCTAACTATCATTGTTTGCCATGATCGAACATAGGTCTTGTATGAAGCTCCCATTTCCCATCATCTTGACTATTCATATCTCTTTTAAAGAATTTTCTTGCCTTCTTCCCAATCATTGAAACTTGTTGTAAAATCTCTTGAGCCTCACCATACTTCTTAACAACTAAAAATACATGGCCACCATGACAACCAATAGAATTCAGAAGATCCTCTATTTTTTATATTGCTACTGTAGACCTCTCTAGTGGTTTCATTGCAAATTCATATTCAACATGGAGCTTCAAACGCCTTTCAAAGATCCTCATGTAGGCATACAAAGTAAAAATGTGAACATTGATCAATGGGAATGAAATAATGGGGTTCTACTCATTGGTAGTTTTTTTAAGATTCAGTTCTTCTAACATTGGACACCTCAAAGGAGATATCTCCCATTCCCTACTATTCCATGAGTCTATGTCATCAATCTCATTAGGGTCATCAGCTCTCATCAATGCCCTTGCAAGTTTATAATATCTATTAGATCATTTGTAACTGTGTGTACAATATGGGCAAGGATAGAGAGAAGATGCTCCTTATTTACAACCTAGCATGCATTTTATACTCTTAAGGTCTCCAGCCAAATGCCATTCTACCTCAAAATCACCTACACCATCTACAAAAATATTTTGCCATGTTTTTGACAAGAAATTACTTCTATCATCCATTGAATCCTACTAAAAATCCATGAAATAACGTTATTTGTTTCTTTGGGAACTTCTATAGAACCTAACCGCTAGATATCTCTCTCTGATTGGACATTATAAGTAAAATGGAAGTGGATCCTAAGGTTTTATCACACATCACATGGTCTATAAATTCATTCATTAGTGCGACACTCAACCTTTCCAATCACCACCCCTTCATAATTTGGCACTCATCAAGCTTTAGTATGAAATTTAATTTAACATTAGATTTGACACAAAACAGGAAACATTACCTTAATATAACACTTGAATGTAATAAAACTTCAACACCATATAAAATGTAGTAGGGGTAGCTTTGATTGTTGAGCTATAAAAGTGGACCATTGCTTGTTGAAGCTTCTGAAGATCCACAAATATATTGTTGAATTTAGTGTAAGTAATGCTTGTGTAGATAGGGCCTTTAATTGCTTCTTGGGAATATTTGGATGATAAGCAGAGGCATAGCATATTCTATGAGAAAACATTGTCCAACAGTATTAGCCACATCATTATTAGAAGTTTTTCTCTTGATAGAAACTTTATATGGGCATGGAAATTTACTTTAAGAAGTACCTTGTGATTGTAAGGCTTGCTTCATAAGGTTGTGCATTGCAGTATATCCATTTCTATTGATGCCTACTTCGTCACATATTGCCTACACATCTTGCACCTTGATAAGATTTTTCAACTTCTCTAAGAACTCAGCTTGAACAACAACTCTAATTCACTTTCCTATGGGTGTGTCTATAACAAAAGTGATTTGTTTACTGTTTATACAACTATTCATCAACTTGAACCGATCTTGTGTTGTTGATGAAGCACTTACTTCTTGAATGAATGACCTACACAATTAAAGATTCAATTTCAAACCTTCATTATACAAATAAAAGTAAAACAAATACTCACCTTGTTGCATAAATATGCCATTTACGTGTTCCACCACCAATTGAAAGACCTTCAAAGGGTGATAATGCTCTTTTCCTATATCTCGTACCAAGTTGAGTCTCTTTCAGTTGGTGGAGATTGGCATTTAACTTTGTAATTGTGCTTTCCTTTGCTTCATCCTATTCAAAATCTACAAGCCTTTTTGTAAAGATATGATTGTGATTTCTAAAGTGACCACCCTCATATCATGGAGTTGATATTATTGGAGCCAATACTTAGGAGTAGCATCTGAATGTGTAGATAATTCCTTGCAATAACATAATAGTCCAAATTCACCAGCACTAATGAATTGAAGTAAAGTTGGGAGGTTATGGAATGTTGGATGGTAAGAAGATATTGGATCACGAGGATAAAGTGAACTATGAGTCAAAAGATCAATACTCTTTTCTCCAACTGTGTGACGTTCATTTTTAGAATCCACATCATTATAGTACTAGTATTTGGAGCAAACTCTCAAGGCACATGAACATGGATACTTGTTGATGGAGGAGCATGAGGACATTTTAGTGTGAAGTTTGTAATACATGTCAATACCATCTTTGCTAATGACTAAGAATATCAAAAACAAAGTGGAAAACTAGTTGGAATGGACTCTAAAGCATGTGTTTTGTTGAGAAAATGTGTTTTGTTGTATGTGGATGAGTTATAGTGTGTTTTTCCATTGTATATGGCTAGAAATGATGGAATTTGAAAAAATTCTTTTTTTGGGGGGAAAGCATAGTTACGGATTTGATGATGTGGTGCTTACTTTTGGAGGGAGTTTGAAAATTAGATTGTTTCTAATATATATATATATATATATATATATATATATATATATATATATATATATATATATATATATATATATATATATATATATATATATATATATATATATATATATATATATATATATATATATGGGTCTTTTTAAGTAAATATACACTAAAAATGAGACTGATAAAAAATATGTAATTTTTTATTTAGATATATGCATGAGTTTGATGATGTGGAAAGTAGATTCTCTTGCTCTCTCTCAAGAATAAAAAAGAGAGGTGCCTAGTAAATCCTAAAAAAAAACTGCTCTCTTCAATTTGGCATACCTTTAGTGTTAAGCTTCATTCTCTGAGCACACGTCCGGCTCTAAAAAGGCCTTTTGACCAATAGTTAAGGATCCTAGCTTTCAAATGAGCTATTACTCATTAAAAACTTTACATAGTACTTCAAGATTTGACTTTAAGAAGTTCATGAAATTTTGTGCCTAATCCTCCTAACTATCAATTGTCATACATACAGTTACAAAATGACTTGGATTTCTTCAAACATTAGGAAATGGATCAATTCCTTCTACAAAAATGTCCACTTACTATTAGAAAATATGTGTACAAAGTGGTTTGGCTTCCTTTTGCTCATAACCATAGAAATGATTCTTATGGTAAAGAGTTTTTCTTCACAATCTCTTGCCCTGGGTACCGTGACTCCCTATACAAGTCTAATTTTTTACTATCTAAATTGACTTATGTACGTTCAGATCTTATGCTTCTACAACTCAAACTCGTGAATTTGAAACCTCTAGAACTATTTTGGATCCAATGTCTAAGCATATGTTACAGATGTGAATTTGCATCTTCACATAGGCATGGTTTTGAATATCCAAGCTTCATAATCCTTTTTTTCTTCCTTAATTCACTTATATCTTCACCAACTCTCTTCATATGTTTTATGTCTTCATGCTCAATTAGTGATTGAAGCTCCAACAACATGCATATGCATGAATGAAAGTCACTAATTTACTCTTTTGCATATAATATGCATGTACCCAAGTGAAGTGAATCAATATGCATGCATGAAAAGATGCATAGAATTGAAGTTAACGCATATAAAGTTAAAGTTGAAATTAGAGAAGTCTCTAGTTGGAAAGTAATGAGATCTTCAAAAAGGATTCGAAGCAAGCCAATCTTGAGTTTCCTTAACAAGTTGAATGTGATTAGTTCATACAACCAAAAACATAGTCTATAACCCTTATCCAAGTCTTATAAAAATAAGACATGAATATAAAAATGAGACATCGATGAAGTTGCATGATAGAAATTACTCTAAAGAGTTAGTAAATAAAACTCTAAAGAGTTCATATACAATTTATTGGAATTAGGGAATGATACTTGCCACATAATTTATGAGAATATATAAGGTGATGATTCTTTATTAAAGTATAAAGGTTTATACTTAAGTATGCAATATCATATAAGGAGTTCCAAAGTTGAGAGAATAATGAAAGGGCCATAGAATTTATCCTACGTTAAATATTGAAGTTTCTTTGAAAGAAAATCTCCAAAGAATGCAAGCACTTTGAAATTATAGTTTTGTAAGGTAAATATACCAAAGGAATATGGGAAAATGTGTTGGAGATCAAGCTCTCTAAAAGCACATGAACAATACAATCAAGAAGAAGAAGAAGAAAAAGAAGAAGAAGAAGAAGAAGAAGAAGAAAAAGAAGAAGAAGAAGAAGAAGAAGCTTGGAGAACAAAAAAACACGAGATGTATTACCAAGTGAATGTGCAAGAATAAGTGAATTATTAGGGTCATAGTGGTACATATAAGCCGAGAAAAAAAAAATCCTAAAGAGGAAAGAAAATTTCTGAATGGTCCTAATTTTGTTCACACACATTACTACCAAAATATATCAAAACTTCCACCCTAGGATGGATGTGGTGCACAACTCATGGATAAAGAAGTGCCAAGTTATGTGTAAAGAAATCAATCTACAAAATGAATTAAGGCCAAAACCTTTGTGAAAAGCTTCAAGCTTCTCCCTAAACCTACTTACCTCAAAGTCAACAAACTGGATATTAGGCCAAGTTGTGCATAAGTAAATCAATCATCTATTAGGCAAGCATCCAATAGCCTACTGATACAGAGCAATATCAAATGCATCTCCAACATCATGAAGAGTCAACTCTAAACCTCCTTTAATGGGAGTGTCAATAGGTTTGCAATCTTCAAAGCAAAAATGTTGTAATAAAGTGTGAATGTATCTTTTTTTTTACACACAACCACAACCATCATTATGAACAAGCTATAATTTATGATCAGCTCTAATTGAAATATATTTTGGGAAGGAGCAATGTTGCATCTTACCCAAAAAATAGCCTCATGGACATTTTTAGAAGGTGTCACAATTTGGTTAGAGAGGACAACATTTTAGATTTCTGTAGATGAACTAACTAGCAAAAATCACATGACCAAAGCATGCATGTGAAAACCTTGCATCTAGGATAGCCTAAGAATCATGAATTGCACATGTTGAATCATTCATAGATCTTATATTATCAATGAGCTTATATAGCCCATGACATAAAATGCCAAAGCAATAATAAAAAAACCATTTGAGAGATCATGCACTACACATCTGCCATCGATAAATTTTACAACCAAGCCAATCTCTGCTAATGTTGAAACTGACATGTGTGTTCTTGATCCCTAACACATGTAAGGTAGATGACAATGGGAAATTATTACTTGAAAAAAATCAAAATGATCTTTCCAACTCCCATTACAAGCTAAGATGAGTTGTTAGCATACGTGATAGTATTCCCTGCAAGGGTGGGCTCAAGTGAAGTGAAGAAACCACACTACGAGGTAATATGTTTGGTCTCAACCATTATCAAAGTACCAAAGATACTAGTCTACTATAGACATACATTCCTCATAAGAAGATGGTTCATAGCAGCAAACAACTATAAAACTATCCATAGTTCATTTTGAACAAGATTAGTAGGCTTTGTTTTAGGTGTAGAGGCCTCTCCAATAACCATTCAAGCCTCTTTCTTCTTTGTCTCCTTTGCAACTAGTCTCTCATTTTTGCTTTCTTAATGCAAAAATTTGGGGCATATTGCTACGAAATATTCTTTGAATCAAATATACTATGCTATTTGTGAATGTTCCATCCATTCCATACAAAATTGTCCTTATAACACAAATGCACAAAATAGACTAGCTATCAACGCTAAAATTCAATAATCAAGAGAAATGACCAATAGATATGTTCCCCCACGTTTATGTTATATCAAATATCCACCAACCACAAGTCTTTAGCCAAATTATGGTCCTCCTAGATGGAGCTAGGGAAATCCAAACCTTGTTGATTGGACTTTACTACCAAGGTGTCATTTTTGTGGGAAAGCGGTTCACATATGACGACACTATAAGGATGCTCAAGAGTATGATAAATAGGGAAAACGACAAAGGAATCCCATGGCTAACATGGTCATCATCACAAGTGAGGAACCTCAAAGAGCTATAGTACAAACCCATTTTGGTAAGACCTTGCATTTGGTTGTAGCAAGATTTGAAACTGAATTTAAAGAGCAATAGCAAATGATGAAAAAAGCTATGAGTTGGGACCAACATGATTTACCCATGTTCATCACTACAACCCCTATCAATGAAACTCCACTTGTAGTTTGCAAGGCCATAATATTGAAAAAAAGACATTTCCATATCTTGTTTCATTAGTAGAGAAGTCAAAGACAATAGCTACCTAGAATGTTCTAGAAAATGCCCCAATTATGTTACGCTAGGGACAACTATTAACATTGGTCCTGAAAATTAGCCAATTGTTTGAAAACTATTTGAAGAAGATTGAACCAGAAAAAATAATGAAAAAAGTTCAATCAGAGCTTGATCTTATAGTGGATAATAAGGTCCCATTTATTATAGTGTGGTACATAAATCATTGTATACCAAACGTTTTGGTGGACAATGTGTTCGATATAAATATTTCCACGACTACAATTTGTCAGAAGTTGGGCTAGAAAAAATTAGAACCAGCAAGTTTTTGTGTTTAGATGGCTAACCAATCACAAGTGCACCCAACTAGAATAATAAAGAATATACCAATCACGAGTGCACCTAGCTTGAATAATGAATAGTATATCAATCAAACTATAAGGAGCAATATTTCATATGACATTTGTTGTTTTGGCACTCTCAAAATCTAGTTTAGATTATAATTTAGTATTTGGAAGACCATGGTTAAAACAAGCCAAGGTCTTGCAAGACTCGTCAATGAAAGAAATTAACTTTAAACACAATCACCAGAAGTATATGGTCCCTCTTGATGGCCTCACTCCTTATGAAATCCATACCATGTCCCACGTAGTAGAGCCTATCCATATGTTGGATGGTTTATCCTACGATGAGAAAACTGAATTTTTAATAGTTATCAAGATTTGCTTACACTAGGAACTGTCGATTTGAAGAATGTTCTGGATCAATGGCCCCCGAGTACTTGATCATATAGTTGACCATACCAGAACATCGAACAATTTTTTGGTATATGAACCAAAGACAAGAGATAAACAACCATACGTACTAGAAGGTTAACTTATCACACATAATTTAGAACCTCACACTGGAGAGAAACTTGTTAAAATAAGTGCAATTTTAAGGTGATCTTTCCAAGATGCTCTACTACAATTATTGACCAAATTTGCCAAAATTTTCACATGGGATTACATAGAGATGAAGGGTGTCGATCCCTGTATCTACTAACACTACGTACTTCTTAAACTAGGTGCACGAACAATCTGATAGCCTAGTTATCAAATGAATCCCCACTATGCAAAGCTAGTAAAAGCCAAAATCGATCGATTATTAAAAGTAGGATCTATTGTTCTTGATCGAACATGTAGAATGGATATCCCCAATCGTTATTGTCCCTAAGAAGTATACACAATTACAGATGTGTGGACTACCAAAAATTGAATGAAGCCACTGTTCCAGACCCATTTCCTTTAACTTTTTTAGATAGCATGTTGGATGAAGTGGCCAAAAAAGAGATGTATTCATTCCTTGATGGCTACAGTGGTTATAGCATTGGTATCCTACAGTAGATATATAGCTCTATTTTCAAGGACAAAAATATTTTCCAAGGGGGCAAGAATGTAATAAAGTAAGCCTATGATCTAAGGGTCCAACTAGTTTAGACGGATCTGAAATCGGACACTGTTTGGTCATCCGTGTGTATGACCAAAGATCTCGAGTTTAGACTTACTAGGAGGTCTTATGCTCTTGTGAACAAGTGATCCACTTAGCTTAGTGTTCAATTCTAAAGGATGTGAAGGAGGAAGTCTTGGGTTCAATCCCCATGGGGGACATGGGGACAGTATTTTGCCCAAAGAGATCTAGAGCCTTCTAGAAGCATCCACTTGAGTTAACTCGAGTTAGGTGGGACACTTGGCACACATGCAGTTACATGGCTGACACTTGGATGGTTAGTATTCACCTGCCCAAGCAGGTAGTCCCCTGAGGAGAGCTATATATAGGGGCATTCGATTGGGAGGAGAGTCATCTCTCTAGCACGTGGTGGTCGTAATCTTGCACTCTACCTTGACAACGCTTTCCCCTTCAATCTTTTATGCCATTAGAAACATTATAGAAATGGGGCCTTGATTTTATCGATCCTATATCTCCACCTGTGATATCAACTACTAATAACTATATACTCACATGTATATATTATGCTACACACTAGGCTAAGGCCTGAGTTGTGAAAAATGTGACTGCTACAATGGTAGCAAGGTGCCTTGAAGAAGGAAGTTTTTCCCCATTTTGGTCCCCCTTTAGAAATTGTTTTGGGTCATGGTACTCACTTTTTGAATGACCTGCTTACGACATTAATGAGGGATTTTGATATCATCATAAATATAGCACACCATACTACTGTTACTATTAGTGTCCATGCGAAAGGCCAAATGACCATCGAACACTTTTGTATATGTTCTTTAATAGAAAATATAGTGGCATGATCAACCATAGACTATAATTTCTATTGCATTTGTAACACCTAAGAAATCTGTGTTTGTGCTTTGTGTGTACTATGTTGTTGGCTAGTGCTTGGGCTATGAATTCAACCTTTCAGTACCATTTTACTTTAGATATTGAGCACATACACACTATGCACTTCTATGGATATCGCATATGTATATCCATGTGGGCATTGATATAGCAATTACGTATTTGCATAAATCCTTTGATGTTGATATAGAGGGTCATTGTTAGTAGTGCATCTGATAGTAGCCACAGACATCGATGTAAAGGAAGCATGTAAAAGGGAAAGGCATGAAGTTCGGGGGACCAGACCCATTATTTTTCAAAGAAAGATGTCACATAATCCTAGTAGGAGATGGTTGAACCATGCCTTAAGAGAGAGGATTAGGAAGTAATCCTCAACCATGGCTTTTGGGTGAAGTGGTTAGCCCATCACACTCCTAACTAGGGGGTTGTAAGTTCAATTCCCAACATTGGTATCAGAGCCTAGTTGAGAAATTGGGCGAGATGGAGGTTTGTGCCTCATTCGTGGGCATTTGGCACCCATGGAGGGTGGGATAGGTCCAAATTTGGTCCATGTGCTGGAGATTGAGGTTGGTGGAAGCGCTCATGCATGGAAAGTGGGTCCACGAGTTAGAAGGGTCCACAAGTGAGCATTGAGGACAATGCTCAATCTAAGGGGGAAGAAATGCCACATAATCCTAGTAGGAGATGATTCTCGCCTTCCATTATGTCTCCTTTTGTCTCTACCTTGTGTGTGTGTGCACTTGTGCGCTTCTCAGCTTCATTTTCATGCACCTCATCATGACCTTCACATCACCTTACCTCTTCAGTGGATTGAAAATTAAGGAGGTGGAGCTTCTTGATGTAGTAATTACCCTTGTCTAGAACAACACCAAATTTGGTGCTGTTATCGGGGACAAGCTCTAGGACAAATGTATGATGGTAAGAGTGTTTGGAGATTAGTGTTGGAGGGTAATTAATTAGTGTTTTGTTGTTGTTTTTATGCTAATTTAATCTTCTTTCACCTCCCCTACACTCTGCTTTCATCCCCACATCATCTACTTTCATTGCGAAAAATCACAAAAATTCACCATATCCACCCTTCTCTCCTCATTTCCCTCATTTGTGAGAGAGCAAGAGAGAGAGCAAGTGAGAGAGTGCACGCACATCTTTTTTTAAGTTTTCTTTGCAAGAATCGCTTCAGCACGAGATTACAACACTGAACAAGTAAAATTTTTTATTTTCTACCATTTTTGCCAAATGTGCGATGGCTTGAGAAGTTCATGTTTTTGAGAATGCATCATATGCATGGTCTAGATCATCTTAGCACTTAAAGGAATCCATAACTGCATCTTAAAAATTTGTAATTTTTTGAATCATCATGACGGATCATCACCATCGTGTTGATATATTTAGGTAGTGATGTGTGTGAACACACTAGGACCACCGGGGCACTTTTTTCCCTCTTTAAGAGGTCTTTTTCCCCCGGCTTGTATATAGGCCTATTGCCCTAATGGGCTACTTATCTTTGTACATTCTCTAGTAATACATTCAGTATTATGTGTTGTGCTCCAAGCTTCTTCTTCTTCCTTGTGTTGTTCATGTGCTTTCGTAGACGTCTAACTCCAACAATTGGTATCAAAGCAGGTCACCGCTTCATCTAGGGCATCATCAACACTCCTCTAGTTGCAGTCTCAAAATCACACGAAATCACGATTTGAGCTTGTTTCGGCCTCGGAATGCACTATTGCAGTGCTTCTATAGGCTATTTTTTCTTTTTGTGCCAAAGGTATATACCGGTTTCGGTTCGCCAGTATAAGCATCTCGAAGTTTTCTACTGGTTTAGCAGAGTTTATCTGGGCAGTTCTGTTCAATTTTTTGAGATACAATCAATTTTTTGCATCAAGGTATTTTAGTCACCGGCCATGGCTGAAAGTAGTGATGTATTTTGTATGTTGGTTGTTGAGGATAAGTTGGATGGTACCAACTACCCATTATGGGCTTATATGATGTGACATGTATTGGTTGCAAGAGGACTGTGGAATATTATGCAAGGTGTTGAAAGATGTCCTCTTACACCTGCAAATACAGGCACTAGAGCTAATGGAGATGGTGTCGAAGATGATGATATTCTCCAGATTCCTATTCGTGCTGCGATTTCTGCTGCACCTACTGCAGTGGATTCGTTGGGATGGTAGAGATGCTCAAGCACATGCATTGATAGCTTTGTTTGTCAAACGTGCCATTATTCCTCACATTCGCTCTTGCAGAACAACTAAGGATGCTTGGGATACACTTACCACATTGTACCAAGCTAGGAATGAGGCTCGTGTTGCTTACCTCCAAAAACAGTTGGAGAGTGAGCACATGAATGAAGATGATTCTATGGACAATTTTCTAACAAAGATCAAAGACTTGAAGGAGCAATTGATTTCTGCTGATGAAGTTATACCAGATAGCTCACCTGTGTAGACCGTTTTGAATGGTCTTCCTGATTCATATCAGAGTTTTGCTTCTACTCTTCAGTTGATGATGAAAGGCAATCCAAATGCCTCCTCATTAGAGGAGTTAGTGTCTATTTTGTTGCAGGAAGATCAATCAAGGCACAAAAGGTCCATTATGTGTGTTGTAGATCAAGCTTTCTTGGCTAGTCAGAAGGGCAAATGAAAATGGACCTCTTCAACTAGTAAGCAGAAATTTGCTAATTCTGCACATTTGAAGAAGGAAGACAAAGATGAGAAGAAATCAGAAAAGCAGAAATTGTTTTGCAAGTACCATAAAGGAAATAATCATATCATAAAGATTTGTTCTTAACTGGCTACAAAAGAGGCAAGAAAAAGGAGGCTAGAATGGTTGTTACAGAGGCCTCTACTTCAAAAATAGAGTCTGCTAACCTTGTGAAGGATGAAGAATGGGCATTTACTACTGTTTGCAGTTTTGAACCATCTTCTCATGAGTAGTGCATGTCTGGAGTAGACTCAGATGTTTGGTACTTTGATAGTGGAGCGACCAAACATATTACCTCCTAGTGCAATTTCTTCTCTTCACTCAAGCCTGCCCCTACAGGGAATACTGTCACATGTGCAAATAACTCCTCTTATTTTGTCATGGGAGTTGGTAAGATCATTCTAACTATTGTTGATGGTAGTTCTTTCACTTTGTCAGATGCATTATTTGTCCCAGGGATGAAGAAGAATCTATTATCAATTTCTGCATTAGCTAAGATTGGCTTGGTTGTCAAATTTGTTGATGACAGATGTACATTTCATGATCTATCAAATGGTGATGTTATTATTGCTTCTCGCATTTTATGTTGTGGTCTGCATAAGCTCATAGACTATGAAAAATTGATGAATGATTTGGCATGTGCAGTACATGATTCTCAAGCTATGTCAGATGCAAAGCTTTGGCATGCACACTGTGGTCGAGATTTGGTACTCAAGCCGACAAAACATATCGAGGCACCAATTGATGATTCAACTTAGATCCAAATGATTTGGAGAGATTGTCGATACATGGATGAAAGCCAATGGTTCATCACAATGTTCTCATATTCTTTTCCTTTTCCTCTTGCTCTTCGTATTTGGGATGTATTCCTTTTCATTGGGCAACTAACGTTCTGCATGATCTGGCTGCCATGTGAGAAGCACGTTTGAAGTGTGCTAACTCATGCTACGATCCGGTGAGATGAAGTAGGTCTGTTTCCGGCACGAGCCGTGGTTATCTCTCAGGAAGGTTTCGTATGGGAGAACAAGCCCTTAGAGAATTGAGGGAGATCCATGGAGCGGGGATTCTTACTTTTTTTGGGGAAACTATCTCTCTCGCACACAGAGGCTCAGTCTGCCAAGGCCTTGTTCCTTAGCGACTAGCGGCCATATATATTACTGTACATTTCGATACTCGTGAATGGCATCATCAGATCATCTACAGTGGTATTTTTTCAGACTGGCAGGTTGAGGGTCTTCTCGATGTGCCTTCAATGAAGAGGATCTGGAGAGGTTACGTCTCGACCCTTCTATTTTGGTTTGGACCACAAGATCAAATACGAGGATTAGCAGTTCACATTTCTCTCGAGGGCTCTGAATACCATATGTGGCATGCAGCATTCAAAAATTTTCTCGAAGACACAAGGCGCTGTTAGGAATATTATTGCTCATAATATTCATGTTTTTGAATTTTTTTTTCCACTCCTTCGCCGAATCTCGTCTTTTCCAATATTCTCAGTCCGGCGCTACCTTACCAACACTTGTCTATTGGTATATAATATACATGGTAGCCCTTTATTAAAGGGCAGATAATTTTCCTTTGTAAAAGGTCTATTGGTCCTTCGGGATACTGGGTGCTACTCTTTTGCTATGCTAAGTTGAAATTCCAGATGGTTATCATCTTCGATCACTCGGAAGCTGGAGAGGTGGAGAGAACTGTAATTTTTCTGTGGGATTTTATTTGGCTTATGCAAGGGCAGAATGGAAAGAGGGGTCTGTTGGCGGACTTCTAATTTGGGGGGGGGGGGCGTGTTCATCTTCAGAAAAGTTATGAGCCCGACTTGCTGGTGTGTAGGGAGTTCTGCCGCCTGAGTTGAAGACACTCAGAAATCTTCTTGGAAGCTAGAGGGGGGCCCGCAAAAAAAAAAGAAAGGACCTTCATGTTATGCTGTTTATCTGATGTTGTTGTCGTCATAGCTTAAGAACTTCACAGTCATGGCCAAGTGTTGGAGGCTCGTTTTGAGAATCCAAGTCATTCATCATATAAAATTATGTACAAAAGGCTTCACTTTGTTTCGTGTGCTTGATGGATGCACGTCTCACATATATTGATATCTGAAGGATGCAGCAAAGAACAAACAAACAGGTGAATTGGTTCTATAAGCTGGTGTTGTGTAGAAAAACACGTGACTGCTGATCAGGTGAGTCAAAGTTATGCTAATGGCTTGGTTCATGAGAATTCATTGACACTTTACTCTTGCGCTTTGTTTTGAAATTGTTCGCATGTAGAATTCACTTTCTCATATATTCATATGATGACACAGACTTGGCCTTTCTAACTTTACATCACATGGTTGACCTATTGAGGAATGTTTATTGTTGTAGAACATTTCAAATACCAAGATGCTCTCAGGCATCCATGGATCGTTTAGTCATAGATATCAATCCTGCTGTATACAATTTGAGTTGTTTTAGACGGACTTGTAGGGTTTGTTGTTTCTCGGTGCATGTAATATTAGGTGAAACAGACATTGGTGAAATCAATTGAAGGTGTTTCGCTATATATATGTATATATATGTGTTTGCTTCAACCAAGCTTACCAAGCTCTGTGAAAAGCAGATCTTGGAAATAGTTGAATCTTGAATTTTGCATGGAAGAATGTATCTTGAAGACAGCAAAAGCACTATGATAAACATTTTAATGTTTATGTGATTATTCATTGGGTAATAGTGTACTGGGGATGCCCAACCTAAAAATGTGCTGTATGAGATTTTGTTTAAGCATCTAACAAGAAACCTGTTGTGAACGGAAGCTAAAGTCATTAGACTTACTTTGGAGCTTCTTCATTTTGATCTCGGTGTCATTTTATATGATCAAATCAAGAAGTGCACTTATGTATTGTTAGCTTTTCACATCACACTTGAATGTCACGTAAGTCCGGTTATCTTGTTCAGGTTTATAGATATATTAAGGAACTCACTGTATCATGGTTGTCTCGATCTGCATGGCTGTCTTAAAGGTCCTGTGTCATTTCACCTAACATCAGGCAAGGTATAGACTGAGAGTAACTGGGAATACGTTATGTGATTGGCAATAGCTAAAGGCGGAGGAGTGTGGATGTGTGACCAATATGGGAAGGAATATGAAAGGATAGAATGTGCTACGCAATTCATAGAAGGAAGGATGGGGGCTATCGAATTGGATGGGTAGGATTGAAAGATTGTGTTTTGTATTCTTACAGTTGTATTAATTATCGGGATCTCTCGCGTATGATGTGAATTGCGAAAGATGATGTTAAGGCAAAGACGGATGATCTCTCTCTCTCGATTGCAAGTTTATTCCTTCTGTTTTTGCATTGGCATCACCGATACTACTAATTGAGCCTTAAGCATTATCCTTTTATGTCAATGAGAGTTTGTGTGGCAGACAAATTGATCTCGCAAAGAAAGAATTTAAATACAACACAGATGATTGTAGATATAACTCCCTGGTGAGCCGAGAAAACAGTATGAAGTCTTCTAGAAGCCTTCTATAAGGTCGCACAAACTGTTGGAAACACAAAAATAGTCACGTGTAAACTGTTGGAAACACAAAAATAGTCACGCACAAACTGTTGGAAACACAAAAATAGTCACATAATGACATAGGCATCCTCTACACACTTACTTGCATACATTGAAAATCAACCATGAAACGTGCATTAAAATAAATAATTTCTGGCATGATTTTTGAACTAGGATAAGTGATGAAAACTGCCAAAAGACTTTTCTTCATTTTTCTCTTCCTTCATCAAGATTGAAGCGTCGATTGCGAGAACTCTAGGTGTGAAGTAAAGTAAGATGGAACTTGAACTTCTTTAAAAGAAATATAGCCATAATTGATATGAAACATGAAATGTATGCGTGAATGTAGTTACAAGATCAAATGAAGAGTGGATTTCAATCTATTGCAATATTTTAAAGGTTTCGTGATCTGATGAACCTTCTCTCGACTTCAATCCTTTGGTATGTTCAAATATATTGACGTCATGACCTTGAACCTTTAGGCTTATGTTTGCTCAAGAACATGAATCTTGTAAATTCTCACTGTTAGTGTTAAACAACGATCATGCATTTAGAAGCATTCTCCTTATAAAGAGAACATGAGCAAATCACCCTCCTTTCTGTGAACTCCGCGACATACCTGGTGAACCTGACGTGAAAGGAGGGGGTGAATAGATTTAGAGCTATAGATGTAGAGTCTAGCAAATATTAAAAATGGAAGATCTTATAGCCCAATTCGTCCGCTTTCAAGAAGAGGATAGACGACAAAAAGCTATCCAATCGCTTAATGACCGATTAATCAAGCGGTGAGGATTTTTCAACGCAAAAAAGTTATCAAGATTCTGTAAAGAGTATGAACTTGAGTCCAAATACTTAGGTGTTGGTTTAGATACGATGACAGATATGGAATTATGTGAAAACTTTGCCTATGTGTGTGAATACAGTGTTCGCGATCAACTCATGCGAATAAACCATACGACATGGTCGCAATATAAATCGATGCTCCTCAAGCAGTTCATGTTGGAGGATATAGACAAAGTGACTCGTAAGTCCTTCTTGAGGTGGGTTCATATGCCCAAAGACCAGTCGATTCTCGAGATCAAGAGAGAGTTTGAGCAACAATATGATGATCTTTCTGAGCACGATAAGAGATGCATAAGTCATGAAAGGGTGGTGTTGTTTCTTCGAACAATCGATGTTAAAGCCCGAGAAGAACTAATTCCGCTTCTACAAGATATAGACTCCGACTCGGGGCTCACATAGGATTGGACACTCGTCCATGAAGCTGTGAGGAGATATGTGAAGAAACAACAAACAATAGAAAAATTTTTAAATGATTGGCAAGCTGACATTTATGCAAATAAAGAAGATGCACAAATTCCATGCATTTCAAAAACTAAAGATAATTTGCAAATCTATAGAATAATAGAGACCCCAATTGGGCATAAAGAAGATATGCATGGAATACACGTACATGCTTATGAAAAGGATCCCTATAAAGAACCGATAAGCATAAATGATGCAATCTCTGAGGATCCAAGGTACCAAGAGCCTGTAGATACTTTGATTACATCTTCAAATACTGTATATGCACAAACCCCAAAGATGGGAGGAGCAAAGGAATATGCGGAAGCTAAACAAAAAAAAATCAAACCAATATCAAACATACAACAAAACAAAAATAAACAAAACACACCAAGAAAACAACATGAGGCTTCCTATAATCTGATAGACGCCTCGCTTCTAAGGGATGATAATCAAACAAACAAAGAGGCAAGACATGATAATAACCAAGATTTTAAGATATCTACGGGATGTCAAGATGATCAGAAAGAGATTGAAAATGAAGTACCTCAAGATAATTCAGTGTGTCTGTGTGAAGATCAAGCACAAGATGGCTCCTTAAAAGATGAAATCAAGCAATATTTAAGGAATTATTTGATGCCAACTGAGAGCAAAACATCTCTTCAAGCATATGATTCAAATATGAATTATGATCAAATGATTGATTTGTATGAAGAGAATGTAAGTGAGTATGATGTCAATCAGAAGGACATGCAAATGATGAGTCCTCTAGAGAATGGTATGTATGCCGATGGTGAAAAGCATGATGCTAAGCCTATTGATTGTTTAGATCAAGATCAAGATTGTGAAATACTCTTGAGTGATGCAACATTAAATGAGTCGTTAGAGGTACAAGAGAGTGATCCTAATCATGGGAGTAAGAATGAGTTGCTGATTGAGCTTCAATACAATGATATGTATGTGAATGATGTTTTACTCCATGAAGAGGGACATATAAATGATCATGTAGAGCAAGAGTCCATGAGTGAAGAAATGTATGATGAGTGTAGCGAAAATACATCCTCTAAAGAGGATGAGCAAGAAACGATTGAGAGATATGAAGAATTATATGATGGCATTTTGAATAAAGAAATTGTGTTGCCATCAAACTACATGCATTGTTCTATAAGGCGTAAAAATTACGATGATTTTGATCTTGATAAGCAAGTCTTTAGTGACATTGAAGATCAAGACTTTCTTGGATTCAGTGATATTGAGTCTTTTCATGACAATGAGCAAATAAATCTAGAAAAAGACGAAGATGAGGAGTTTTTGGAGAGATTAGAGATAGAAGCAGATTCTATAATTGGTGGCACTCAAGAAAGAAAAAATCATGACAGGCTGAGTGACAAGTATGAGCATAAACTACAATTAGAGAATGATGAACCTCACCGTTCAGAGTGTAAATCTTATAAATATATTCAAAACCTTAATTGCAATGAAGAAGAAAGTTTGGTTAGTCATAATGGAAATGATGAAATCCTTTCAAATGATTTCAACCCTAAAATAGATCAAAACATATGCATGATGGATTTGTTTGATGATGTTTTAAATACTCCAAATTTCAAAAATCTATATACATGTGCTCATATTGGAGGGAATTGTGAATAAAGGCAACTATGCTCAAATGATTGAATCATGGAGTTTTGAATTTTTCAAGAGCTGTGTATGCCAAACAGGCCACCAAGAGATGGACAAGAAAATGAAGTGGCTTGTACACATATCTAACTTATTTAAGAATGCTACCTTGATTGATGCAGTTCAGAGATGGCTTCTTTTCAAGCATGGCTTCTTTGGTGAGCATGTATCAGAGAAGTTGGGGTTGAAGGGAGAGTCTCGTTCAATAAAACTCCATAAATCTTAAAAATATTTTTGTAAATAGAAATGTATATAACTTATGTTTTTTTGTTTGATTTTAAGAAAGAAACAGGAAATCGAGATCAACAAGTGAAGATTAATGACTCAAAATGAAGAAACAAAGATGATCCAGAATGCAGATTCAAAAGGGATTTCGACACTATAAAGGTGAAATGTTTTTTGTTTCAATTTCCTTTTTCTCTTGTATATGTGTATATAAAAAGACTCCATGATTAAGCATATAATGCATATAGAAATGCATAAATAAGAAAAATTAAGTAGACCAAACATTTCATACGGCTATTGAGATTACATGTGATGTATAAGGAATGGGATTATATGAGTAAGATTAGAAGACGAACTAGAACTTTCGAGAACAAGACCTAAGAAGGTGAAGGGAAGCCCTAGACTAAGAATTTGTATATACTAGTGTTTACGAGCACTTGATGAGTGAGACACTTCGACTTCTGCTCTTGATCTCTCGTCTGACCTGATCTTCATACAGATTATGTCTTGAGAAAAGAATTCTTATACCAGCCAGCTATCTATGTGTATGTGTATGTGCTGTTGGGCGCTGCGATGAGCTAGTAGGCGGGTGGAACTACCCTGTTCGGGCGATCAGGGCCACGAGCTGACGCTAGTTGTGTCGTATGGCCTAACCTACATGTTGTTACGCGCTCATATGGGTTGATAGGCAGGTGGAGTCACTCTGACCGGGTAGTCAGAGCCACGAGTTGACGTCCATTTTGTATGAGGCTGACATTGTGCATAGTGCGCTATGTCACGTCGGTAGATGGGTGGGCTAAACCTGGCCGGATGGTCAGGTCCACGAGTCGCATCCGATTTTGGCGTAGGCCGATATGTGTGGATAAATAAATAAATAAACAAAAATATAAAGGTTGAGCTAGGACAAAGAATTAAAATAAAGAAAAATAGAATAAAAATAAGAGAAAAATAAGAAAAGTTCTGATGGGGGTTTGTATGATGGGAGATCAACAGGGAAACCAGAAGCAAGTCTCATAAATCGAGTTAGTGAAGACTGGTATATGCAAATGGTTCGGATGGGCTACTAGATCTGACCAGGTCGAGTTAATGAGAGAGCTAAGAAGTTTTCGATTTACTCATGTGATTTCTAGTCTAAGTGCATTAGTGTATTCGTTGTATGGGATGTTTTTGTCTACCTTCTTCTCTTGATTTATGCCAAGTTTAATGCATATTCAAATTTCATGCATCTAATTGAAATTTCTTTAAGTTATGCTTTTTCTTGCCATGACTACTTGATGCTTGCTTGTGTTTGATGTTATGTATGCAGGTTGGCACATCCGGAGGATGCACAGGTTCAGAGGGGGTGGATGTGGTCGAGATTTGGCACTCACGCCGACAAAACATCTCGAGGCACCAATCGATGATTCAAGTGAGATCCAAATGATTTGGAGAGATTGTCGATACATGGATGCAAGCCAATGGTTCATCACACTCTTCTCATATTCTTTTCCTTTTCCTCTTGCTCTTCGTATTTGGGATGTATTCCTTTTCGTTGGGCAACTAACGTTCTGCATGATCTGGCTTCCATGTGAGAAGCACGTTTGAAGTGTGCTAACTCATGCTATGATCCGGTGAGCTGAAGTACGTCTGTTTCCGGCACGAGCCGTGGTTATCTCTCAGGAAGGTTTCGTATGGGAGAACAAGCCCTTAGAGAATTGAGGGAGATCCATGGAGCAGGGATTCTTACTTTTTTTGGGGAAACTATCTCTCTCGCACACAGAGGCTCAGCTTGCCAAGGCCTTGTTCCTTAGCGACTAGCGGCCATATATATTACTGTACATTTCGATACTCATGAATGGCATCATCAGATCATCTGCAGTGGTATTTTTTCAGACTGGCAGGTTGAGGGTCTTCTGGATGTGCCTTCAATGAAGAGGATCTAGAGAGGTTACGTCTCGACCCTTCTATTTTGGTTTGGACCACAAGATCAAATACGAGGATTAGCAGTTCACATTTCTCTCGAGGGCTCTGAATACCATATGTGGAATGCAGCAGCATTCAAAAATTTTCTTGAAGACATAAGGCACTGTTAGGAATATTATTGCTCACAATATTCCTGTTTTTGAATTTCTTTTTTCCACTCCTTCGCTGAATCTCGTCTTTTCCAATATTCTCAGTCCGGCGCTACCTTACCAACACTTGTCTATTGGTATATAATATACATGGTAGCCCTTTATTAAGAGCAGATAATTTTCCTTTGTAAAAGGTCTGTCAGTCCTTCAGGATACTAGGTGCTACTCTTTTGCTATGCTAAGCTAAAATTCCAGATAGTTATCATCTTCGATCACTCGGGAGCTGGAGAGAACTATAATTTTTCTCTGGGATTTTATTTGGCTTATGCAAGGGCAGAACGGAAAGAGGGGTCTGTTGGCAGACTTCTAATTTGGGGGGGAGGGGCCATGTTCATCTTCAGAAAAGGTATGAGCTCGACTTGCTGGTGGATAGGGAGTTCTGCCGCCTGAGTTGAAGACACTCAAAAATCTGCTTGGAGGCTAGAAGGGGGCTCGCAAAAAAAAAAAAAAGAAAGGACCTTCATGTTATGTTGTATTCTATGATGTTGTTGCCCTCTGTTAGACGGCCGCCGGACAAGGACAATTGTACTTAGACAGAGGGCTTTAATGTGCGGTAAAGAAAGATTCGCGCAAACCTTGTAACAGATTTCTATTTAAAGCAATGAAAGGAAAGCGGTAGAGAGCCGCAGTTTTGGGAAGAGCCCCTGTTTTTTTTGGGAATTGCAAGTGTAGTATTGTATGTGTATGTGTTCTGTTCCGTCTGTTCCACTGAGTCCGTTTTGGGAAATTGTGAGCATACTATTTGAGACTGTGTGTGATGTGTCGATGAGAAGATTGAGCTTTGTTCTGTTCTGTTCGCATCTATCTATTTTACCATTCTCCCTATTGTGACGAGTTACTATCCGGTAGTCTTGTGTTGTGAATCTGTTTAGTGATAGTTATATGCGGTTCTGGATTCTATCTCGGAATAAGTGTTGTTTATCAGTCTTCTATTGAACAAGGGACTGTGTAAGGCCGAAGCGAACTAATTGCGTGTTAGCATTTTTTCTGTTAAGTGACCAGGTTCGATACAATAGTCTGCGTTCACTGTGGATTCCGATCCCAGGAAGGACTCGTATCGATAAGGGTCTGTACGCGAATGGAAGCATTGATAAGTTTGTGACGAATCCACTGTTGGTAGGGACTTGTTGCTTGAGTTTGGTATACGATAAGTTTGCATAACCCCGATTATAGCTGTCTGTTATTGTTCGATATACCTATCTATCATGAAGAAGTGCATATTGAGTAGCATTCGGTTAATGAAGTTGAGTATTCTACTAGTTATAAGTCGGAACCGGACTACTGCTCTGTTGCTATAGCAGGTCCAGTCCAAAAGTTCTAAGTCCCCGTACGCCGAACAGTTATCAGTATTCAGAGTCAAGTACTGAGCTAAGACGCGATAGAGCATTTATGATTGTGTGAGAAGTTGGGAAAATAGTACAGTGCCTCTGTCTAACAGACCCCTACCACTCCCAAGGACCCACGTGGCTAAGAGAACGATCACGGTTAGAGATTTGGAACCGGTTGAACTTGAAGCATTTGAATAGGAAGTAAAGTAACGACTAAACCATAATCAGTTTAACAGTTGGCGCCGTCTGTGGGAAAGTGGCAACTGTTTACCAGTCTCTGCGGTAAAGTAGCATTTGATTAGGAGTTACTTGTGAGAAAGTGGCATTACAGTGCTAGCAGTTTGTAAGAAGCAAACATCCCGTAACATTTGATTTACTGACAGTAGCAACAGACCCAGATTGTTGCAAACTGCTCAGATAGTGCTACTAAAGCAATGATACATGCCGGTTACTCGGTCAGGCGAAACGTATCCTAGGAACCATACGACTGGAACAAGAAAAGTACTAAAAACAACCTTAGGAGAAGAAGGTATAACGCAGCCTGACCCAGTGGTCAAGCAAGTTAAGGACGATAGAATTAATTCCGGTCATATTCCGGTGGAACGATCAACACCTTTGGTACATTCTGGTGTCATCTCGACCCAGCCTAACCAAAGTACAGTAATTCCAGAATCTATCAAGACGCCGCTGGAGATTAGACAAACTCTAGGAAAAGAAATCAGTAAAAGCGGAAAAACGCTACAGTCTGGTAGACTGTCAGCTCATTCCGGTGATATTCCGGTGATAGATACACCAATTGGCGGCCAAGGATTAGCATTTTTTGCAGAATCCTCAGCCAGACCCGCGTGTCTGGAAGAAAGATTTCGGATATTAGACATCTAGAAAGAAGGAGACCTATTTGAAGCTGAGGTCCGAAGTATCCTGCGCAAAAACAGCACACCGGAAGGCACGCCATCCGGCGATCCAGATTCTGATAGTTCAACTAATCAACCTCAAGATACAGAAGAAGGACCGGAGACACCCACGATGAACGGACAACAACAACAACAGTTAGGTCAACCAAGGCCGCCTCCAACAGGAGTAACCTACACGAAATTCGGTGGATTCCTAGGAGATGACCTAGATGCTCATGTACGAACTTTTGAGATAAGTTATGCAGTTCTTAACCATCCACCAGATCAGGCGTATAAGGCCATTGTTTTTCAATCTACACTGGTCAATGAAGCAGCGAGATGGCTCACGGAATATGATATTAATCATTTTGGTACTTATGATGCAGTACGAGATGCCTTTCTACAACGATTCAGACTAAAGAAGAATCTTGCTGAAATCTTTGATTATTTTTAGAGAACAACCGACAGAAGGCAAATCAGACTGTCCAGGAATACGCTACTCTCTTCAGAACACATTTACGGCAGATACCACAGGCACATGCTAATCTACCTGACGATGTCATCTCTCAATGGTTTATCAATGGACTAACCCCACAACTGAAGCAGATTATGATCATAAGATGTGTCGGAGCAATGACACTGGATGCAGTCATTGCAATGGCTCTACAGTTGGAATCCAAGGTTGGTGGATTTTCAGAAGACTTGGAATGGTTAAGGACAAACAAAAATATGACTGAAGATATAACCAGGCAAGTATACTGCACCACGTGCAAAAATTCAGGGCATACAAATGCTAACTGTGCGCTAAATCAAACATTCTGCGCTATCTGCAACACTGCCGGACACTCCACCGGAAATTGTGTCTACAATGCCAGAATACAGGGAACAGCAACAGTCAATGCTGTTATTCAAGAACATGGACAAGCAGCGAATCACTATGTACCTCTGCAACTGAGAAACAATCAGCCACAGGGATATCGAAACTACCGAGGAGAGAGGAACAATAACTATAATACAAACCGCTGGCAGAACGAACCACCACCGGAAAATCTCAATTTACCACCGCCACGCTGCCATTTTTGTGGTGAATTCGAACACATTAGAAGATATTGCAAGGACGCAGCTGAGTATGATCAAAGGAAGAAGGAGCGGCAAAATCCAATGGCCAACATGGTACAAATTACTCCGGTAGAAACGCAAACTGCTACAGTCCAGACCCGATCAGGTAAACAACTGCAGCCAGCAGCAGAAGTATTTGAACCGGGGATACGAGAACAACATAGGATGTATAACAAGGCTAGTCACTGGACCGCCTCGGAACCGCCAGTGTTCCCAGAACCCATTCCGGTCACTCAGACCTCGTCGACTAAGGAAGGAACACAACAAGAGGAGGCAGCAACAGAACAACCATCAGCAGTAGACATAACAGCAGATACTTCGGCAACAGCAGAGACCTCAAGTTCAAAGGAGTAGGATAACCAATCTCAGCAGGCCTGGGAAATTTTATCCAAGGCATCTATCACTCTGCCTCTCGGCCAACTACTGGCATTAGTGCCTGGCGTTCGACAATAGTTCCAGCAACAGTTCAGTCCGGTACCTTCTTGTATTCCGGTGACAGCAGCGGTTCAACCAGAACCTGATTCTACGGTTGATCATTCAGTCCCCTTGATTACAGTATGGTATAAGAATCATAAAATTACACAGGTATTGATTGATGGAGGCTCTGGTGTCAACATTGCAACTACGGCCTTATGCAATAGGTTAGGATGGACCGAAATCGAACCAGTTCAATTTTTTGTCAGAATGGCAGACCAATCTAGAGTCCATCCTGTAGGACTTGTGCGAAATGTACCCATTACTTTACAAGGTACGACCTTCAAAATGAATTTTGTCATACTAGATCTACCCGAATCCACTTTGGATTACAACCTTCTTTTTGGCCGACCTTGGCTGAAGCATGCAAAGGTAATACAGGACTGGTCTGCGCAAGAGCTCACATTCAAGGATGCCAATCGTAGATATGTAGTAAAATTAGATGCTATACAACCTTGCGAACTGCACGCCAGACCATATTTGGCGGAACCAGTTCATATGTTAGATGGACTATCAGATGATGAAGAAGAACAATTTCTGAAGAGTAACATCGATTTAATGTCTCTAGGAACTGTTGATCTACAGTCCGTCATCGATAACTGGAACACTTCAGTTTGTACAGTAGCAGCTATCACCAAAAAGCCCGACCAAGCAGATATTGAATTACAACCACTATTCAAGCCAACAGAGGATACAGAGAACCCGCAACAATTTTATGTCCCTGAAGACCAGCTGATCACGTACAATCTAGGAGACAAGGACCATCCTCGACCTGTAAAAATAAGGCAAAACTTACCGGAAATCTTTCAGGCTAATTTGATTCAGCTTCTTCGCGAATTCTCAGACGTCTTTGCACGGGATTACAAGGACATGAAAGGATTAGATCCGCGCGTTTATCAACACAGAGTTATGTTGAAACCTAAAGTTAAACCAAACAAACAACCCAGCTACCGGATGAATCCCAATTATGCATCACAGGTAAAAGCCGAACTTGACAGATTATTAAAAGTAGGGTTCATCGTACGAGTAGAGCATGCTGAATGGATCTCACCAATTGTGATTGTACCAAAGAAAAACAAGCAATTACGAATCTGTGTGGATTACCGGAAATTAAACGCAGCCACAGTACCAGACCCGTTCCCGATCCCTTTTTTGGATACCATGCTTGATAGAGTCGCAGGTCATGAAATATATTCATTCTTAGATGGATATAGTGGTTACAATCAGGTTAGAATGGCTGAAGAAGATATACCAAAAACTGCTTTCATTACCAATTGGGGTGTCTTCGCCTGCACCGTAATGTGGTTCGGATTAAGAAATGCACCAAGCACATTTCAAAGATGTATGCAGGAGATATTTTCTCCTTATCTCACTTCATTCATGCAAGTATATCTTGACGACTTCTCAATCTTTGGGAAGATGATAGCACATTTAAGTCATTTGCAATGTTGTTTTCAGAAGTGTAGAGAATATAGACTCTGTCTTAACCCAAACAAATCCGTGTTTGCGGTTTCGTGTGGCAAACTACTTGGGCATATTGTATCTGCTCAAGGTATTCGAGTAGACCCAGATAAGATTTCGGCAATTTTAGAAGCCACGGTACCCGCAACTCCAAAAGAAGTAATGCGTTTTATGGGTCAAATACGGTGGCATGGCAGACACTTACGGTGGCTCGCTCACCTAGCAGTACCACTAAACAGGCTAATCACAAAAACTCCCCGACAGTTTGAATGGATTGAAGAATGCCAAACTACATTTGATCGGCTCAAGTCTCTCCTAACGCAAGCCCCAATTTTACAACCACCAGACTGGGACAATCCGTTCCATGTTTTTGTCGACGCTTCAGATATTGCAATTGGCAGTATTCTGATGCAGCAAACAGATAAGTGGTTTCGCCCTGTTTATTACGCTAGTAGAAGGCTTGCACCGGCAGAAAAGAACTATTCCACTACTGAAAGAGAATGTCTAGGATTGATTTACTCAATCAAAAAGTTCAGACATTATCTACTAGGCCAGAAGTTTACCTTTCACGTGGACCATGCTGCCCTTGTTTATCTAGTAAGACAGTAACATTTAGGTGGACGATTAGCACGATGGGTGCTACTTTTACAAGAATTCGACTATGACATCATTCACCGACCCGGAAAAGCACATGCCCTAGCAGATTTCTTATCTCGCCTGGATTCCGGTGAAGCTCCGGTAGGCATAGATGACACGACTCCTGCGATTTATAATGCTGAACCACTATCCGATGAGACGGCCAACCTACAAGCACCATCTACATACTATGATCAGATTCTAACTTTTCTCACCGAAGGACGCTTTCCAGCCGAGACTGCCAAGGCAGTTCGAACAAAAATTGCAGTCTTTAGTCGCCGATTCTGGATAGTTGCTGGAGAACTATATTATGCAGATCATACCGGAATCTTACTTCGTTGTATTCCACCTCGTGAGGTTAATTCAGTTATCACTTTGGCTCACTCAATTCCTTCCGGTGGCCATTTTGCAGTAGATTTAACTCACCGAAAAATTCTGCAAGGAGGTCTCTGGTGGCCAACGATGTACAGAGATGTCGCACAGTTTGTTAAACAATGTGATACTTGTCAAAGAACTGGTCAGCCTTTACAACGGCATCTTTTTCCTTTGCAACCCATCTTACCATTAGAACCTTTCCAAAAATGGGCTCTAGATTTTATCGGGCCAATTACACCTCCAGCCGTATCCAGTAACAATCGATATATACTAACTTGCACAGACTACGCAACTAGGTGGGCAGAAGCCTGGGCTTTACGATCCGCTACAGCAGTTACGGTAGCAAAATGCCTACTCACGGATGTCTTCCCACGATTTGGCTTACCCCTGGAAATTGTCTCAGATCAAGGCACTCATTTTGTGAACAATCTAATGAAGGCCCTTACACAATCATTCCAGGTCACACATAAATTTAGCTCTCCTTATTATCCACGTGCCAATGGATTGGCCGAAAGTACAAACAAATCACTGTTGAATATCCTCCAGAAATTGATCATGGAAGCACCGGAAAGATGGGATCAACTACTACCTGCAGTATTATGGGCATACCGGACTACATATAAGGTAACAACAGGCTTGACACCTTTCAAACTAGCTTATGGCTTAGAAGCAATAGCACCCATGGAAATAGTCATCCCAAGTCTGCGTGTAGCAATCACTCAGAAGATGCTACCGGAATATTCGCTGACAGCACGAATGGACGCACTCAGAGAACTTGATGAGCACCGATGGCTCAGTTTTTTAACTATGCGTGAAGTACAACTAAGGCAAGCCAAGACACACGATCGATATTTGAAGACTCCAATCTTTTCGGTACGCTAGCTTGTACTCTTCTATAACGCAAAATCGGATAGAGCAGCAGGAAAATTCAAACTACGATGGTTCGGCCCTTTCAAGATCTCAGAACAAATCGGTCTGGCAACTTTTCGGTTGACTACGTTGACTGGAACCCCACTCCCCAAGGTAATCAATGGGTCGAAGCTTCGGCCGTATTATCCCACTACTAGTACACATTAAATTATTCGGCGGCGAACCGCGTTTTGTATAAATTTTTGCATTTTTCTTTTTCTCCCTTTTTAGTCGTGTTCTGTACAAATCTTTATGTTACCAGCCGCCCATCCCTACCAGTACGCACGCCAGCATGCAAACAGTATCATTCTCGCATCGCACAATGATACCCACCCCCCCCCTTCCCACCCCCACCGTGTTCTCCTTATTTAACCCCCTCGGTTGCGCCAAAAACGCTATTGTGTTCTCGAGATTGTACGTATTATCCCTGTCCCCTGTGTTGACTGTAAGTGTGCTCGTGAACATCATGGAAGTGCTAGCCAACTACGCTGCTTTCCGTGATGGTATCCCGACAGACGTCGGCGAATACCTGCGTTGTAGAGGGTTGGCCAACTTCGCTGAATTGCCTTGGCACTCAGTGGAAGCCCATCCCTTCTCCGCGTAGATCATCCACGCCATCGCCCAATTCCCCATCACCGAACGACAGTGGGTCTTCCCTTCCCTCCCATCTAGAACCGTCATCACCTTCCAAGCCTTCTCTGCAGCCTACCGCCTCCCCCCGCAAGGCCGCGAAAATGGCCCTAGCATCCCTGTCGCTCGCATGACCGAACTCTTCCCCCGCTCCTCATCAAACGAATATGCCATTCTCTGCCGCCCGGAACCCGAACGAGTCGCTCTACAGTTCCTCCTAGCAATCCTCAACCTACAAAAACGAACCTACGGCATCTCTCGCCCCTTCTATTCCGCCTTGGAGTTAGCCGCCCGCGAACCCGTGAACTTTGCCTCTTACTTCTTCCAACGAATTCATAAGGAATGTGTAGCTATAGTAAAGCAACTCCAGAAGGGCACCTCTCCGCGCTCTCGCCTTCCCCACATCATCTCTTTCCTCTTCCCAACCATTCTCGCCGCACAACCCCCACCCACAGGCCCAGCACTTAGGCACGAAGAATCAGCACACCCGCTCGATGAAACTGACGAAGAAGACAAAGAGATCAATCAACTCTTCCGCACTAAGCGAATCCGGATCAGCTCTTCCAAAAGCGAAGTCCAAGGATCCGCCGGAAAGAAACAAGACACCGAAGAGGACAAACAAGAAGAAACATACCACGACACCGCCACTTCAATACACAACGACGCCACGACGGAGCAACAAGACCAGCAAAACCAAGCAGAGACAGAGATAGTGTCCACCGAAAAGGAATCCGAGCATCAACAGGACGAACCGGAATCCGCCACACAAGCACTGGATCAACTCATCGCAGCCATCAATCATACAGAAACCGAACAACAGACAGTTGCCAAGGTAACCACGACTGACACTGTTCTGCCCACCCCACCTGTCAACCCCGACCTCCCACCGGAACCACCCCGCCAACCCAGTTCTGAACCTACACCATCCTCCTCTTCCTCCCCTAACTACTCTCCGCCAAACTCCCAGAACCTACTCACCGATACGTCCTCTCAGCCTCGTCAACCACCACCACCACACAACGTATTTTCGGAACTAGCCTCCATGGCGCAGTTCCTCATGCATTTATCACACCAGCTGCCCGCACAGTTTAAGGAAGCCACGGACAATCTGAAGGCAGAATACCAATATAAGGTCGACGTCCTGGAAGCTGACATCACCCCCCTCTAGGAAGAAATCAAAGCAATAAAGACTGAGAATCATCAGCTACAGACACAGTTAGCAGAACTCCAAGCAAAATTTTCGGCAGAACAGACTCTAGTACAGCAAAGAAATGCAGCCCTTGAGCAAGTTGCAGCCAAAGAACGACTCCTACACGCCGCGCATGAAGAAATCCGAGCCCTGAAGACCACCCTCCACGAACACGAAGATATCAACGCCTCTCTCGAAGAGTTGATCGCAGAGACAAAGATTCAATTGCAAGAGACCATCAAGAAGAATCAGGACCAACAGAAAGAAACCGAACAAGTCCAAGAACAGTTACGACGAGCCCAAGAATGCGCAGATGAGGTTAACAGTATCCTAAAACGCCAACTGATACGGGAAGGCCAATACCTAAAGGATATCGACAAGACGCGCAGAGACCGAGATGCGTTTAAGAAAACTCTCGATTTCCAAACCCAGCAGTTTGAACGCCTAGACAACCAAGTGCGCAACCAGAAGGAGTATATTACAGAGCTGAAGACCAAACTGACCGAAATGCAGACAGTCCGAGATGCGGCATTAGCTAACGACTTTTACTTACAAGAGGCTTTCCTTCAAACCCAAGCCGAAATTTTGTTAAATCAAGCCATAGCCCTTAGTGCAATAAGAACCGACGCCCAATTACTAGAACCCACCACCTTAGTACAGATGTTAGAAACCCTCAAAAAGAAAATTACCCGAACATTTAGGCTCGCCCGAAGTATGTACTTAGAAGGCCTAGTATCCAAACCGTAGGAACCTGCGGGTTCGAGTCCACGTGCGTGCCAAGTGTTAGACGGCCGCCGGACAAGGACAATTGTACTTAGACAGAGGGCTTTAATGCGCGGTAAAGAAAGATTCGTGCAAACCTTGTAACAGATTTCTATTTAAAGCAATGAAAGGAAAGCGGTAGAGAGCCGCAGTTTTGGGAAGAGCCCCTGTTTTTTTTTGGGAATTGCAAGTGTAGTATTGTATGTGTATGTGTTCTGTTCCGTCTGTTCCACTGAGTCCGTTTTGGAAAATTGTGAGCATACTGTTTGAGACTGTGTGTGATGTGTCGATGAGAAGATTGAGCTCTGTTCTGTTCTGTTCGCATCTATCTATTCTACCATTCTCCCTGTTGTGACGAGTTACTATCCGGTAGTCTTGTGTTGTGAATCTGTTTAGTGATAGTTATATGCGGTTCTGGATTCTATCTCGGAATAAGTGTTGTTTATCAGTCTTCTATTGAATAAGGGACTGTGTAAGGCCGAAGCGAACTAATTGCGTGTTAGCATTTTTTCTGTTAAGTGACCAGGTTCGATACAATAGTCTGCGTTCACTGTGGATTCCGATCCCAGGAAGGACTCGTATCGGTAAGGGTCTGTACGCGAATGGAAGCATTGATAAGTTTGTGACGAATCGACTGTTGGTAGGGACTTGTTGCTTGAGTTTGGTATACGATAAGTTTGCATAACCTCGATTATAGCTGTCTGTTATTGTTCGATATACCTATCTGTCACGAAGAAGTGCATATTGAGTAGCATTCAGTTAATGAAGTTGAGTATTCTACTAGTTATAAGTCGGAACCGGACTACTGCTCTGTTGCTATAGCAGGTCCAGTCCAGAAGTTCTAAGTCCCCATACGCCGAACAGTTATCAGTATTCAGAGTCAAGTACTGAGCTAAGACGCGATAGAGCATTTATGATTGTGTGAGAAGTTGGGAAAATAGTACAGGGCCTCTGTCTAACAGACCCCTACCACTCCCAAGGACCCATGTGGCTAAGAGAACGATCGCGGTTAGAGATTTGGAACCGGTTGAACTTGAAGCATTTGAATAGGAAGTAAGGTAACGACTAAACCATAATCAGTTTAACACCCTCATAGCTTAAGAACTTCACAGTCATGGCCAAGTGCTGGAGGCTCGTTTTGAGAATCCAAGTCATTCATCATATAGAATTATGTACAAAAGGCTTCGCTTTGTTTCGTGTGCTTGATGGATGCACATCTCACATATATTGATATCTGAAGGATGCTGCAAAGAACAAACAAACAGGTGAACTGGTTCTATAAGCTGGTGTTATGTGTAGAAAAACACGTGACTGCTGATCAGGTGAGTCAAAGTTACGCTAATGGCTTGGTTCATGAGAATTCATTGACACTTTACTCTTGCGCTTTGTTTTGAAATTGTTCGCATGTAGAATTCACTTTCTCATATATTCATATGATGACACAGACTTGGCCTTTCTAACTTTACATCACATGGTTGACCTATTGAGGAATGTTTACTGCTGTAGAACATTTCAAATACCAAGATGCTCTCAGGCATCCATGGATCGTTTAGTCATAGATATCAATCCTACTGTATACAATTTGAGTTGATTTAGGCGGACTTGCAGGGTTTGTTGTTTCTCGATGCATGTAATATTTGGTGACACAGACATTGGTGAAATCAATTGAAGGTGTTTCGCTATATATATGTATATATATGTGTTTTCTTCAACCAAGCTTACCAAGCTCTGTGAAAAGAAGATCTTGGAAATAGTTGAATCTTGAATTTTGCATGGAAGAATGTATCTTGAAGATAGCAAAAGCACTGTGATAAACATTTTAATGTTTATGTGATTATTCGTTGGGTAACAGTGTACTGGGGATGCCCAACCTAAAAATGTGTTGTATGACATTTTGTTTAAGCATCTTACAAGAAACCTGTTGTGAACAGAAGCTAAAGTCATTAGACTTACTTTGGAGCTTCTTCATTTTGATCTCGGTGTCATTTTATATGATCAAATCAAGAAGTGCACTTTTGTATTGTTAGCTATTCACATCATACTTGAATGTCACGTAAGTATGGTTATCTTGTTCAGGTTTATAGATATATTAAGGAACTCACTTTATCTAGGTTGTCTCGACGTGCATGGCTGTCTCAAATGTCCTTTGTCATTTCACCTAACATCAGGCAAGGTATAGACTGAGAGTAACTGGGAATATGTTATGTGATTGGCAATAGCTAAAGGCGGAGAAGTGTGGATGTGTGACCAATATGGGAAGGAATATGAAAGGATAGAATGTGCTGCGCAATTCATAGAAGAAAGGATGGGGGCTATCGAATTGGATGGGTAGGATTGAAAGATTGTGTTTTTTATTCTTATAGTTGTATTAATTATCGGGATCTCTCACGTATGATGTGAATTGCGAAAGATGATGTTAAGGCAAAGACGGATGATCTCTCTCTCTCGATTGCAAGTTTATTCCTTCTGTTTTTGCATTGGCATCACCGATTCTACTAATTGAGCCTTAAGCATTATCTTTTTATGTCAATGAGAGTTTGTGTGGCAAACAAATTGATCTGGCAAAGAAAGAATTTAAATACAGCACAGATGATTGTAGATATAACTCTCTGATGAGCCGAGAAAACAGTATGAAGTCCGTAGCAATATCAACCTTATAAATGTGCATACCTTCGAGAAGCCTTCTATAAGGTCGCACAAACTGTTGGAAACACAAAAATAGTCACATAATGACATAGGCATCGTCTACACACTTACTTGCATACGTTGAAAATCAACCATGAAACGTGCATTAAAGCAAATAATTTCTGGCATGATTTTTGAACTAGGATAAGTGATGAAAACTGCCAAAAGACTTTTCTTCATTTTTCTCTTCCTTCATCAAGATTGAAGCGTCGATTGCGAGAACTCTAGATGTGAAGTAAGATGGAACTTGAACTTCTTTAAAAGAAGTATAGCCATAATTGATATGAAACATGAAATGTATGCGTGAATGTAGTTACAAGATCAAATGAAGAGTGGATTTCAATCTATTGCAATATTTTAAAGGTTTCGTGATCTGATGAACCTTCTCTCGACTTCAATCCTTTGGTATGTTCAGATATATTGACGTCATGACCTTGAACCTTTAGGCTTATGTTTGCTCAAGAACATGAATCTTGTAAATTCTCATTGCTAGTGATAAACAATGATCATGCATTTAGAAGCATTCTCCTTGTAAAGAGAACATAAGCGAATCACCCTCCTTTCTGTGAACTCTGCTGTCGGAAAGTTTTCAACCTTTTCGTTGACGATCAGGAAAATTAAAAAAAATGATTATTGGTTAATTCTAATTCCATTATTACAATATTCTGCTTGGAACTAATCTTTTGTAAAGTGTTTGCACGATCAAATGGATGAAGAAAACAAAAGTTCAAATTATGTTTTACCCTAAACTGTTCGTATAATGTGTGTTTAGGCCATAGAAGTATTGAATCATGGGTTTAAGATCCTAGGTTTACGTTTATTCATATATATTTAAGTTAGGTGCACTATTTTTTGGTTAATGATAGGGTTTAACTAGGTTTTCAATTAATTTCCAAAGGGTTTCAATGGGTTTTTGAAGGGTTTCAAGCAGGTATTTTAGGGTTTTAGTATATTTAAAGGGTTAGAATAGTTGTTATTTAAAAATATTAATCTATACATTAAATATTTATGTATTAAGAATTAAAATATGATTTAATTAATTAATTTACTTATGAGTGTGAATTTAAATACTAAGGTTCTAATTAATTAAAACCTTAAACTAAGTTTAATTTAAATGAATTATTTAATTAAGAAATTTAGGGAAATTAAAATAAAGAAATAATTAATATGGATAAATAGCTAGTGATGTGTATGAATGCTAGATTAAAGAATCGTTTATATAAGATGAGGAATTAAAGTGATAAGGAGTGGATCATAAAAGATATGCATTTAAAGTAAATAAAGATGGTTAAAGAAAAGAATGGTGAGAATTACTGTAGATCAAAAGAGAGGAGAAAGTAAGTTGTGTGAAGAAAGCTAAATAAAGTGTGGTTGAGATGTGTAGACAAAAGTGTGGATGTAGGATAAAGTAGGATAAAAAAGAGTGATAGACATAGGACTCAATGTGTGTATATATAGGAGTGTGTGCAATGAGTTTTTCCTAATGATTTTTTTTGCAGGTATCTATTTTCTTCATCTTCTTTTTTTCTTTTTCCCTCATTGTTGCGTGCATAGAGAGCGTTCATCACGCCAAGGCTGAGAGAAAAAGAGTGATTCATTGTTCTTCATTTCCCTCCATCTTCTGGTTATGTTTTATTTCAGACCGCGTCAATCTCTCTTAAAGCACTAGTGATTGTGCGCAATAACACTAAGAGAGGGACTGAGAGGGAAGGAGGATGTTACAGATCATAGAAGGGCCATTGTTTGAAGAGAGAGTTCGTAGAGTGTGCGAGAGAGAGAACCTCCAATGGTTGCAGACCAGTGCACGAAGGTGGGGGAGGAAAGAGAGTTCTTTTTTTATTGCCGTCTGCATAAAATGTTGTTGTTTCTAGGAGTAGCGGGGGTTCTGAAGAGGAACAGTAAAGTAGACTCGTGTGGCGAGCATTACAGAATAGTCTACTTTAGTCTACCCATCATCCTTGTACTTTTCCGCTCGTTCTGTTAGCATTCGTCCAATTTTTTGTGCCAAAGTTTTGCATAGTCCTCCAAGCTCCTTCATCAGTCAGCATCAATTCAACTCAAAGCCATGACAATTTCTGTCAATATTTTACCATTTGACCTATAGACGCGACAATAATCTAGCTACCGATCCAATTATCTATGCCATCATTCACATTCTGGCATGAAACTGCATACGCGATCAAAGGGAAATTTTTGCCAATTCAAAGAATATTACTATCTATGGAAGCTTATATTTATTGACGGGAGCGAATTTAGGCTTATGTTTTAAGTCTGTGCGTTCAATAGAATAGCGTTTCATTTCCATGTGTCAAAAGGATTGCTTCCTTAATCGCGGAGAGTGAATCCATCATCACAGAAGAATTAAACTCTAATTGCTGAAGATCTGATCGCTCAGGAGGCCTGTTAGCTCGAAGTTTTCACGCCGCCTCCAAGAAATAATGGTGATGGATTTGAATCCCTTTAAAAACAGGTAAGACTGGGGTGGTTGGAGATGCGCTGATCCAAAAGAATGAGTTAGAGTGAGAAAGAATGTTAGAGAAAGGTTAGCTTTCCCTGCCTGCTGTTGTTTTGTTGCTCGCAGATAGCGGCTGCTGACGCATCGGACATGTGTTGAGTGGTCGAGAGAGAACAATGTCTCAATCTTCGGGATCATGGAGGAGGAAATCGTGTTTCTTCAGCTACTCGCTGTAGTCATAGAGGCAGATTGCTAAGCGCAGATAGCGCAAAAAGTGGAAAGAGTGAGGAAGGGATTAAGATATAGAAAACGAGAGAAAGAAAGAGAGCGAGCAATAGAGAGAGGAAAAGTTGAAGTCATAGAGAGAACTTTTAGCTATTTCACTGCCCCAAATAAATTCAGGAATACTGCAATTTATAATGCACTGCTAAAGGCATATGTTAAGGCTGGAATTAAAGCTCCCAACGTTTAGCAGTGCATGTCCAGTGATAGCATACATCCAGATGCGATGACATTGGCTTTGTTATCAGAAGCAGATTCATTACAAGAACCATGCTAAGTTCTTAATGCACTTACGTTCAATGAGTTCACCACTCATGACATGCCATAATTCCTATCAACTTAGTGCCCTCATTTTACGACACATCTGTATCATGCTGAAAGCCATAATATTTATGAATCGATATTCGGCATTAGGATTAGTGGTTGCGTTCAGCTCTTAGTTATTTTAGAGCTTCCAAACTCTTCTCATTTGACGATAAAAATGTATGCGTGTAAATGAATGCATTAGCATGAATGCGCATTAGTGTATGCATAATTAACATGAATGAGTATGATTGGAAGAAGTGAATGCATGAGCATATGCATGTATATGAGTAAGTATAATTATTTAAACAAGCATTAAATGTTAGAATTAGCTTATGTAGCATATATAAACATGTGCATTAGAGTTATATTAACATAATTTTATAGGTATAAATAACATATGTATGAATATTTTTAGCATGCATATTTGAATATCAATAATTTATTGAGATATACTAATATGCTAATGATTTTTTTTGCAGACATTAAAAGCAAAAGTATCGAAGAGCATCGTGACAAAAGAGAAGATTTCAACAAACTAAAGATCCATTATTTGATGTTAACCCATCAAACTTATCTTGATTAAGCTTTTGTGTAGGATTCTCGAGTTGTTAGCAATCTTTTAGAGAATTTATATCATTGATTTATAGCATTGTAATCATCCATTATTGTCATTAGCATTAATTCAATGTCAATTCGCATTATCTTTATTGTCAATGTTATCTGAAAATCCAATTGAAGCTGAAAATAATGCACCTTCAGAAGTAGAAGTAGAAGTAGTTAAGGATATTATTACACACGAATCGTTAATATCAGTATATCACGATTATTGTCTTAATAGATTTATAGCATTATTTTCAAGTGCATCTAATGATCCTCAAGATAACATAGATTCATTTCCACCACCCTTAATTAGGCGTACACAACCTAATCATTTAGAAATCCAAGAAGACGAAATTATAAAAGAAAAATTAACTGAGGAAACTTTGATAGTACCTATACCTCAAGAAGCTATTGATAGATATAGCGCAGCCCAGCCTTACGGTTCTTAGAAGTTTAAAGTATTTCAATTATCTACTCGATATTCTGTAGATTTTTCGGTAATATAGAATTTCTTTTACCTTGGATGAAAGAAAAATATACCTAAAACACCTATGATTGTCTCATACACCCTGCGTGTGCCGAGGGATTTATTGGCTGACTGATCCACCAGCCATATGTCCGCAACTTCCCGACAATTTGGTGAACCCGACGTGAAGGTTCGGCACGACACCTTAGGTATAGAGGTATATTTACTTTCTGTTTTACATATGCATATATAGGCAATTTGGCGATTGAAGGAGAAGTATCGACATCCTTTGTAGCTGCAGCTGATTGTTCCTCGTCACGTCACCTTTATCCATCAACTTTCGTGAAAGTAACGATTGCACATGCATGTAAAGATTTTGCACTAAGCACATTTACAAAGAGCTTCTTCATCAAGGTTGATGAGGTATATTTTTTTTTATATTTTTGTTTGCAAAATTGTAGGAATATTTGCTATATTTCTGTTGCAAAATAGTAGGAAAGTTTTTTTTCTAGTTACAAAGTAGTAAGAAAAGTTTCTTTATTTTTATATGCAAAGTAGTAAGAAAAGTTTCTTTATTTTTATATGCAAAGTAGTAGGAAAAGTTTCTACATTTTTGTTTGCAAAGCAGTAGGAAACTTTTCTTTAGTTTGGTTGGCAAAGGAGTAGGAATATTTTCTGTATTTGTGTTTCTTTTACCACGGAGTCGTATCAGGATCAAGAAATAGACGTATTATTACGGGAATTACATACTTATATTACATATTTATCAGTAAAATTAGATTTATCGAATATGGCTGACCATTTTGAAGAGCAATGAATTTGGAAGATCATAGATGCAATTAAAACGGATAGGGGGGAATTTAATGGGATAAATGTAACAGCTTATCTTAAATATTATGAACAACTCACAGAACAATATGGGTTACCTGAAGACAATAAAAAAGACACATTTATACGAATTGCTCATGGTTTCACTAGAGAGAGAATCCAATTGAGAGTAGTTCAACCAAACATGACTTGGGCGGATTTCAAGACTCGGCTTCTTTACTGAATTTTCGCATGAAGATTACAGTAAGAATAATAGAGCCACATTCATGCGATGGGTAGGAACAACGAAACTAGACCAACACATAACGCAGGGATTAACTGAGTTTGATATAAAATTTAACCAAATGCCTCAAGCAAACCGAACAGCTCTAGAACCGGATAAATTACGAAATTTCCTAAACATGCTAGATCCTTCTCTTAGACGTGAGCTAGAACCGATGCTTGAGGATGGAGCAACTGCGAGTGGGCTTACTGGAAATTGGGATAACGTTCGAGCAGTTGTCCATAGGTTAGCCCAAAGACAGGAGCGAAATCAGATGCAAACTCCAAGAATATATGAAAGAGATGCGCCAGGAAAGATAGATTATGACCCCACTGCTCATAACCCTAGAAAGGATGACTCAAAAATTACAATGTTAAAAACATCAGTAGAATTATTTGCCAAACATATGGAGACTATGGCAACTGAAATAGCTACTATAAAGAGTATGCAAGAGCTTAAATTGAGAGATCAGGAGAAACCAAAAGAATTAGAACAAAATCCTAGGAATCAGATGCCAGCTAGAAGACCATTTAACCAAGCACGGACATGTCTCTAGTGTGATGATTTGGAGCATCCACACTGGATATGCAACTTATTCAAAGAGGCCAAGGATAGGAATTGGGTCACAGAAGTAGATCGAAAGATCTGTGACTATGTAACAAAACGGCCTTTGGCATCAAACTATGGCAAAGGGGGTATGAAAACCTTCTTTGAAGCCTCAACAAGCCAAAATACATATGCTTGTCGGCTGGATAGTGATGATTCTAATTGTGATTTTTGGAATCAAGTTTATAATACTGCTAGTCGAGGAAAGTTATCAGTTGAGAACTTATATGCTACGAGCTCAGATATTAGATCAAAAACATGTTGGAATGAGCCAGTAGATATGTTCTCAGTTTATGCCCATGAAATTAATATAGACGAGAAAAGGAAACGGGATGAAGAGGGTCAATCTAAACGAACAACTAGGGCTAGAAAAGAGGGTGAAAGTATTGATACAATTAATGAACTACCTAGGACGGAGCCTAGTCAGGAACCGAAACTACAGGAACAAGAAAAGAAACATCAAAATAAGGGTAAAGGAAGGAAAATAGGAGAAAATTTAGAAAAGATAACTGCAAGTGAAGATAAAAATCAGGATAAACCTAGTGAAATGCAACCTATACGCGATGAAGGAAGTAAGGAAGAAAAGCCAAAAAAGAAAGCTCCGACTTTCCGATTGATCTCACAAATTGAGAAACAAATAGACATTTGGAAGGTTATGGATGAAAAAATTATGAAAGCTGAGGTAACCATGACATTGGAGGAATGGTTAGCGTTTTCAAGAACTGATGTGAAGGAAGATTTCATGAGTATCATTAAAAGAAGAAGAGAACCTATAGAGTATAGAACATAAGATATTGAAATGGAAGAAAGGAAAGAACAGGATGAATCAAAAGTGAGTGTTGTACAAATTAATGAATCTAAGTATCGAGAAACTTCTGATCGTAGAAATTATTTGGGTCCTGTAATTGGACGTTTGGAAAAAGGAAATGATGACCCAAATAGCCATTATACCCAGAAACATTGGGCTAGGGGTACCACTGAAACTATGGTTAAAATAGGTAATAATAATAAACCGCAAGTAGCATTAATCAATTCACGATCAGAAATCAATGTAGTGTCGAGGGAAATTTATAATGAAGGTAAATGGCCTATTGATCGGGACCATGGATGGAAAATGAAGGCAGCCAACAATGCTTCTGGCTATTTACTAGGAGCTTGTGTAAATGTTCCTATTACTATAGGTGATGTTAAAGAAGAACATAATTTCTTCGTTCATGATGACTGCTCGTACCCAGTTATTTTGGGGCAGCCATTCATTTGTGAACAAAGAATGGAGACAAAAGTATTGGACAATGGAAGTGCTTTCGCAAGAATTCGTTCTCGTGATGGCCTTAAATCTGTCCAATTCATGACGCTTTGTATAAACCATCCTCGTAATCGTAGGTCTCTAAGAAAAACTCCTTTAAGACACTTAGATCAGGATTTCGAGTAAATGCCACTGTTGAGCGAGATGACAGTGGACTTTGGTTCGAAATCTCGCAAAATCTTGTACAGAACTTAGATAAAATGACTGTTTATTTTCCATATGCTACTTTAAATATTTCTCATTTTAAACAAATTCCAAGAAAACTTATAAAAAAATATGAAAAATATTTGAAAAACAAAGGAGATTTGTTAATGGATGAAAGTATTGAACATATTATTGAAACTACACATTGCTTCTCCACATTAGAAGAATTAGAAATTTGTTATCAAGATAAGTCTAATTCCCATATTCTTATCTCTTCACTTGACATGTATGCATTAATTCAAGAATATGCCTCTAGTATTAATCATGAGTATGATGCCTTAGTGGAGACCAAATACAAAACTGTTAGTAAGAAGGTTAAACCCGTAGCACAACCACTACCAAAATTTAGTAATGATATTATAAAGAATGTAAGTCATGAGCCAATCCTCATAAATCCGAAAAATATTGGCCATGTATTTACTAAAGAATCCTTAAATCAAATTAAATTAGATGCTAGTGGTTTCCTTCTTCCAGCAGAAAAAGAGTATTTTCTGAAGATTATTGAGCAACATGGAAGAGCATTTTCTCTAGAGCCTTCAGAGATAGGATGTGCAGATCTTAGGATAGTTTCACCCATGATTATTTTCACTATTCCCCATATTCCTTGGAATTTGTGCCCTATTCCTGTACCTAAAGCTCATCTTCCAGAGCTGATTAGATTACTTAAAGAAAAAATTCATATGCATATTTTAGAATCCTCTTCAGCTCCCTATTCAAACCGTTGGTTTACTGTGCCCAAGAAGAGTGGAAAACTTCGATTTATCCAAGATCTTCACCCAGTTAATAAAGTGACCATTAGAAATGTGGGTATAGGTCCAATTGTGGATGAATTTGCGGAAGCGTTTTCAGGCAATTCGATTTATTCAATGGGTGATCTCTACTCTGGGTATGATCAATTTCAATTGGCACTAGAGATTAGAGACATTACTACCATGAAAAAACCTTTGGGATTAGTTAGGATGTGTACGTTACCTCAAGGTGCGACCAATTTAGTAGCACACATGATGAGTGCAATGAATTTGGTTTTGCACGATTTTATTCCTCACATTACTATGCCCTTTATAGATGACATTCCCATTAAGGGTTGCTTGGAAGAAGAGAAAGATAGCACTCTGGATGAAGATGGTTGTCGTAGATTTGTTAAGGCTCAAATCCTTGATTGCCAAAGAATCTTTCAGCGATTTATTCAAGTTGGCTTAACGTTATCTATAGAAAAATCTACTTTTGGTGTTAATGAGGTCCTCATTGTAGGTCATCTTTGTGGCCATTATGGACGGAAGCCATACCCTCAAAAAATTGACGCCATTAGTAAGATTTCGGAGATATGTCAAAATGTGAGTGAAGTTCGACGATTCTTAGGAGCCTGTATCTTCTATGTCATATGGATACCACATTTTGCACATGTAGCTGATTGTCTTTATGATTTATTAAGGAATAAAAGAAAGTTTTTATGGATAGAAAAACATACTCAAGCAATGTGTAGATTAAAGAAGTTATTGCAAGAAGCTCCAATCCTTAAAAGAGTAGATTATACGAACAATAAGCCTATTATTTTGACTGTTGACACTAGCCCTATTGGGATAGGCTGGGTCATAAGTCAGGACGATGAAGAGGGTAGAAGATATGCTGTGAGATTTGGAGCTAAAATTTTGCATAACACTCAAAGACATTACCCGCAAATAAAAGAGAACTTTGGGGTTAAGTCACAGCTCTAAAGTCTGATAAAGAATATTTTATAGGAGCAAATGTGATTGTGGAGACAGATTGTTTACCGCTAATTGGAATGATCACAAACTGTTCTTCACCGGATATTGCAATGCTTCGCTGGATTTCTTATATTAGATTTATAAATCCAGTTTTAATCCATATTTCAAGAAAATCTAACTCTATTGCTGATATGCTCTCAAGAGCTAGGTATGATGAGAATGATGAAGCCAAAGTAGATACTAATAGGATAAATTATGATTCCCAAGTTTATGTATATGAAAAATTTAATTCAGATGAATACGAAGGAGAGTGGCTAGATATTGGAAAGTATCTTAGTACTTTAGTTAGATCACCTTCATGGTCTTCAAATAGATTTAGAAATATTAGAAAAAGAGCATTTAACTTTTTCTTAAAAGATGGGTTAATTTGGAGACATGCAAGGGGGAAGATTAAAATGCCACAAAGAGTACTAGGTACTAAGAATCTTCAGATGCAAGTCATGAAGAGCATGCATGATACTTTATGGGCCGGGCATAAAGGATTTGTTGCCACTTATGAAAAAATTAGAGAGTGTTACTGGTGGCCAGGTATTTATGTTAATGTAAAGAAATATGTGGATTCTTGCAATGTATGTCAAGGTTATTCATCGGTTAAGCATAGGGATCCACTGCATCCTACGTATCCACCATGCATACACTATAAGTGGGTAGTAGACTTAGTAACCATGCCCAAAGGTATCGATAGAATGAGATACATAGTTCTTGCTCGAGAAGATCTTACTAATCATGTTGAAGGCCGAGCTCTGAGATCAAAAAATACTTTCAATGTATGTAAATTTCTTCTTGAAGATGTGATTTCAAGATTTGGGTATATTGAGAAGATAGTAGCCGATAAGGGCGAATTAGATGTGCAAGAGGCTAGGGAATTCTTTGCTAGGCATGGAATTCGTTTAGCTCTTACGAGTGCATATAACCCTGAGGCTAACAAAAAGATTCAAAGAGGGCATTCTCCTATCATAAAGGCGATTTCTAAAGCTTGCAAAGGAGAACTTAAGAATTGGCCAAAATTTTTGCCATTTGCTTTGTGGGCTGACAGAATGACCTGTACTAGAACGACAGGGTTTATGCCGGCAGAACTCATGTACTGCCAGAAACCAATTTTTCCAGTGAATATTCAAATTCTTACTTGGACTACGCTTCCTTGGGAAGATAATCTATCTACTGAAGACTTATTAGCTCTAAGAATTCAACAACTAGAGCAAGGGAACGAAAGATTAGAAGATGTTGTAGCTAAATTGAAAGAATCTCGTCTTAAAAATAAAAAATATTTTGATAAATCACATAGGTTACGGCCAAAGCCGATACAAATTAATGATTGGGTATTGATATATGATAGCACATTCAATACAAAGTATGATGCTCGTAGAAAATTAAAAAAGCGTTGGTTTGGACCTTATGTGGTGGTCAAAATATATGAAAATGGAACGTATGCCTTACAAGAGTTAGATGGGACTCCACTTAATAATTTTAATTGCAGGTAAAAGAGTTAAAATATTTAAACAAAGAAATGAAGAATTTTATGATTTATTATCTGATGAAGAAAATGATGAATGAAGTTTTAATAAAAATAATGTTTAAATTTTCTTTTAAATATGTTTTTTCTTTTCTATGTATGAAAATAAAAATTTTATTTAAACTAATTTTCTTGTGAGTTTACATGTTGTTGCTTGATAGCAGGAGTTGAAGATGTTTTTTTTTAACCAATAAATTAAAGACTGATTTATGATAAAGATGAAGCGTAGGAGATTGAAGATAGTACATGAAGTTTAAAATTTAAGCAATCAAAGCGATATTTGGATGACAGGCGATGTTGAAGAATAAAAGAAATCAGGTGAAAGAGTTCTGATTTATGATTTATTTCTTATTTGTTTATAAACTTTCTTGCATTCATGATTAGATTAGTATATTCTTCTGATATGTAAGAGGAACTATTAAAATTATAAAGCATAGAATTTACACTGAAGTAGGAATGTGCTTGAAGAGAAGATAGGGATTAGAGACCTATGGCTGTCGTATGAATAGTTGAAGGAACCCTTAACTTACAACTCCTAGTAGAAGTAGGCTTGTTTTATATAGGTAAGCTTCCTTAAATCTGGCCCATTTAGCTAAAGAGATCCTAGTTCCTGCTTTAGCTTACCTCTAGATCCTTTGCTCTGATTAGGGGTCAAGCCTTTCCCCTTCATCAAAAAAGTTGCGAAGAAAAATTGAAAGCAGTACATTAATGGTTGTTGTATATGAAAAGAGGAAAAATGACAAAAAGAAAAATTATGATGAAAAAAAGAGATGAAAGAAAAATCAAATGATTTCAATGAATCAGTTGTGGTCTTGAAATCACTTCTGAATTGAAAAGCGGGCTATATAAGGCGGATGTATGCTAGAGAGGAATTAGTTTTTTGTATCTTAAAAGCAAGTGGCTAGGAGATGAGGATAGAAGGCTTATATAGCATATGCTTTACTTATGAACAGAGTTAATAGAAGAGTTAGTACGAACACTATTTGAATGACTTCTATAGTTTCTTTCAAAAACCTGTTTTTCAACTCATGCATTGAACGAAAAGGTTGAAATTCAAGCTTACATAATTTTATAAGCTTTCTTTGCTATCAAAAGATGTACTAATGATAGAAGCATTTTTAATAAACTACTTGCATTTGATTCATGAATAATTTTTAAAAGAATTTGATATTGCCTTCTATGATCTGCAGGTTTGGCCCATCGAGGACGATGTGCAGGTTTGGTCGGGGCGAATGTCGGAAAGTTTTCAACCTTTCCGTTGACGATCAGGAAAATTAAAAAAAATGATTATTGGTTAATTCTAATTCCATTATTACAATATTTTGCTTGGAACTAATCTTTTGTAAAGTGTTTGCAGGATCAAATGGATGAAGAAAACAAAAGTTCAAATTATGGTTTACCCTAAACTGCTCGTATAATGTGTGTTTAGGCCATAGAAGTATTGAATCATGGGTTTAAGATCCTAGGTTTACGTTTATTCATATATATTTAAGTTAGGTGCACTATTTTTTGGTTAATGATAGGGCTTAACTAGGTTTTCAATTAATTTCCAAAGGGTTTCAATGGGTTTTTGAAGGGTTTCAAGCAGGTATTTTAGGGTTTTAGTATATTTAAAGGGTTAGAATAGTTTTTATTTAAAAATATTAATCTATAAATTAAATATTTATGTATTAAAAATTAAAATATGATTTAATTAATTAATTTACTTATGAGTGTGAATTTAAATACTAAGGTTCTAATTAATTAAAACCTTAAACTAAATTTAATTTAAATGAATTATTTAATTAAGAAATTTAGGGAAATTAAAATAAAGAAATAATTAATATGGATAAATAGCTAGTGGTGTGTATGAATGCTAGATTAAAGAATGGTTTATATAAGATGAGGAATTAAAGTGATTTAAGGAGTGGATCATAAAAGATATGCATTTAAAGTAAATAAAGATGGTTAAAGAAAAGAATGGTGAGAATTAGTGTCGATCAAAAGAGAGGAGAAAGTAAGTTGTGTGAAGAAAGCTAAATAAAGTGTGGTTGAGATGTGTAGAAAAAAGTGTGGATGTAGGATAAAGTAGGATAAAAAAGAGTGATAGACATAGGACTCAATGTGTGTATATATAGGAGTGTGTGCAATGAGTTTTTCCTAATGATTTTTTTTGCAGGTATCTATTTTTTTCATCTTCTTTTTTTTTTCCCCTGATTGTTGCGTGCATAAAGAGCGTTCATCACGCCAAGGCTGAGAGAAAAAGAGTGATTCATTGTTCTTCATTTCCCTCCATCTTCTGGTTATGTTTTATTTCAGACCGCGTCAATCTCTCTTCAAGCACTAGTGATTGTGCGCAATAACACTAAGAGAGGGAGTGAGAGGGAAGGAGGATGTTACAGATCATAGAAGGGCCATCGTTTGAAGAGAGAGTTCATAGAGTGCGCGAGAGAGAGAGAGCCTCTGATGGTTGCAGACCAGTGCACGAAGATGGGGGAGGAAAGAGAGTTTTTTTTTTATTGCCGTCTGCATAAAATGTTGTTGTTTCTAGGAGTAGCGGGGGTTCTGAAGAGGAATAGTAAAGTAGACTCGTGTGGCGAGCATTACAGAACAGTCTACTTTAGTCTACCCATCACCCTTGTACTTTTCCGCTCGTTCTGTTAGCATTCATCCAATTTTTGTGCCAAAGTTTTGCATAGTCCTCCAAGCTCCTTCATCAGTCAGCATCAATTCAACTCAAAGCCATGACAATTTCTGTCAATATTTTGCCATTTGACCTACAGACGCGACAATAATCTAGCTACCGATGCAATTATCTATGCCATCATTGACATTCTGGCATGAAACTGCATACGCGATCAAAGGGAAATTTTTTCCAATTCAAAGAATACTACTATCTATGGAAGCTTATATTTATTGACGGGAGCAAATTTAGGCTTATGTTTTAAGTCTGTGCATTCAATAGAATAGCGATTCATTTCCATGTGTCAAAAGGATTGCTTCCTTAATCGCGGAGAGTGAATCCATCAACACAGAAGAATTAAACACTAATTAGTGAAGATCTGATCGCTCAGGAGGCCTGTTAGCTCGAAGTTTTCATGCCGCCTCCAAGAAATAATGGTGATGGATTTGAATCCCTTTAAAAACAGGTAAGATTGGGGTGGTTGGAGAAAGAATGTTAGAGAAAGGTTAGTTTTCCCCGCCTGCTGTTGTTTTGTTGCTCGCAGATAGCGGCTGCTGACGCATCAGACATGTGTTGAGTGGTCGAGAGAGAACAATGTCTCAATCTTTGGGATCATGGAGGAGGAATTGTGTTTCTTCAGCTACTGGCTGTAGTCATAGAGGCAGATTGCTAAGCGCAGATAGCGCAGAAAGTGGAAAGAGTGAGGAAGGGATTAAGATATAGAAAACGAGAAAAAGAAAGAGAGGGAGCAATAGAGAGAGGAAAAGTTGAAGTCATAGAGAGAACTTTTAGCTATTTCACTGCCCCAAATAAATTCAGGAATACTGCAGTTTATAATGCACTGCTAAAGGCATATGTTAAGGCTGAAATTAAAGCTCCCAACGTTTAGCAGCGCATGTCCAGTGATAGCATACATCCAGATGCGTGACATGCCATAATTCCTATCAACTTAGTGCCCTCATTTTACGACACATCTGTATCATGTTGAAAGCCATAATATTTATGAATCGATATTCGGCATTAGGATTAGTGGTTGCGTTCAGCTCTTAGTTATTTTAGAGCTTCCAAACTCTTCTCATTTGACGATAAAAATGTATGCATGTAAATGAATGCATTAGCATGAATGTGCATTAGTGTATGCATAATTAACATGAATGAGTATGATTGGAAGAAGTGAATGCATGAGCATATGCATGTATATGAGTAAGTATAATTATTTAAACAAGCATTAAATGTTAGAATTAGCTTATGTAGCATATATAAACATATGCATTAGAGTTATATTAACATAATTTTATAGGTATAAATAACATATGTATGAATATTTTTAGCATGCATATTTGAATATCAATAATTTATTGAGATATACTAATATGCTAATGATTTTTTTTGCAGACATTAAAAGCAAAAGTATCGAAGAGCATCGTGACAAAAGAGAAGATTTCAACAAACTAAAGATCCATTATTTGATGTTAACCCATCAAACTTATCTTGATTAAGCTTTTGTATAGGATTCTCTAGTTGTTAGCAATCTTTTAGAGAATTTATATCATTGATTTATAGCATTGTAATCATCCATTATTGTCATTAGCATTAATTCAATGTCAATTCGCATTATCTTTATTGTCAATGTCATCTGAAAATCCAATTGAAGCTGAAAATAACGCACCTTCAGAAGTAGAAGTAGAAGTAGTTTAGGATATTATTACACACGAATCGTTAATATTAGTATATCACGATTATTGTCTTAATAGATTTATAGCATTATTTTCAAGTACATCTAATGATCCTCAAGATAACATAGATTCATTTCCACCACCCTTAATTAGGAGTACACAACCTAATCATTTAGAAATCCAAGAAGACGAAATTATAAAAGAAAAATTAACTAAGGAAACTTTGATAGTACCTATACCTCAAGAAGCTATTGATAGATATAGCGCAGCCCAGCCTTACGGTTCTTAGAAGTTTAAAGTGTTTCAATTATCTACTCGATATTCCGTAGATTTTTCAGTAATATAGAATTTCTTTTACCTTGGATGAAAGAAAAATATACCTAAAACACCTACGATTGTCTCATACACCCTGCGTGTGCCGAGGGATTTAGTGGCTGACTGATCCACCAGCCATATGTCCGCAACTTCCCGACACCGCGACAACGCTTTGGTCATCTGAACTTTGCTAGTTTGCTACGCCTGCAGAAATCTGAAATGGTGTCCTCTTTGCCCAAACTTGAGGCACCCGGCAAACATGTATGTGAAGGCTGTATTTTGGGCAAAATGCAGCGTTCCTCATTTCCAAAAGATGGTTCAATATAGTCTACTGAGAAATTGTAGCTTGTTCATAATGATGTTTGTGGTCCTATGTAGACACCCTCTTTTGGAAATTACCTTTACTTCATGACTTTCATTGATGATTTTTCCAGGCATGCATGGGTATATCCACTCAAAGAAAATTTCAAAGTGTTTATGTGCTTCAAACAGTTTCTGGTTTTGGCCAAAAATATGTCAGCATGTAAAATGGGCACCCTCCATTCTGATCGAGGGGGGAAATATATGTCTTCTGAGTTTAATGCATTTCTGGTTGAATGTGGGATAAAACACCAGTGTACAGTGCCGTATACACCTCAAGAGAATGGAGTTACTAAATGGAAGAACAGGTTACTCATGGAGATGGCGAGGTGTATGGTCAAGAGTCAGGCCTTACCACATAGTTTCTGGCTTGAGGTTGTTATGTGTGCAACATATGTACTTAACATGTGTCCCACTAAAACACTACAGCCTATCACTCCATATGAGGCTTGGCATGATCGCAAGCCATATGTTGCTCATCTACGTGTTTTTGGTTGCCTGGCATATGCATTAATGCCTGAACAACATCGTAGAAAATTGGATGATAAAGTAGTAAAATGTATTTTTGTTGGGTACAGCTCTGAAAGTGAAGGCTATCGTCTATATCATCCACAGAATAAACACATTCTAGTTAGCCGTGATGTTATTTTTGTGGAAGATGCTATTCTACCATCGCTTTCATGTACTAAGGAGACATCTGTTAGCTCCAAAGACATGTATGATAATTTGTTGCCTCTTTTTAGAGGTGGACAGTCTAGTGCTGGTCCTAATGAGGCAACCTCTTAGCATTTGGAGGTTCCCTGTGATGCAGATCATTCCATTTCTTATGCAAATTTACATGATGCACTTGTTGATGAGAGCTGATATTGAGCATGCAAAAACCATGCAAAAATGGTTGGTGCAGACTTTGCGTGACAACAAATTAGATGCACCTCTATCATATAGTACTTGATCAGGCTCTCATAGTGCCTCTTTTGCATTAGATTGTTATGCTATGCCTGCCTCTAGTCTCTGTGATGAGATTGAACCTGTTTCGTTTGATGAAGCACAAAATTCTAAACATTGGATGGCTACAATGCAATCTGAATATGATGCTATAATGAAGAATGGTACTTGTTCTTTATATGACTTGCCTCCTGGCAAGAAGGCCATTGTCACAAAGTGGGTATACAAGCTGAAGCGTAAAGCTGATGGAATAGTTGACAGGTACAAGTCTAGGCTTGTTGCAGAGGGTTATGCATAGGAAAGAGGCATTGATTTTGTTGAGACCTTTGAACCTACTTGCCGAATGACTAGTGTTCGTAGCATTTGTGCACTTGGAGCTCATCATGGTTGGAATGTACATCAATTGGATATCAAAACAACATTTCTCAATGGTGACTTGCATGAAGTAGTGCATGTTTTTCAGCCCCATGGTTTTGTGCAAAAAGGGCATGAGAACCAAGTGTGCAGGTTAAAGAAGGCATTATATGGTTTAAAGCAAGCACCACGTGCTTGGTATGAAAAGATACATGCCTATCTAATTGCACACGGTTTGGAGAATAGTCCAACTGAAAGCACCTTATATGTTAAGCGTGCTACTGATGTACTTCTGATCATTGTGGTTTATGTTGATGACATGCTGCTCATTGGTCCTCATGAGAGGCATATCGCTGATTTTAAGGTTGATTTGCATGCCTCATTTGAGATGTTTGATTTGGGGCATTTGCATCACTATTTGGGCATTCATTTTATGCACGTTGATGGTGGAATGGCTCTGTGTCAAACGAAATATGTTGACACATTATTGCATCGTTTTAGCCTTGAAGACTATAAACCGATTGCCACTCCTATGGAAACAGGTTTACGACTGAGTCTTCATGATGTTGGAGATGCATTCATTGTTGTTCTCTATCAGCAGGTTTTTGGGTGCTTGATTTACTTATGCATTACTCGGTCAGATATTCAGTTTGCTGTCTCACAGATGAGTAGGTTTATGCATTGCCCATGAGTCGAGAATTGGGAGGCGGTTAAGTGCATCTTTCGCTACTTCAGTGGTACCCGACTACTTGGTTTGTTTTATCCCAAGGGAGGATCACTACCTCGAGATTTGAATGTTTTTTTGAATTTGATTGGGCTGGTTGCTATGACACTTGTGTGTCCACTAGTGGTTTTTGCTTCATGCTTGGTAGCTCATGCATATCTTGGCTGAGCAAGAAGCAGCCTACTATGGCCACTTCTAGTTGTGAGGTTGAGTATAGGGAAGCTTTCACAACGATTGTTGAGTGTGTGTGGCTCATATGCCTTATGGCTGATTTGGGTGTTGGTCAGTCTTCTTCCACCACCATCATCACTGACACCCAAAGCGCATTGGCAGTTGCGAGGAACCCTGTGTTCCATGCTTGCACTAAAAACATTGAGATGCATTATCATTATGTCAAGGAGAGGTTCTCTGTTGGGGAGATCAGCTTGGCATATGTGCCCATGCAAGAGAACATTGCAAACCTTTTCATGAAGGCTCTGCCCAGGGAGAAGTTTGAAGCTTTCCGCAAAGCTTTGGGCTTACTTCCTTTTGTGCATTGATTCCACATAGCTTGGCACGTCCTTATACATGAGTGCCAACTCCTTGTTCACAGCGTCACTCCCATCAGGGTTTGGTTGATATATTTAGGTAGTGATGTGTGTGAGCACACTAGGACCATCGGGGCACATTTTTCCCTCTTTAGGAGGTTTTTTTCCCCTTGCTTGTATATATGTCTATTGCCCTAATGGGATACTTATGTTTGCACATTCTTTAGTAATACATTTAGTATTGTGTGTTGTGCTCCAAGCTTCTTCTTCTCCTTGTGTTGTTTGTGTGCTTCCGCAGATGTCTAACTCCAACACATCGCAATGGGGCATGACCATTGCAATTGGCTCACGCCATCACGATGACACTAGACCATCGCGATTGGCTCATGTGATTGCGATGATGTCTGACCATCATGACGGGCCTTGGCCATCATGACAACTTGACCTCGCCATCTTGACGACCACCCCAACCAAGCCATCACAATTGGTCCATACCATTGCGACACTTTGAGATTGTCGTGTCTTTTGACCAGCAGGATTGTCTCATGCCATCACGACAAGACCACACTATCATGACGGGCTCATGCCATCGTGATGAGACCACAGCATCATGATTGGCTCACACCATCGCAATGAACCACCCGACGATTGACCATCACGATTGGCTCAAGCCATTGCGACGACCATAGACCATCATGCCACTGCATACCATCATGATGATCCTCCACACCATCGTGATTGTGCCACACCATCGTGAGGGGCTCACGCCATCATGACGGTTTATGACCATTGCAATCCTACCAGACCATTGTGATGGTTCAATTGAAACACAAGAATTAGGGTTTTGAATTTTCGACAATTTTGAGCCAATTTTGGATGATTTTTTCATGCAATATGATGCATCTCAAGGGCCCTACTAAATGTTCAAAGAGTTCATGATTTCTTTTTAATAAAATTTTGATCTAAACTTAAGATTTTTCAGAGCGATACCTAATGTACATAGTTGGAAAAGACAAGAGATAAAGGAAAGTAAAAACTGTTGGGGTTAGACGTCTGCCGAAGCACGCAAACAGCACAAGGAAGAAGAAGAAGCTTGGAGCACAACACACAATACTGAGTGTATTACTAGAGAATGTACAAAGATAAGTAGCCCATTAGGGCAATAGGCGTATATACAAGCCGGGGGAAAAAAACCTCCTAAAGAGGGAAAAAAGTGCCCCAGCGGTCCTAGTGTGTTCGCACACATCACTACCTAAATATATCAACAAATCCCCCCTCAGAGTGATGCGGTGAACAAGGAGCTGGCACTCATGTATAAGGAAGTGCCAAGCTATGTGGAAATCACTCCACAAAAGGAAGTAAGCCCAAAGCTTTGCGGAAATCTTCAAACTTCTCCCTAGGCAGAGCCTTCGTGAAAAGGTCTGCAATGTTCTCCTGCGTGGGCACATATGCCAGGCTCATCTCCCCAACAGAGAACCTCTCCTTGACATAGTGATAATGCACCTCAATGTGCTTAGTGCGACCATGGAACACAGGGTTCCTCGCAATTGCCAATGCACTCTGAGTGTCAGTGAAGATGGTGGTGGCAGAAGTCTGACCAACACCCAAATCAGCCATAAGGCGTCTGAGCCACACACACTCAACAGTTGGTATGAAAGCTGCCCTATACTCGGCCTCACAACCGGAAGTGGCCACAGTAGGCTGCTTCTTGCTCAACCAAGATATACATGAGCTACCAAGCATGAAGCAAAAGCCACTAGTGGACACACGAGTGTCATAGCAACCAGCCCAATCAGAGTCAGAAAAAGCATGCAAATCTGGTGGTAGTGATCCCCCCTTGGGATAAAACAACCCAAGTAGCCGAGTACCACTCAAATAGCGAAAGATGCGCTTAACTGCCTGCCAATGCTTGACTCCTGGGCAATGCATAAACCTGCTCATCTGTGAGATAGCAAACTGAATATCTGGCTGAGTAATGCATAAGTAAATCAAGCATCCTACAGCCTGCTGATAGAGAATAGCATCAAATGCATCTCCAGCATCATGAAGACTCAATCGTAAGCTTGTCTCCATAGGAGTGGCAATAGGCTTACAGTCTTCAAGGCCAAAATGCTGCAATAATGTGTCAATATATTTCGTTTGACACAAAGCTATTCCACCATCAACTTGCATAAATTGAATGCCCAAATAGTGATGCAAATGCCCCAAATCAGACATCTCAAATGAGGCATGCAAATCAGCCTTAAAACCACGAATATGCTTCTCAACAGGACTAGTGAGCAGCATGTCGTCAACATAGACAACAATGATCAAAAGCACATCATTAGCATGCTTAACATATAAGGTGCTTTTTGTTGGATTGTTCTCAAAACGATGTGCAATCACATAGGCATGTATCTTCTCATACCAAGCACGTGGTGCTTGCTTTAAACCATATAATGCCTTCCTTAATCTGCACACCTGGTTTTCATGCCCTTTCTGCACAAAGCCTCGGGGCTGAAAAACATACACTTCTTCATGCAAGTCACCATTCAAAAATGTTGTTTTAATGTTCAACTGATGTATATTCCAACCATGATGAGCTGCAAGTGCACAGATGCTCCGAACAATAGTCATACAACATGTAGGTGCAAAGGTCTCATCAAAATCAATGCCTCTTTCCTGTGCATAACCCTTTGCAACAAGCCTAGCCTTATACCTGTCAACTGTACCATCCGATTTATGCTTCAACTTGTATACCCACTTAGTGCAAATGGCCATCTTGCCAGGAGGCAAGTCACATAAAGACCAACTACCTTTCTTCATTATAGCATCATATTCAGATTGCATAGCAGCCATCCAATTTTCTGAATTTTGTGCCTCATCAAACAAAACAGGCTCATTCTCATCACAGAGACTAGATGCAACCATAGCATAGAAATCTCATGCAAAAGAAGCACTATGAGAGCCTGAACGAGTACGATATGACAGAGGTTCATCTAATTTGCCGTCACGCAAGGTCTGCACCAGCCATTTTGGCATAGTTCTTGCCTCCTCAATATCAGCTCTCTCATCAATAAGTGCATCATGTACATCTGCATCAGAAATGGAATTATCTGCATCATCACATGAAACCTGCAAAGGCTGAGAAGTTGCCTCATTAGGACCAACACTAGACTGTCCACCTGTAAAAAGAGGCAGCAAAGTATCATACATGTCTTTAGAGCTAACAGATGTCTCCTTAGTACATGAAAGTAATGGCTGAATAGCATCTTCCTCAAAAACAACATCACGGCTAACCAGAATGTGTTTAGTCTATGGATGATACAGACGATAGCCTTTACTTTCAGAACTATACCCAACAAAAATACATTTTACTACTTTATCATCCAATTTTCTGCGATGTTGTTCATGCATTAATGCATATGCCAAACAACCAAAAACACGCAGATGAGCAACAGATGGCTTGCGGTCATGCCAAGCCTCATATGGAGTGATAGACTGCAGCGCTTTAGTGGGATACCTGTTCAGTATATATGTTGCACACATGACAGCCTCAAGCCAGAAACTATGTGGTAAAGCCTGACTCTTGACCATACACCTCGCCATCTCCATGAGTGACCTGCTTTTTTGTTTACCAACTCCATTCTGTTGAGGCATATATGGCACTATACACTCGTGTTTTATCCCACATTCAGCCAGAAATGCATTAAAATCAGAAGACATATATTTCCCCCCTCGATCGAAACGGAGGGTGCCCATTTTACATGCTGACAAATTTTCAAACAAAACCAAAAAATGTTTGAAGCACATGAACACTTCGGACTTTGCCTCAATGGATATACCCATGCATGCCTGGAAAAATCATCGATGAAAGTCACGAAGTAAAGATAATTCCCAAAAGAAGGTGTCTGCATAGGACCATAGACATCACTATGTACAAGTTGCAATTTTTGAGTAGCCCGAACTGAACCATCTCTTGGAAAGGACAACGCTACATTTTGCCCAAAATACAGCCGTCACAAACATGTTTTTCAAGGTGCCTCAAGTTTGGGCAAAGAGGACACCATTTCAGATTTCTACAGGCATAAAAAACTAGCAAAATTCAGATGACCAAAGCGTGCATGCCAAAGCTTTGCATCTGACATAGCTTGAGAATCATTTACTGCACATGCCAAATCATTTACAGATCATTCATAGTCTATGAGCTTATACAACCCAGGACATAAAATGCCAGAAGCAATAATCACATTGCCATCTGAACGATCATGAACTGTACACATGTCATCAACAAATTTCACAACCAAGCCAATCTTGGCTAATGCAAAAACTGATAACAGGTTCTTCTTGATCCCTGGCACAAATAAAGCATCTGACAAAGTGAAAGAACTACCATCAGCAGTAGTCAAAATGATCTTACCAACTCCCATAATAGGATAAGAGGAGGTGTTGGCGCATGTAACAGTATTCCCTGTAGGGGCAAGCTCAAGTGAAGAGAAGAAACTGCGCTGCAAGGTAATATGTTTTGTCGCCACACTGTCAAAATACCAAACATCTGAGTCTATTGCAGACATGCACTGCTCATGAGAAGATGAGTCAAAACTGCAAACAATAGTAAACGCCCATTCTTCTTCCTCCACAAGATTAGTAGATTCTATTTTTGGTGTAGAGGCCTCTGCAACAACCATTCGAGCCTCTTTCTTCTTAGCCGCTTTAGCAGCTAGTTTTGGACAGTTCTTTATGATATGATCATTCCCTTTACAGTACTTACAAAACAATTTCTACTTTTCTGATTTCTTCTCATCTTTATTTTCCTTCTTCGACTATGCAGAATTAGCAGATTTCTGCTTATTAGTTGAAGAGCTCCATTTTCCTTTGCCCTTCTGACTAGCCAAGAAAGCTTGATCTGCAACTCGCATAACGGACCTGTTCTGCCTGGACTGATCTTCATGTAACATAACAGAGACTAACTCCTCAAATGATAAGGAATTCGGATTGCCTTTCATCATCACCCGAAGAGTAGAAGCAAAACTCTGATATGAATCAGGAAGACCATTTAGAACGGTCTGCACAAGTGAGCTATCTGGTATAATCTCATAAGAAGAAATCAATTGTTCCTTCAAGTCTTTGATCTTCGTTAGGAAACTATCCATAGAATCACCTTCATTCATGTGCTCACTCTCCAAGTGTTTTCGGAGGTAAGTAACACGAGCCTCATTCCTAGCTTGGTACAATGTGGTAAGTGTATCCCAAGCATCCTTAGCTGTTCTGGAAGAGCGAATGTGAGGAATAATGGCATGTTTGATAGACAAAGCTATCAATGCATGTGCCTAAGCATCTCTGCCATCCCAGGGTGCTCTGCAGTAGGTGAAGCAAAAACTACAGCACGAATAGGAATATGCAGAATATCATCATCTTCGATACCTTCTGCATCAACTTTAGTACCTGTAGTTGTAAGAGTTGCAAGTATGATAGAACCTTTTTCGACAACCTGCACAATGTTCCACAGTCCTTTTGCAACCAACACATGTCTCTTCATATAAGCCCATAAAGGGTAGTTGGTACCATCCAACTTATCCTCAACGGCCAACATACGGAATACATCACTGCTTTCAGCCATGGCCGATGGCTAAAATATCTTGATGCAGAAAATTAACTGTATTTCAAAAAGTTGAACAACACTGCCCAGACGAATTCTGCTAGACTTGTAGAAGACTTCGAGACGCTTATACTAGCGAACAGAAAGTGGTATATACCTTTGGCACAAAAAGACGAAATAGCCTGCACAAGTGCTACGATAGTGCATTCGGAGGCCGAAATGAGCTCAGATTGCGATTTCGGCACCACAAAGGGAAGATATTTTGATCTCAAAAACACGTTGAGTATGCTCACCAAAATTCGTGCGATTCTGAGACTGCAATCAGAGGAGTGTAGATGGCACCTAGATGAAGCAAAGACCTACTGTGATACCAATTGTTGGAGTTAGATGTCTGCGGAAGCACGGGAACAGCACAAGGAAGAAGAAGAAGCTTGGAGCACAACACACAATACTGGATGTATTACTAGAGAATGTACAAAAATAAGTAGCCCATTAGGGCAATAGGGGTATATACAAGCCGGGGGAAGAAAACCTCCTAAAGAGGGAAAAAAGTGCCCCGACGGTCCTAGTGTGTTCATACACATCACTACCTAAATATATCAACAAAAACAAATCAAGCAATTGATAATGAAAGAATCCGTGTGATGACAATTCACATCGAGTGCCCGAGCAAAACAAATTCATGAACCTCAAATGAGGAAAGCACATAGGAAAGGTCAATCGACATAGTGTAAGGTCATCTTAAGCTAGTGTTAGAACCACAACATGATCTTGGGCTCAACAACTGAGTGGTTACCCTTATGAAATAAGATCACAAACCAGCGAGCCAGAGATTTCTTACATCATGGAAAGACGAGAAGGTAGTTTAGGTTTAGTATACTTAGAAAGACCTTAAGGGCCATACAAAACTCAGTTAAGAGTATATTCAAACCAACCAATTAGGTGCTCGCATCCATGAGGATTGTTTAAGGAGGTCTATGGTTCAATTGAGAAACCATGATCAACTCATTGGATTGGAACATCCATTGGTTAAATTTGAGAGAGATGCATATATCAATAAGGAGGGAACAATGTACATACTTTCCAATCAACCCCACATTAACACTGAATCCGGAATAGTAATTCCCAAAGTAGAAAGGGGTGACCTAGTACAAGAACAGTTAGATGGTGAACCTAGAACATCGAGAGACAAATCTATGTTGACATGGGTGCTCAACCCAGAATGGATCCATCAAAATAACAAAAGTACTGAGTTATTTCTAAATAAGTATACTAATGAGGCATTCTGGAGGTATAAATCTAAGCAATTGAGTGAAATTTAAACGATCACTATCTATGAATTCAAGGATCCAGAGGCAAGTGGAAAAGTGGTGTACTTAGACAAAACTTCAAAACAAGTGTTTGTAGTGATAGAGCATGGGAGGCATGCCTATAAATGGAGGGGTGAATTGGTTTTTCCCCCATCATGAGCCGATGTTGCCTTTGGACATCAAGGAACAAGAATATCCATGGCTCATGGTTCCCAAAGAGAAAAAGACAAGGAGAGACCTGAAGTGAGCTCTGCTAACACAGTAGGAAGAGATCGAGCAGGAGTAGAAATAGATAGGATGGAGAGACCAAGAGAACCAATACTCCAATGAGGTAGAGATTACTTTCCTCTACCTAGGCCTAGAGAGCACCCAAGAATATTAAGACCCACCCACTTAGTGAAATCCATGAAAAACTATTTTGATGGGATAGGAGATCCCTATGATCACGTGTTCGAGTTCAAGCACGTACTACAAGATGAACAAGTGGACAACATGTTCACCCAATACAATGCATTTGGACTTACCTTGAAAAACATGGCCTTAACCTGATTCCAACCTTTACAACAAAGACAATTTAGAGACATCCATCACTTACTAGAAGCATTCATCACTGAGTTCTCTAAAAGTGGGATTAGGCACAACACTTCTTCTTTGATTCACAGTTTCAAAGAAACCCTATAGGAGATGTCCAAAAGGTTTTTGACAAATTTGTCTTGTATTGTGAGTTATAACTGTTCCTTTCTCTACCAGTTTGGCATGAAACGTGAAAGGAAAATTAGTCTATCTTGTGTGACCAAATAGACTAGTCTACAGATGTCCCATTACCAAGCTTGATAGCTCATTAGAATGCCCTTAGTTATACTATTGTGGCTAAAAGGGTTTTTCAGTTGGATTCGAGAATTTGGAGTTATATGGGTTTTAGTGAGTAGTGCTTTGACAGTAGCGAGGTCCTAGGTAGGGTCTAAGCTTCTTGTTGTGCATTTAGAGGAGAAATCTTCTATTATTAGTATGAGAGTAGCTTGAAGGCATCAAGCTGAGTGCAAGAAGACTTGAAGTGAACCAAGACAATACGGTCTTGAAGGCTACATCACGGGGGAGCATTTAGAGGAGTGATCACCATCAAAGGAGTAAATCTATCTCCGAATTCTACAGAGGTAACACACACCTATTTTTATCATGGATGATAATTCCAATGCTATTAAGAACCTTGAGAAGGACAACTACCAGCCTTGGAGGTTTAGGATGCTCAATTTCATATTAAGCAAGGATCTAGGTGGCATCATTGATGGATAAAATGTAAAGGTAGTACCATTGGATCATATGGCACCTACTACTACTATGTTGAATGCCATGAAATATTGGGAGATAAAAAACAAAAAGGTAATGTTCATGATTTCACAATTTGTTAGTAATACCATGATTGGAAATATATAGGCAATGGAGATAGCTAGGGACATGTGGGATTAGTTGAAGAGGATCTTTACAAGAAACACCAAAGCTAGGAAGGTGCAGCTCAAGAATGAGCTTAACAACCTCAAGAAGCTAAGTAATCTATCAGTCTATGAGTACATTATGAAAGCCAAAAACATTAGGGATTCCCTTCCAACAATAGGTACCCAAGTGGATGATGACGACATGGTGGCCGATTGTTTGAATGGTCTCAAGAAAGATGAAAAATGGAGGCTATTCACTTCTTCTTTGTATGCTAGAGAGAACATGCCTGACCTTGATCAACTTACCACACTCATAATCAATGAGGAGATGCTTCAAGGAGGAAACAATGGTAAAGATTCTCAATCTATGCTATATGTAGGAAATAGAGGGAAAGGTAGAGGCAAGGGAAGAGGGAAATGAAGGATACATAATTCCAAAGACACGAATGAAGATGAAGCTAGAGCATCCTATGGCAAAGGCAAAGGAAAGAACCAAAGAGGTAGAGGTAGAGTTGGTTTCAACAATCAAGGCAAGATAGGTGAGTGCTATTCATGTGGAAAGCAAGGCCATCAGGCAAGTGAATGTCCTTCAAAGAAGAATCAAGGTAACTATGCTTCTAATGAAGGTAATGGCCAAGTGTTAGCCATGAGCCATACCTATAGGGATCATTTGCAGGACAAAGATGAAAAGTGGTACATAAATAGTGGTTGTAGCAACCACATGTCATGTATGATAGATATGTTCACTAATTTGTAGGTTACTAAGGGCAAAGGGTGTGTTGCGACAGGTGATAATATCGAGCATGTCAATAGACATATTGGAGACATCAGATTTCAAGATGGCAACAAGAGCACTATACTTAAAGAGGTATTGCATGTTCCCACCATTACTAAGAATCTGATTTTAGTTGGCCGGATGGTAGAGAAGGGTTACCAAGTCAATTCAATGACACAGGATGCTTCACAGAAGATAAAAAAAATGGCTTCAAGCACATTTCCAAAGGTGAAAAGGGAGGATGTTCACACTTGGAGTCAAAGCAGATTCTAGTAAGTATATGTTTATTGCATGTGGGTCATCTAAAATTGCAGCTCATGATCTATGGCACAAAAGAATTGACCATCTTAATGTTGAGAAGCTCAAGAATATGCAAAAGGATGAATTTGTTTAAGGAATTCTAAGCTTCTCCAAACCTAACGTGCATGTGATATGTGAAGCATGTCAATTTGGGAAGCAAACTAGGAGGTATTTCAAGCCATCAAACTATGTGGCGTCTAGGGTTTTGGATTTGGTCCACATAGATGTATGGGGACCTTCAAGAGAGCCATCACATGCAAGTTACATGTACTTTGTAACCTTTGTTCATGATTTCTCTAGACTTATTTGGTTGTATGTCATCAAACAAAAGAATGATGTGCTTGATACATTCAAAAGGTTCAAGACACAAGTTGAGAATGAAAGATGCCACATGATCAAAACTCTAAGATCAGATGGTGGAGGCGAGTACTTCTCCAATGATTTTACCAAGTTCTCCAATGATTGGGCTAGCTCCAGTGCATTGTCTTCCATAGAGGTAGACTATAGAGCTCTTGCTCAACTCACATGTGAGGTAATGTGGTTTAAAAAGATCTTAGAAGGTTTGGATAGTCAGAATGGAATTTTTCCATTGCTTGGAGATAATATCTCAAGTATCTACCTTGCGAAGAATCCAATGTTCCTTGCTAGGAGCAAACATATAGAAGTGCATTATGATTTCATAAGAGAAAAGATTGTGGATAAGCACATGGATATTCAACATATCAACACCAAGGAGCAAGTTGCACACCGTTTTACAAAGTTCTTCGGTGCAAAGAGGATGGAAAAGATCAAATGCATGATAAGTATGAAGGAACGAACCCCTACATTTGAAAGCAAAGAAGTTTAAGCTTGAGGGGGGGGTGTTAAAAGTTATGTGTTTCCTAGGGCAAGCTATGTTTTTCACTAAATAACTTAATTTGAAGGCTCTTGAACCTTAGGAAAGTTAAAGCACATGTTTTAAGGGAGAAATCTTTTATCATCTCTGGCCTTCTTCCTATGTCTTTTGAATGCTCTCATGATCATTTCTAATGAGCCCTTCATTAACACTTTTTGGTAATAATTTTGAAAACAAAGACTAAGGTGTTATAATCATTTTACATGCTTATTAATTCCTTCTAGCTGAGGCTCTTGCTTTTGCATAATCATTTGTGCATGAAATCATCTATGTCCTTGCAAAAAGACTTGTAGGCCAATAGTTCCTATAATTATAGGTTGTTTCTAGACCCTTGTACCTATTTATGCCTCAACTAGGAAAAATATGTTTCCAGAATTCAATCTTTCTCATGACTTTATGCTTTAAGAGGTTATTCTTTTTGTATGTCATGCATCATTCGTGAGGTTATTGTCATTACTTTGTCAAAACCTCTAGTAAACTCCAATTGTTAAGTGCTTGAACAAGTATGTCCACTGTGATTAATTCATATTGACTAGGTCACAATGATAAAGACTAAGTTTTTATCTAAAGATCTCTTGCACTATCCATAAACCTCATTGAGTTACCCTATGGATTTGTTTTTAGAGACCTTCCTCTCAACTCAATTTATAGCATCTGACAATGCATTTCAAATTCCAATGCTAAGAATCTCTTTAAGTTTTGTAGACCTTTATGTTATATTAATCATAAGACTTAAGTACAACTATCAATGGTTTAGGGCTTTGTTAGGAACTACTTGTTATCTAGATAACTTGAAGAAGTTTTCTTTCCCACTACTATGGAAAATTGTATTCTTCAAGTAATTTTGTTAGGGAAGATTTTTTTTTTGGTACTCAATACTTGAGCTTTTATTACTCCTAAGTAAACAACAACATGCAAAAAGGGCTCATTTTTGAATTCTTTGCACCTCTGGAATGATTTTTGGAAGGAGTTCTAAATGTTTGGACAAGAACTTGAAGCTCCTTTGCTTGATTTGTGTTCACTTCCTTAGTGTGATGCTAAACGAAGATTTATGCCTCAAGATATGGTTTGCTAGACCATCATGGAAGTTTGACATTGACCTTCCATTTACCTTATGTGCAATATTTATTCCATTATGTCATTTCTTGACTTAGAAACAAAAGTCATTGTCATTGGTCAATCCATCTTTGCTTCTTGTGTACTTTAAACATCTTCTTCTAGTTGACTTGGATAGATCTTTTGAATTATGTTTGAATTACAACAGTCATACTTCAACCATGCCATGGTGCTTATGGTCTAATCTACAATAATCTTTGATAAATCCATCTTCTTTATAATTAAGAATCTTCTAGATTCTATCATAGTGAGTGTTTAGGAAATTTCATCCTTTTTTACCGAATATGTATATGGGTTTCGATTTGGTAGTACAAGCATCTTGAAGTTTGATACAAGTTTAGAATAGATTGATAGGTTTTTGTTCAACTTTTTGCAATACAATTAGTTTTCTACATTAGGGTATTTAATCACTAGCCATTGCTAAAACCAAACTCAACATGTTGGCTATTGAGGATAAGATGGATAGTAATAATTACTCATTGTGGGCATATATGATGCATCATGTATTGGTAGCAAAAGTATTGTTCAAAATTGTGTAGGGTGTTGAAAAACATCATATTGCACCTACAAATACAATGATTGAAGGTGAAGCAGATGGTGTTGAAGACGATGATCTTCAATTTCCTAGTGGTGCTATGGTTCCTATTGCACCTACTATAGGGAAACTTCATTTAGATGGTAGAGATGCACATGCACATCACATGCATTCAAATCTTTGTACCTTAAACATGCCAGTAACACATTTGCTCACGCAAAATAACAAAAGATGTTTGGGACACTCTTAAAACATTATATCATGCAAGAAATAAGGGTCATGTTGCTCACATCCAAAAATAATTGGTGAGCGAGCATATGTATGAAGACGATTCAATGGATATTGTTTTGACAAAGATAAAACATTTGAAGGAGTAGTTCATTTCTCATGATGAAATCTTGCCAAAATAGTTCACTTGTGCATAATATTCTTAATGGTCTTCAAAATTCGATAATGTTGTGTCCACCATTGTTCTAGGACTAAAATCTTCAACTGTGTCCACTACTTCAAAATATGAACTTTTTTGAGACAGTTATCCCATCTGTTGTGCTCCCTTTTTGATAGGTATTGAATTCCATGGCTTCATTAGTTCTCGTTCACTTGTTAGAACTATCTTTTTGTTACTCAAAAATTTGTGAAATATGTTCGAATTCATCCTTCAATGGATGTCCTCCACCCTTCGATGGTACTCCTTGGTCCAAGAAGCAGTCCTTTCGAGCTTTTGGAAATGACCAGTACTGGTTGCTTACATATCTCTACCCGAACGATCTACTTTTCTTGTGTTGTATCCTAATTAATTGCTAGTTCTAAACTCTCCAAACTTTCACCAAACACCATAAATCTATCGAACCTTATCAAAAAACTCTTTAGTATAGTTTACATGCTAGAATCAAGGAAGCTCTTTTGTTCTAGTAATTTCATGCCTAATTCTTGGCAAATGTTTGCAATTTTATCTTCGTGTGTCATTACATATTTAGTTTGCTCCCATGGTGCACTTAGCATTGTTTACTCAAACTTGTTGCTTGTCACTCTCATACTTAGGATATTTTTCACTAGATCTCAATATCAACATGTAGTCTGTAGAAAGCCACTCACCACTAGGATCACCATTGTTAACCCTACCCTTCTTGAATTAATGAAGGATCAGGTCAAACAGGGTTCTTGGGTGGAAAATAAGGATAAACCTAATTCTCTATATTTCTCCTCTCCAAAATAACTTGAAAACTACAAATTTACTTTGCAAGTAGATAGATCATAGCATTATTGTAATTAGACTAAACTTCAATCACTAAAACTTAATCTTCACTTTTTTTGCACACAATTATTATAGGAAACGCATCAAACACTACATCATCACCGAATTTCATAGTCTGAGTTACACCCAAAAGTATTCCGTCACCAAACAACAGATAGATACTTCTATAGAGTTATGATACTTCTTCACCAAATTATAGACAAAAGGCTTCTGAATAGTTATTTTACCAAAAAATAATCCCAAACTTCAGTGAAATGCAAAAATAGAATCAAGCAATAAAATAACAACACTCAGGGGTAGAGAGTTGCAACACTGCCTGTGCACACACATAGATATGCATACTCAAAGAAAACAAACAAGCAAGCAAGGGCTTGCTTATCACAACAGCACTTAGTGCGCACTTTACATGAGCTAAAACTCCACGAAGATGGCCCAAAAGAAGTCGGGATACATGCTCCTTTTATAGTGAGAAGTGTCTCCCTAAAATCTAGGAACTATCTTTCCAAATCAGCCTCCTAACTTGGAGGACTTATTTGAGATGACTTGGGGAGTGGTTGAGTGACTTTTCTTGATGGAATCTCGTGGCTTTTGGCTTCCTTTGATTTCTCCACATGTCCATAAATGATATCCCACGAATTTGTAGCTTGAAGCTTGACTTTTAACACTCCCCCTCAAGCTTCAATTCTTCATCCTCATCCAAGATCCTTCATTTTCATGCATTGCTTGAATTTTGAAATCTTCATTCCATCCAAAGCCTTTGTAAACATGTTGGCAACTTGGTCCTTGGTACCAATATGATGTATTGAAACTTCCTTGGATGTCACGTTTTCCCTTATGAAGTGATAGTGCACTTGTTCTAGCATGATAGACAGGATTTGATGCTGGATGAATGCTACTCATATTGTCACAAAAAATTGGATATGTGTCAACTTGCAAATTAAGCTCCATAAATAACTTCTTAATCCACATTAGCTCACATGTGACTTGAGCCAAATCTCCATACTCAGCCTCGGTGGAAGATAATGCCACCATGGGTTGGTTCTTTGAAAATCCATGAGATGATCTTGCTACCTAGCATGACTAGGTAACCACTTGTACTTCTTCTATCTTTCTTCAAACCGGCCCAATCGGCATCGGAATAAGCTTTGACCTGCATATCATCATCAAATGAGTAGAACAATCCTTCATTTATAGTGGCTTTGAGATATCATAACATTCTTCTTGTAGCTTGCAAGTGTGTAGTCCTTGGACTATGCATAAATTGTGATACCACTCCAACTCCATATGCTATGTCGGGCCTATTTATTGTCGCATAATTGAAAGAGCCTACAATAGATCAATAAAAATTTAAATCCTCTAATGGTTCTCCATCAATGGAGCTTAGCTTTACATTAACTTCCATGGGATTTGAAATAGGCTTGCAATGTAGCATCCCAAACATCTCAAGTAGGTCTAGAATATACTTCCTTTGTAGGAGCATAATACCTTCTTCTTTGTATACAACTTCAAGGCCAAGAAAATACCTAAGATCTCCAAGACTAGAGATCCTAAACTCCTTTCCAAGCTTTGCCTTGATCTCCTCAATGGCCTTTGTATCATTACCTGTAATGATAAGATCATCTACATACACACACATGTAGACTACAAGTTCTCCTCTTTGTTTGATGAAGAGAGATGGATCCATGTTGCATTGACTCTAACCACATTTGATCAAATAGTCCACCAAGCTTTGGTTCCAAGCCCTTCGAGCTTGTTTTAGGCTATAAAATGCCTTCTTCAACCTACAAACATGATGTGGAAACTCTTTATGCACAAAACTTAGTGGTTGCTCCATGTATACCTCTTCTTCCAAGTCTCCATTTAGAAAGGCATTCTTGATATCCAATTGGAAGAGCTTCCATCCTTTGCCAATAGCCATTGCAATGAGTGTCCTAATGGTGCTCATCTTTGCCATGGGACTGAATGTCTCTTCGAAGTCCACTCCATAAGTTTGTGCAAAACCTTGGCCACCAATCTTCCTTTGAACCTAGAAATAGATCCATTTGAATTCCTCTTTAATTTATACACCCACTTATTACCTATTACCTTCATGTTCTCCTTTTTGGGCACTAGATTCCATGTTTGATTCTACTCAAGTGTGTCGATCTATTCTTGGATTGCCTCTTTCCATTCGGTGTACCTGCTTGCATCTTCATAGCAATCGGGCTCATGATCTTCTACTACTTTGTTCATATATGCATAATGAGTTTCCATGTAAGAATCATAAGTAAACCTTTGAGTTGAATACTTAACCCTAGAAAACTTCCTTTCTTCACCTTTTGAAGGAATAAACCTCCTTTGCCTTGGATACTTTATCTCTTTTTTTGATGTGGCTTCTTTCTCCATCATGTGTCCTTCATCATCTTCAACTTCATTACCTTCTTCATCCAACTCCACCAATGTTGCTTTGACTTTGTTGATTGATTGTGCTTCATAGCTTGATTAAGATATCCCCTTCCATGGTGAGTTCATGCTTGAGCTATCTACATTGATGGAACACCTTGGACTGCTTAGGTCTAGGTCGATTTGTTCTTCATCATGTGCATGCTTTTCTTGTTCATATTCCTGCATACAATCATACTTCTTATACCAAAGGAGTAGCTCATCAAATGCTACATCCCTTGATATCCTCAAGTCCTTTGTGTTTGGGTTGAAGCACCTATAACTTTTATGATCATTTTAATATCCTAGAAACATACACTTTTCCACCTTTGGTTGTAGCTTGTGCCTCAATTCACTTGGCACATGTACATAACAAGTACATTCAAATATCTTCAAGTGGGAAAGATCAAGTTTCTTACCATAATAGGCTTGATATGGTTTCAAGCCATGGATCCCTGAGGTAGGAGCCCTATTCATAAGATACATGGTAGTATTTGCTGCATCACTCCAAAACATGTTAGGCACATTCATCGCATTAAGCATTGCTCTAGCGATCTTGGCAATGTATCTATTCTTTCTCTCTGCTACTCCATTTTGTTGGGGTGTGTACCTACATGTTACTTGCCTCTTGATTCCCCGATCCATTAAAAAATCAAAAAATTCATTGGAGAAATATTCTTCCCCCTCCATCGAACCTTGGCTTCTTGATATATGTACCTGTTTCCTTCTCTACCATTGCCTTGAATGCTTTGAAACATGTAAACACATCTAATTTGTTTTTTATGAAATAAACCCAAACCATCCTTGTGCAATCATCTATAAAAGTGAAAAAGTACTTATTACCTCCAATGGATTGCTCTTTGGTTGGCCCCCACACATCTATATGTAATAACTCCAATGGATGTAGGCTTATGTAGCCACTCTTCTTGAATGGAAGTTTCGCTTGCTTCCCTAGTTGACAAGATTCACATAAATGCTTCATACCTTATCCTTGGAAGTTGGGAAGACCTTCAACCAGCCTCTTGAATTGCATTTCCTCAATTCTTTGTATGTTGATGTGACCTATCCTCGTGCCACAAGTCCAACTCCGAAATCCTTATGTTTCCATATGTGAAGTAGACATGTTGAGTGGAATGAGAATTTACCTCCAAAGTGAAGAGTCTCCCTTCCTTCTTCCTCTTGCTATGACCTTGTACCCTTGCTTAGCGATCTCCACAAAGCATCCACCTTTGTTGAACCTTACTCAATCTCTTTCAACCATTTTCCCTATGGACACCAAGTTCTTTGTGATGGTAGGTACATGCAAGATGTCCTTGAGACATCTTCCTTCCTCCTTCTCATCCAAAGCTACATCTCCAACATGCGAGATCTCATGGGTTGTAGCATCACCTGTTTCTACATGTCCTTTACCTTCGGGAGCATTTAGATTAATAAACCAAGAAGCATTAACTCATATGGTTGCTACATCCACTATCAATATACCAAGTGTTATCTACTTTGCTTGAATTCCCATCAAGAGATTGTCATTTTGTGAACTTATAGAAGCATAATTGCCTTGGCCTTTGTATGAAGAACCTTGATTACAGCTCCTTTGGTTTCCTCCTTGGTAGCAATCTCTAGCATAGTGGCCAAACTCGCCATATATGTAACATACTTCTCCATCTTGATTCCTATTTTGTTGATGCCATCCTCCTCTTCCTCTTGTTCTTCCTCTACCTCTTTGTGATGATGTGCCTTGGTCATGTCCTTGATTTCTTGAGTGGCCTTGCCTTCCTCCAAACCTTCCTTTGCCCTTACCCTATCCTAGTCTTCCTTTCCCCCTTTGATTACCTGCATAAAAAACTGTGCATCCTTGCTTGTAGTTGAACTTCCACCTATGTTCATTTCTTCGATGACCATGAGAGCAACCAATTGCTCAAAATTGGGAAGATTATACCTTAAATGTATTGAAGTGGTAAAGCGTTTCCACTTCTCATAATCCCTCAAACCATTGAGTGTATACGCCACAAGATCATCATCATCATCTACATGGCTTCCAATGGATCCCAATGCATCTGACAATTCCTTGACCTTAAGTATGTAGTCATTTATGCTTCCTAAGGTTGTTGAGCTCATTCTTGAGTTGGATCTTCCTTGCTTGGGTGCTTGTTGGGTAAAGCCTCTTAAGTGTCTCCCATACCTTTATGCTTGAATCCAAGTCTTGGATATGGCCTATCATGCTATTGCT